>CM077156.1:180261631-180711145 GCA_039583875.1 Platanthera guangdongensis
GTACGGTAAAACTTGTCTTTAAGTTTTAATGGTACTTTACGTTTACATAAGATCCCCGACGTGCTTCTCCACTTCAATGGAAAAATACATTGTGATCCCGGATGAATAACATCGGGAAAATAAAAAAACTAAAATATATTGCAATGACACTCCCCTCAAGTTGAAGCATATATATATATATATATATATATATATATATATATATATATATATATATATATATATATATGGGAAATATGGTTATCCGCGCAACGCGAATATACCATATTTTCGCGCTTTTTTCATCCCGCTCGTTGGATCATGATCCAACGGCTGGGATTAATCGCAAATAGGTAAGAGAAACCATGAGCTTGCAACGAGCACACCGGGATTACAGGTGATCGCACAAGCGCTCAAGCAAGCATGCTCGCGCGGATTACAGGTGATCGCTTGCTCGCGCGAATTTTTGTTAATCTAATGGTGAAATGCTATATAAATAACAGGCTTAATCTATTCCAGGCGGTGCGGGACTTTCGTCCCACACCGCCTATAATAGATTAAGCTTGATGTTTATATAGTAATCTCACCTACCAATGACAAAGCATGTGCACCCGATCCTGCTCGCGCGAGTGCGACCCACTTTAGGCAAGGCTGCGTTCATGGCAAATGCTCGCGCGCGAGCATGCTGTTTCGCGTCCGCGCCAGACCCTGTTTGGACCTGGGTGTGATCGGATTCACTGCAACTTTTTACTAATCCGTGTTTAATCCCAGCCGTTGGATTAAATCCAACGGCTAGAAAATGTAGCGCGTATATTGATATATACGCGTTGCGCATATCTCTATCACCCCATATATATATATATATATATATATATATATATATATATATATATATATATATATATATATATATATATATATATATATATATATGGGGATGTATCGTGTGCGGGCGTACGAGCAAGGGTCAAAACAACTTTAAGTATAAAAGTGATCAACATGAAAGTTGTAAGATATCGTCGATACAAACAACTTTCATGTTGAACACTTTTTGATTTGAAGTTGTGCTGACCTTCGATTTATATCACTCTCGCCGCCCCAGATTTCGATCCCCAAATCGAAGGTCAAAACAGTTTCAAATCAAAAGTGTTCAACATGAAAGTTGTTCGTATCGACGATATCCACAACTTTCATGTTGATCACTTTTCGATTTGAAGCAATCTTGACCCCCTTTTTTCGTTGTCCGTACGCCCGCACATGAAGTTGCCCGCATATGATCACAATGTATTTTTCCGTTGAAGTGGAGAAGCACGTCGAGCATCTTATGTGAACGTAAAGTACCATTAAAACTTAAAGGCAGTGAATTGTGTACAGGAGCAACAAATTGGAGTTGCGGAGATTAGAATGCTTAGGTGGATGCGTAGACACGCGACACAACACATGTCTTTATCCCACTATAGTGGGGTCAGATATATTGATCCTTTGTCGCCATTGTGCCCTATCTTTAGTCATAATCTCACTAATGCCTACATACATCATGTATTTCCTTATATTTTCTTTCCAAGTCTTTATTGGTCTACCCCTCCCCTATTCAACACGCCTAGTGACTAAACTCTCATAACGCCTAACATGTGCCTCTAATGGTCTCCTTTGTACGTGTCCAAACCATCTTAGTTGAGGTTCTCACATCTTCTCTGCAATTGGTGTCACTTCTGTCTTATCTCTGATACATTCATTCCTAACTTTATCCAGTCTCGTGTGTCCACACATCCACCTAAGCATTCTCATGTCCGTAACTCTCATTTTGTGCTCATGTACACAATTCACTGCCCAACACTCAAAACCATAGAGTATTGCTGGTCTAATTATAGTACGGTAAAACTTGTCTTTAAGTTTTAATGGTACTTTACGATCATATAAGATCCCTGACGTGCCTCTCCACTTCAACCAACTTGTTTGGATTCTATGTATCGCATCTTTATCAACACCTCCATCTTTTTGAACTATCGATCCAAGATATTTAAAGCACTCACTGCGGGGAATATCTTAGGCTCCGTTTGGGTGGACTTATTTTCACTGGTGAAGCGGTTACGGCGGCATGAACCGGACCTTAATTATGGTCCGGTTCATGCGGTCGTAACCGTTTGACCGGTGAAAATAAGTCCTCCCAAACGAAGCCTTAATCACCCAACTTAATAACGAAGTCATCTGTCCTTCTTGAACTGCTAAATTTAAGCTATATATACTCCGTCTTTGCCTTGTTAAACCTAAAACCCTTCTTTTCTAAAGTCTCTCGCCAAGATTCAAGTTTTGTGTTTGCACCTTCGCGTCTCTCATCGACCAAAACGTTAGCATCCACAAACAATAAACATCAAGGTATTGTTTGTTGGATATGTCTGGTGAGCTCATATAAGATAAGGGTAAAGAGATAAGGGCTTAAAGCTGAACTTTGATGTAAGCTAACAATGATAGAGAATTCATGTGTTAATCCTCCAAATGTCCTCACCCTCGTCATTGAATTTGTATACATATCTTTGATTATGTCAATGCATGATACATTTACATTTTCTATTCTAAGACTCTCCATAAGATCTCTCTTGGAACTCTATCATAAGACTTCTCAAGATCGATAAACAATATATGAAAATCTTGTTTTCTTTCTCGATAGTTTTCAATGAGTCTCCTCAAGAGATGCATAGCTTCCTTGGTCGACCTCCCTGACATGAATTCAATTGATTCCCTGAGATGCTAGTCTCTCGTTCTATTTTTTTTATTACTCGTTCTCATAGTTTCATGGTATGAATCATTAATTTAATTTCTCTGACTTCTGTAATTAACACAATTTTGTACATCTCTTTTGTTCTTATATAAATATACGAATATACTTTCTCTTCATTGGTTTGACTTCTGTAATTAACACAATTTTGTATATCTCTTTTGTTCTTATATAAATATACAAATATACTTTCTCTTCATTGGTTTGACATTCTCTTTGACTTTAGTATCTTATTGAAAAAACACGTAAGCCACAAAATTCTTTCTTTTTCTAGACATTTTTATACTTCAATGGGTATATCATCTAATCCAACCGTCTTTCCATTTTTCATCTTTTTAGAGCATAATTTTTCTCTAATACTTAAATTTTAGGAATTAATGTATCAAAGATAAGATAAGAGTGACACCAATTGTGGATATGATGCGAGAAACTCGACTAAGATGGATCAGACACACAAAGAAGACCATTAAAGGCACTTGTTAGGCGTTGTGAGCGTGTAGTCACTAGGCATGCTAAATGGGGGAGAGGTAAACCAATAAAGACTTATAATGAAACTATAATGAATGACATGATGTACTTAGGCATTAGTGAGATTATGACTAAAGATAGGGCACAAAGCGACAAAGATCTATATAGCCGACCCCACTATAGTGGGATAAAGGCTTGAGTGTTGTTGTTTTAGTGTTGTATTTCATGCTATTCATCCCACACCAGGTATATTGATATTGTATTGTCCTTTCTAGCTATATATAGGGGACAAGTCACATTATTATGAAAATTTATTCCCTAATTTCAACATTGAACAATTTTTATTAAATGCCTCAGTCCAACCATTAGCTCTCGAATATAAACCGATCACCTACGGTCTATCCGTTTTTCTTGGCAAACTGATAAACTTTAATCCTCTAAACATGCAAATATCATATATTAATCTTCATTGAACCCCAAGCCAATAGATAACTTGGTCTCGAAAGAACATAGTCATGTTGTCTTCCTTCTCTTAAGGGGATTACTTTAACATATTTTGGGATGTTATTCGTGGAAGCGAGAATTAATCAATGCCTTAACATAAATGGATGGTTAATGCGGTTGATTATATCATTGCCCCAACTTTCGAACAACCAAGTTGCTACAATAGAGTGTGGTGGGGTATGGGGCGGATGAGTTTTCCATGAATTTAGCTCTGGAGACACCTCTTGGCATGGTTGATGCAATCATCAATATGTTATTCCATATCCAGTATTTGATTTTGTAGAAAAGTGCACAAACACTTGGGAAAAAAACTGTGTAATTTTGTATATCCTTCTTGTGTATGTAAATACAAGTATGAGTAGATATATATAGGGAGAGGAGAGAAAAAAGTCACTTTTTCAAGACGTGAGACTATTACATAAAGAGGAAGAAGGCCTATGATTGTACAACCTCATATTCGCTGAGTCAGATCAGGAGGCGCAATGGTCACAGTTGAGCTAGCCAAAGGAGTTCCCTCCCAAAAGGAGGTCTCGCCCAAGATGGCGGGAACGTTCGCGTCAAGTCGTCGAATGGAGATCAACGGGCCGAGATCGTCGAGCGCTTACGCTAGCGCCAAGTTCCAATCTTAAAGGGGCTCTCGCCTGTCAGCCGGCGAGACCGTTCGCGCCGTCTCTGGGTAAGAGGCCCTCGGTTCAGAGCTCTCGCCGAGTGGGGCCCAAGGCCTAGGGTTAAATGACCAGATTGCACTCAGGTAAATTTGCCCCATGTGCCCTCAGAAAAATAGCGGGATTCGGCTATTGGCAGACAAACTAGGGGCTTCTCAGTAATTTCAGGTCAACACGATGCTATAAATAGACCCATAAGGACTCTTTAGAAGGCAAGCTGTCATTATCTCTCAAATTCCAGTGCTTTCTGAGGAGCTTCTAGCCCAGCTTTGACTTTGGAGGGGAAGCTCTCAGAGATCTTCTGGGTGTGAGGTGGGATCTCCCTGCTGAGGCTTTGGGTCAGTGTTAGGTCCTTTGAATCCAGTCGAGTGTTGAGGCTTGAGAGAAGTAGTTTTTGGCTGCACCCCCTTTTCTTTGAACTCCGGTTGAGGTCATATTTGGCTTCAACAGTTCTGGTGCGGTGAGCGTGGAAGGCAGCCGATACAAGAAAGACTTGAGTTTTGTCCCATGGCTGGAGGTGAAGGTGAAGGGTCAGGTTCTGGAGGCTCCCCCACCCGGGGAGAGGAAGCGACGAAGAGGATGCTGGATGAATTCAGGCGAGAGGTCCTGCAGACGATCAGTTTGGCCTTCTCGGCCAGAGGCGAGTGGGCCACCCCTCAGGTCCCGATAGAAGAGGTCCCGCTCTTGGGCGAGAACGCCCCAGGACAGCGCCCGGGAAAGGAGGTCCCGGGGGAGGCGGGCGAGAGAGATGTGGCGGCGCGGGAACTCTTCCCGGGCCAGAGCTAGCGCCCGGGCAAGGAGGCGCTGACGGATCCGTGCGAGAAGGAAGCGGCAGTGCGAGAGCTCTTCCCGGGGCACGGTCTCGCGGATCGGGCCAGTCAGCCGAGGCCGCGGGACGTACCCTCTCGCCAGGCAGGAGGCGAGAGCCCGTTCAGCGAGCTCATCATCTCAGCTCCGGTACCGGAGGGGTTCCGGGAGCCTGACATGTCCTACTACTCAGGGAAGCATGACCCGGTACAGCACGTACAGTGGTTTGAGGACGTCGTATCGATAAGGCAGATGACGGATGCCTTCAAGTGCCGGCTATTTGCCATCACGTTGAAGGAGAAGGCTCGGGACTGGTTCCACCAGTTGCCAGCAAGATCAATCTACTGTTTTGAGGATCTGCGGAGAAGTTTCCTGTTGAGGTTCTCAACCTCGAAGAAGCGGAAGAAGGAAGCGGAGTGCCTGTTTGCGGTGAGGCAGAAGCCGGATGAGACACTGGGTCACTATGTCGACCGGTTTCAGGAAGAGATCCTCCTGGTCCAGGAGGTCCCAGGGTAAGCACTGATGCTAGCCTTCACCCTGCGGCTGAGACCGAGATTTTTTAGCATGAAATTGAAGAGAGTGCCTCCCCTCTCCTTTGAGGAGCTCATGGAGAGGGCGGCAAAGGAGATTGACTTCGAGAGAGCAAACCCAGCATTCGCCAGGAAGTTGGCCAGACTGGCGGAGGACGACGTGAAGGAACCAGCAGCAGGAAGACAGAAGGAGCCAAGGGAGCAGAGGGAGCAGAGAGAAGAAAGGAGAAGGGAAGAGCCCCGGAGGTTTGGGCAGCAGCAGGGTTGGGGGGCCCGAGAGCCGAACAACCGGTTAGGTTGGAGGCCCCAGGAGGGTCGCCCCCAGGGCCAAGGAGGAGGCTACCAGGGGAGAGATAACCTACGGGAGCCCCGGAGGTTCGACCAACCGCCATGGAGGCAGGAGCCGAGGGGTCGTGCCCCACCACCGCAAGAGGCAATGGAAGTGGGAAGAGGAAGAGGAGCGGGGAGAGGAGGGAGAAGAGGGAGAGAAGGAAGAAGGGGCGGGGAGGCGTTGCTTTTTTGTGACTTCCACCAGGAGGAAGGTCACGCGACGGCCACCTGCCCGGAGTTCTTAGAGATAAGGGAAGCAAGAGGAATAGGGAGGCAGGATCCACCGGTGAGGATAGTAGAGGTGCAGCAGGGCGAGGTGGAAGATAGGTGCGAAGATCGGGTAGATGTAGGGACCCGGGGAGGAATCGGGGTGATTCACGGAGGAGTGGGGATTGAGGCAACCCGCAAGGGGAGCCTGCAAACCATGTACCGAAGGGGGGTCGCCTCTACCTCCCAGGTTCCCCCACCAGAAGAAAAAATCACTTTCTCGTCAGCGGACATGCCAGACTATGAGGATCCATTCTGTGACGCCCTGGTGATCCAGACGGCGGTGGAAAATTATACGGTCTCGAGGATACTAGTGGATAATGGGAGCTCGGTGAATGTCGTTTTCAAGAAAGCCTTTGATGAGATGATGGTTGAAGGGAAGAGGATCCTGACCTCGGATGGATCGTTGTTTGGGTTCTCCGGAGAGAGGAAGGAAGTGGAAGGGGGAGTAGGGCTGCACGTGAAGTTGGGGGCCGTGTCGCGGAACTGCAGGTTCGTGATCGTGGACGCCCCAAGCAGCTATAATGCCATCTTTGGGCGCCCCCTCATCAGCGCCTTTCGCTGCGTCCCCTCCTTGTTCCATCAATGCCTCAAGTTCAATAATGGGGGGGGGGGGTGCAGGTCAGGGTAAGAGGGGACCCGAAGGTGGCAAGACAATGCTACGTTACAGCGGTCAACACCATTTCGTGGATGGCAGAAGCAGAGGAGTTGGAGATAGAGATGGCGGCACTTGAGGAGGTTGGTGAGGAAGAGGAAATGTGCCTAGAGAAGGCAAGAGAGATAGTTGAAGAGGAAGTCGGAGAAGAGGAGACTGAGAAGCAGCAAGGAGATGCGCAGGTGGTCCGGGGGGACGAGGAGCAGGAGAGCCCAGAAGGGGCGATGGAAGTAGGAGAACAATCGGCAGGAGGAGTTGAGGGAGAGACCCCAAGGGGCGTGGGAGCCGAGCTGCAACAGGAGGGGCTAGTAGAAGCGATGGGGATCGAGGAGGAGGTAGAAAGGGGAGAGCTGGAGCTGGAGGAAGAGGCAAGGGTCGGTTGGGAGCAGTCGCGGCTGGAGCCGGCCGAAGAAGTGGTGGAGATGGAGGTCTTCACCAGCGCAGGGCAAGTACAAAGGGTGCGGGTCAGCGGGGGCTTGAGTCCCGGGGCCCGGGAGCGAGTGCGGGCTTTCATTCAAAGCAACGTCGACATCTTCGCCTGGAGCACGGCGGATATGCCGGGCATCGACGCATACGTGGCCTGCCATCGCCTGAACTTGGACCCCCGCACTCGCCTCATACGCCAGAAGATGAGAGTCATCGCCACCAAGCTGGAGGAGCCCATTCGTGAGGAGGTCAGGAAGCTCCTGGAGGCCGGCTTCATCTCGGAGATCCAGTATCCGGGCTGGATCTCGAATGTGGTAATGGTTAAAAAAGGAGGTGGTAAATGGAGAATGTGTATTGACTTTTCTTTGTTAAATAAATCATGCCCTAAGGATTGCTACCCCCTGCCTCGGATCGACGCGCTGGTTGATTCAGCCGTCGGTTTTTCTGTCATGAGCTTTTTAGATGCTTTTTCAGGTTATCACCAGATTCGGATGCACCCTCCTGATATCAAGGATGTTTCCTTCATCACAAGGGAGGGATGCTTCAGTTACAAAATGATGCCCTTTGGGTTGAAGAATGCAGGGGCTACCTACCAACGCATGATGGATCGGGTCTTCCGGGATCAGAGAGGGAGAAATTTGGAGGTCTACGTCGACGACCTAATGATCAAAAGCAAGTGCATGGATTCGCACCTTCAAGATCTGGAAGAGACATTCGCCACCTTAAGGAGGTTCAAGATGAGGCTGAACCCCTTGAAGTGTGTCTTCGGGGCCAGCCGCGGGAAGTTCCTCGGGCATCTCCTGACTCCGGCAGGGGTGGAGCCCAACCCGGACAAGGTAAATGCCATCCTAGATTTGGAATCACCTCGCGACGCCAAGGAGGTCCAGCGCTTGACAGGCAAACTGGCTGGGCTGAGCAGGTTCCTCTCCAGGGCAGGAGACAAGTGTTCTTCATTCTTTAAGGTGCTGCAAGGGATTCAAAGGTTTGAGTAGACCACCGAGTGCGAAGAGGCCTTCCAAGGGCTGAAAAGACAACTCTCTCAGGCTCCTCTGCTTCAGAGCCCAAAAGAAGGAGAGGACCTGACCTTGTACCTCGGTGTAGGAGCGGAGGCGGTGAGATCCGTCCTAGTGAGGGAAGAAGGGAAGAAGCACCTACCCATCTACTACGTCAGCCGGATATTGAGGAAGGCAGAGCTCCGCTACCCCATCCTCGAAAAGCTCGCCTACGCCTTGGTCATCTCTGCAAGGAAACTCCGGCCGTACTTTCAAGCACATTCGATTAGGGTGGTGACCGACCACCCTCTTCGCAAGATCTTCGAAGGAGTGGAGCACTCGGGGAGACTTGCTAAGTGGTCTATTGAGCTAAGCGAGTTCGACATCTCTTTTGTCCCAAGACTCTCCATCAAGGCGCAGGCAGTGGCGGACTTCCTAGCAGACTACATTGTTGAAGTCGAGGAGGGAGAGCAGCAACCTCGAGAGGCGTGGAATTTGATGGTTGATGGGGCCTCGGGAAAGCACTCCCTCTGGGCAGGGGTGGTATTGACAAGTCCTCAGGGGGTAACTATAGAGCAAGCAGTCATTTTGCATTTCCCCGTGACCAACAATCAAGCGGAGTATGAGGCCGTGATCGCCGACCTTTGCTTGGCAAAGGAACTGGAGATTCAAGATGTGGAAGCTTTCACTGATTCAAAGGTAGTAGCATCGCAGATCCGGGGAGAGTTTGAAGCTCGGGAGCCTACCCTCATCAAATACCTCTCCAAGGTAAGGGCGATCATCGGAGGGTTCCGGTCATTCTCAATCCAACATGTTCCAAGGGAAGAAAGTATAGCTGCCGATCGATTAGCCAAGTTTGGACCTCGGGGAGGAGGGACCTTGACGGAGCTATTTCGACCGGCTGTCGAGGAAGGAGAGTTGATGGTGGTAGATCGGCGACCCTCGTGGGTGGATCCATTTGTGACCTTCCTAACCACCGGTGAACTTCCTGAGGGGACCAAGGACGGGAGAAGCTTCAAGCGCAAAGCAGCTCACTAGCTAATGATGGAGGGGGGCCTGCACCGTAAGATGTTGTCAGGGCTCCTAGCTAGATGTGTGACCGAAGAAGAGATCCCGAAGATCTTGGGGGAGGTGCACTCGGGCGAGTGCGGCTGTCACTCTGGAGGAAGGACGTTGGAAGCAAGGGTGGTCAGGCAGGGGTACTTCTGGCCCACCCTAAGGAAGGATGCTACGGAGTTTGCAAGGAGGTGTCAAAAATGTCAGCTCTGCGCCCCCCTTCAGCTCTTGGCAGCTCAAAGGCTCCAAAGTATCACGACACCGTGGCCGTTCTCCATCTGGGGAATGAATTTAGTTGGGCCCTTTCCTCCGGCTAGTGGGCAGAGGAGATTCCTCTTGGTCATGGTCGATTATTTCTCGAAGTGGCTGGAGGTTAAAGCCTTGGCCAAGGTCACCTCACAGGTCATAAGGAACTTCGTCTGGGGGGAGATCATTTGCAGACACGGGTTGCCCCAAGTAATAGTGACAGATAACGACCCCCAGTTTCCCAGTGAGGAGTTCATCAGCTTCTGCGCCCAACTAGGGATAGATCTCCGGTTTGCCTCTGTCCACCACCCCCGGAGTAACGGCCAGGTGGAAGCGGCGAACAAAATCATTGCGAATCTACTAAAGAAAAAGGTGGAGAACTTAAAGGGGAATTGGGTGGAGCAGCTCCCCTCGGTCCTGTGGGCCCTGCGAACGACCGCTAACACGGCCACCGGTGAGACCCCCTTCAAGCTCTCTCATGGGTGTGAGGCTGTCCTACCAGTGGAGTTCGAGGTTCGGTCCCCGCGAGTCACAGCCGCGGGCGAAGGAGACGAGACTTGGAGGTTGGAGAATGAGGAGGGGCAACGCCTCTCGCTAGATATGGTGGAGGAGCTGCGAGACGTGGCAGCTATCAGGCAAGAAGAGATCAAGCGACGAATGACCAAGTATTTTGATAAGCATGTCAGGGTCAAGCAGTTTACTGAAGGGGATCTGGTGCTGAGAAAGGTTGACGCGGCAGGAAGGTCGGCTCCCGTAGGAAAGCTCAACCCGAACTGGGAAGGACCGTACATAGTGAAGGAAGTCCTCGGAACGGGAGGATACTACCTCCAGGACGTGGAGGGGAGGGCCCTAAGCCACACCTGGAGCGGTGATGACCTAAAACGCTTCTACCCATGAAGGGGGGAGGATGTAACCATGTATCTCAAAAATAAACTTATTATACTACATCGATTGATTTTCTCTTAACTATTGTCAAATTTTTCTTAATATAACGTAATTATGTGTTTTGTAACACCCCGAGCTCGCCTGTGGGGGATAGGTAGATCTTCATCGGCACCCCGAGCTCGGCTCGGCCCCAGGTAGACCCGCTGCGCAGGCTCTCATCTAGCTGGCAGGTCCGAAGGCTCGCCTGTGGGGGATAGGTTTGGTTGGTTTGAGATCTTCATCGGCACCCCGAGCTCGGCTCGGCCCCAGGTAGACCCGCTGCGCAGGCTCTCATCTAGCTGGCAGGTCCGAAGGCTCGCCTGTGGGGGATAGGTTTGGTTGGTTTGAGATCTTCATCGGCACCCCGAGCTCGGCTCGGCCCCAGGTAGACCCGCTGCGCAGGATCTCATCTAGCTGGCAGGTCCGAAGGCTCGCCTGTGGGGGATAGATTTGGTTGGTTTGAGATCTTCATCGGCACCCCGAGCTCGGCTCGGCCCCAGGTAGACCCGCTGCGCAGGCTCTCATCTAGCTGGCAGGTCCGAAGGCTCGCCTGTGGGGGATAGGTTTGGTTGGTTTGAGATCTTCATCGGCACCCCGAGCTCGGCTTGGCCCCAGGTAGACCCGCTGCGCAGGCTCTCATCTAGCTGGCAGGTCCGAAGGCTCGCCTGTGGGGGATAGGTTTGGTTGGTTTGAGATCTTCATCGGCACCCCGAGCTCAGCTCGGCCCCAGGTAGACCCGTTGCGCAGACTCTCATCTAGCTGACAGGTCCGAAGGCTCGCCTGTGGGGGATAAGTTTGGTTGGTTTGAGATCTTCATCGGCACCCCGAGCTCGGCTCGGTTCCAGGTAGACCCGCTGCGCAGGCTCTCATCTAGCTGGCAGGTCCGAAGGCTCGTCTGTGGGGGATAAGTTTGGTTGGTTTGAGATCTTCATCGGCACCCCGAGCTCGGCTCGGCCCCCGGTAGACCCGCTGCGCAGGCTCTCATCTAGCTGGCAGGTCCGAAGACTCGCCTGTGGGGGATAGGTTTGGTTGGTTTGAGATCTTCATCGGCACCACGAGCTCGGCTCGGCCCTAGGTAGACCCGCTGCGCAGGCTCTCATCTAGCTGGCAGGTCCGAAGGCTCGCCTGTGGCGGATAGGTTTGGTTGGTTTGAGACTTCATCGGCACCCCGAGCTCGGCTCGGCCCCAGGTAGACCCGCTGCGCAGGCTCTCATTTAACTGGCAGGTCCGAAGGCTCGCCTGTATGGGATAGGTTTGGTTGGTTTGAGATCTTCATCGGCACCCCGAGCTCGGCTCGGCCCCAGGTAGACCCGCTGCGCAGGCTCTCATCTAGCTGGCAGGTCCGAAGGCTCGCCTGTGGGGGATAGGTTTGGTTGGTTTGAGATCTTCATCGTCTCCCCGAGCTCGGCTCGGCCCCAGGTAGACCCGCTGCGCAGGCTCTCATCCAGCTGGCAGATCCGAAGGCTCGCCTGTGGGGGATAGGTTTGGTTGGTTTGAGATCTTCATCGTCGCCCCGAGCTCGGCTCGGCCCCAGGTAGACCCGCTGCGCAGGCTCTCATCTAGCTGGCAGGTCCGAAGGCTCGCCTGTGGGGGGTAGGTTTGGTTTGAGCAAGGCAGGAAACGCGCCCGGGACACAAAATAGAAAGAGGTAAAGGTAGGAAAGGTCTCGGCCGGAATAGATCTCGGCGGGGAAATCCCCGTCAAAGAGGTCTCGCAGAGGGGGGGCTTTCGCCGAGAAGGCTCCTATTAATTTTCTCGAACAAACAGGCGGAAGCGTTATGCGACAGGCCTGAATGGATTCGCGCAGGCTAAAGGGGGACGGTTCCGTCTTAAGGGTTTGTGAGCCACGCTTCCGGCTGGCAGTTTGCAGCAGGTTCCCGCCGATCCGTCGCTAAGGAAGACTATCCTAGGGGGGCCAAGGGCCTCGGCGGAAGCATACGTAGGAAACACTCGGCCACAGCAATTACATCAAGCACATTCACAATAACAAGAGACATTTACAATGGAACGTTTGCGATATATATTACACAAGTACAAGTTCAGAGCGTCTCGCTCTTTACACTAAGACAAAAAGAAGAAAAAGGGGCCCCTCAAGGAGACAAGCTATACCCCTCAGAGCTCCCGCCTGAGCTACCGCTGGAGCTTTCGCCAGAGCTCTCCCCGGAGGTCTCGCCACCCGCTGCAGGGGATTTCGGGACTTCCGAGGGTGGGGTATCAGGGGCACCCGGGGGCTTTGGAATGGGCTCGAAGAGCCAGGGAACGAGCTGTCGTGCGGTGATGTTTTTGCCCCTCCCATCCCAGCAGTCGACATCTCGCAGCGTCTCCCGCGTCAACCTGACTGTAGCCTGCGCGTTGGCCTGGAGAAGCTTGTCGAT
Organism: Platanthera guangdongensis; assembly: GCA_039583875.1. Classification (NCBI taxonomy): domain Eukaryota; kingdom Viridiplantae; phylum Streptophyta; class Magnoliopsida; order Asparagales; family Orchidaceae; genus Platanthera; species Platanthera guangdongensis. The sequence continues at coordinate 180,274,632 of CM077156.1, forward strand.
GTCATAAACCGAGTAGTAGCGGCTCTTCAGTCTTTCATCCAGCGGGGGGGCCGCATTCGCCTGCAGGCGCGCAATCTGCTCCCTCAGGAGGACGTTGTCGTATCGCGCTTGGGATAGCTCCTCGCGAAGCGTGGCTTGGGCGGAATCCTGAACAGCGAGAGGTTAGCATAAAAGAGAAGAGTTGAAGTAGCGAGAGCAAGCGTTGTAAAAGATCTCGCTTACCCCTTCCTCCTGGCGCGAAGATAGCAGCTGCTGGGCCTCGGCCAGCTCCTTTGCCAAAGTGGCCGCCTGAGCCACCGCATCATCCCTAGCCTTGAACATATCCTGGAAATTGCGGTCTATTGTGATGCTCTGGCGAGCACACATGTGCGCAAGCTCCAGCCCGCGCATCAGGGCGCAAGTAGAATCATAAGCCAGCAGCCTGATCGACATCCCGTCGTAGACACTGGCATCCTCCCGGCTGTAGAGGCAGTAACCTGAGGCGAAAGCCTCGCTGGTAACCTCGTCTCGCTCTGCCCAGCTAGGCAAGAGGGACGAGATCGAGACCTTGTTGGCGTCGGGATCCCACTGTAGCAGCGGCTTGTTCTCCACGTCCAGGCACCTCATGCCGAGACCAAAATTGCGGTGGCCCCGCGGCACCTCTCCGGACAGAGGCTGGCCGAAGGTCTCGGCGGCGGCTCCCTCCCCCTCTGCAACACCAGGGGCCTGAGGGTTCTCGGCAGGAGCCTCAGCGCCGCCCCTAGTGGCTGCGATCTCGCTGACAGCTTGCAAGATCTCCTCAAAGGAGCGTCCTGCAGGGAGAGGTTGGGAGGGCGGCACCATAACGGCCTTGCCCTTCTCGGTATCAGTTGTCTTGGGTCTCTTGATCGGTTGAGGCGCAGGGGCGTCGGGCTTTCGCTTCCCAGCACCAAGTGAAGGAGGCGGGGCCGGCTCTTTCCGGCAAGCTTGTGCAGCGGCCTTTGCGAGAGCCAGCGGGTCTTTTGGAGGTTGGCTCCCGCCAGCGCGAGCCTCGTCAAAGGGTTGGCGTAAGGGGATCTCGCGCTCTCCTGCGAAAGTGGCAATACTAAGTTCAAACCTTGAAAAAGATATGGATTAGCAAGATAAAGGCGAGACCTTACCTTCGCCTGGGAGCACGGGGAGGAGTGAATCAACGTCTCGCCGCAGAAAGAGGACGTCGAAGTCTTTGGTTCCAAAAAACTCAAGGAGGGCGCTCTCGCGCGAGCCCAAGGAGGGGGGCTTGTAGGCGGCATCCTCGTATTGGATAGGAGCGAGAGGCACGTTCCCGAAGTCGCCGGAAACAAAGATGAACCTCTCGCCCCAGTGATGGTGCTTATTGGCGAGACCGATCGTCTTGAGTAATTGTCCTGAGAAGAAGACCACCCCTCCTTTGGCGAGGAAAGCGAGCAGCTTGCGGAAAATTGGCAGGTTGAACTCGATCCTCTCGGATCGCATGTAGCATATGAATGCCACGAGAATTGCAACCGAATTTGGATTCAGCTGCGCGGGAACCACCCCGTAATACCGGAGGGCCTGGCGCATCTCGGGCCACAGCGGGAGGCGGAAGCCCACCTCGAAGTGCTCGATGGGGATGGCGAGCTCCCCCTCCCCCGCGGTGTTTACCTTATCATGGTTGCCCGGGTTCCGCGCGGTGAAGCTGGCGGGAACATATTGAGTCTTGATTAGGTTGAACTCGTCCACGGTGAGGGTGCAGGATGGAAAAAGATGCTTCTGAAAAGCTTCCGCACAGTTGGATCGCCCCTCACCTCCTCCCGGCATCGTAATGAAGGGTTTGACGGCGAGAGCTTCAAGAAGAAGGCGAGAGCTAGAACCGTACGAGAACGGAAGGAGAAGGCAGAGACGAGCGAAAGCTTTTGAGAGACCGCGAAAGCAACAGAAGAGGAGAGAGATTGGGATCGGAGAAATGAATGTGGTAGGTGAGCTTCCCTATTTATAGAAAACCGTGCTCATGATGACTGTTTTCAAAAAAGGCGGCGGGGGTATAGCTGACACGTCCAAGGACAACGGCGCTTCGTTTTCCCGCCCGAGTTCGATAGTGACTGATTGACCGAATGATAAGCGCAAGCGTTGCGACATTACAGGCGGCAAGCAAGATAAGCAGAAACAAGGCTGCTCTCACCAACCAAGAGCCCAGGATGATAACATATACGCGCATACAATAGTAATATTAATGACAAAAGCAGAGTTATTACTCTCGCTGAGCGAGAACTGGATGAAAAGTAAGCAATAATAGCAGGGTTATTAGCTACACTAAATAAGGGTACATCTGAGAAGGGGAAGGCTTGGGGAAGAGAAGGGGAGGTCTCGCGATTCAATAAGGCTCCCACCGCCATTTCCCTTGCTCCCACCGTCATTTCCCTTGCTCCCGCAGCTTGGTCCGGGGTGGCGCCTGCGGGTTGAAGTAGGACGACAGAACAGTGCATCCTAGGTTGACCCGGCGAGACAGATCCCGGATCCGCTCGATGCACCTTTCGGGTGAGGATCCGGCGGTAGACCCCCCCGGCCGGTCCATCTCGCTGATAAGATAGTCCCGCTCCAGAGTCTCTAGCCTCTTTTCCACTGATTGGCGAAACTCTTTCGCCGCGAGGTCGCGGACCCGTTCTCGCCGGATGAGCTTCGATAGGACGGCGACAACATTCTTCCCCCGTCTTTTGGCGCTCCCGGCACCGGTCAGAATCTCCTCCATCTCGTCAGATGAAGGGAAAGGGGAACTCTCGCCGTCTTCCCCCTCTTTTTCTTCTTCTTCTTCTTCCTCTACCTCGGCTCCAGGCCGCGAGCCCATGTCCCCTGGCAAAAGAATTCCTGTTATCGCGAGAGCTAGAGGATTGCTGTGATAAAATTTCGACATACCTACAGCATGACGAGGCCCCCCGGTCGACGGCAGGCGAGAAGGCCCACCCCCCCCCCCCCCCCCAGCTCCAAAAAGTAGGTGGATCGGCTTTCCTTTTCCATGGGGGTAAATTTTGCGATTGGTAATCCCGGCTTGGTCGGGAGCGGGGGAGGGGGTCTCCTCTCCCGCAGGATGGCTGGCATCTAGCGGAGGCGCGGAAGATTCGGCAGTATTTCCTCCCGCCGGTAGGGAGGAATCAACCGCAAGGGCAGGCTGATTCGCGGCCCTCACTCCGCTCTCCCGGGTGGCGAGACCCGGCGGTGCGAAAACTGGCGCTGCGAGAAGACAGTTCAGCATTCAAAGTTTTGAGTTAAGGGCGAGAGGGGAACAGTTACCTGCAGGGTTCAGGTCAGGTGGAGGAGCCACCTCCGAAACCCGTGGTTGATCCTCGAGGTGGCGAGAGGATGGCTCCAAGGATTCGCGCGGGGACGTGACAGCGTCGGGAACCGTTTTCTGCGAGAGATATCGCGTCAGCTACTGAGCGGTTGGCGTTTTCAGTAATTGACAAGTCAAACATACCTTCCGCGGCGAGGGATCGTCCGCACGGCTTGGGGTTGGGGTGGGCGGGCTCCTGTTCTCGTGGGGCAGGTCCCGCTGAACCACCTTCGCCCTCTTCTTTTTCTTCTTGAGCAGAGGAGGCTCAGCGGCCGACGACCGTCTCGCTAGCCATGGGGCAACCCGGGTGCTGTTAGCCTTGGCTCGCGTATGTGCCTCGTTGATGCGGTCTTGCAGATCCTGCGGAAGCGGTTTGTCGGCGCGCTAGGAAGGCATCGCGAGAGGAAGCGAGAGCTCAGGCGAAGAATGACGACTCGAGGGAGGTGCTATGATCGTCTATCGGCACACGTATTTATAGACACGGTACGACCCTCCAAAAGATTCCCTGATGGTGACACGTGCTCAGCGAATATTTCTGGGTTGGACGTGTCTTTTCGAGCGCAGAGCTAGCTCAAAAAGAGCGGGGATAGTGTACAACCCCATATTCGCTGAGTCGGATCAGGAGGCGCAATGGTCACAGTTGAGCTAGCCAAAGGAGTTCCCGCCCAAAAGGAGGTCTCGCCCAAGATGGCGGGAACGTTCGCGTCAAGTCGTCGAATGGAGATCAACGGGCCGAGATCGTCGAGCGCGGCCAGCGCGGGAGCGCTTACGCTAGCGCCAAGTTCCAATCTTAAAGGGGCTCTCGCCTGTCAGCCGGCGAGACCGTTCGCGCCGTCTCTGGGTAAGAGCCCTCGGTTCAGAGCTCTCACCGAGTGGGGCCCAAGGCCTAGGGTTAAATGACCAGATTGCCCTCAGGTAAATTTACCCCATGTGCCCTCAGAAAAACAGCGGGATTCGGCTATTGGCAGACCAACTAGGGGCTTCTCAGTAATTTCAGGTCAACACGATGCTATAAATAGACCCATAAGGACTCTTTAGAAGGCAAGCTGTCATTATCTCTCAAATTCCAGTGCTTTCTGAGGAGCTCCTAGCCCAGCTTTGGATTTGGAGGGGAAGCTCTCAGAGATCTTCCGGGTGTGAGGTGGGACCTCCCTGCTGAGGCTTTGGGTTAGTCTTAGGTCCTTTGAATCCAGTTGAGGGTTGAGGCTTGAGAGAAGTAGGTATTGGCTGCACCCCCTTTTCTTTGAACTCCGGTTGAGGTCATATTTGGCTTCAACAATGATGGGTCATTATATGGGCTTTTACGTGTTCTTTTTCTAACACTCCTCCGCAAGCTGGAGTGTGCAAGTCATAGGCACCCAGCTTGGATAAGAACTGATAAAATAGAGCACTTGGTAGGGACTTAGTGAGAAGATCAACAACTTCGTCAGTAGCCAGAACATGTTTCAATTCCAGCTTCTTCATTTGAACTTTTTCCCGAATGAAGTGACCATCAACTTCAATGTGTTTCGTTCTTTCATGAAAGAAAAAAAATTTAGCTGTGTATAGCAACTTGACTATCACAGAGCAAGATAGCTGGTGAGGAAAGTTTTACACCCATATCACCTAGGAGACTCTCAAGCAATATGAGCTCAGATACAACAAACGCCATCGAACTGTGCTCAGCTTCGGCCGAAGGTCGAGCAACCACAGACTATTTCTTACTTTGCCAGGTAACAAGGTGACCTCCGAAGTAAGTACAAAATCCACTGGTGGAACGCCAATCATCCAGGGAACCAGCATAATCAGCATCTGAATACGCAACCAATGCTGGAGTAGACATGGAAGAAGTTTTGTATACCAGCTCTTGACCAGGAGTTGTTTTCAGGTAACTCAGAGTACGTTCGACAACATATAGATGTGACATCCGAGGAGAATGTCGATACAGTACTTCCGTTGAGATAAGATAAGACCATCATGACGTTTTGTGATCTCAAGGCCAAGGAAGTATCCAAGATTCTCCAGATTTTTTGTTTGAAAAACAAAACTAAGGTGTTGTTTGACCACTTGTATTCCCTTTGAATCAGCTTCTGTGATTAGGATGTCATCGACATACACCAAAAGAAGTACTGTTCATGTTGTTCTATGTCGAGTGAACAGAGAGAAATCTGTCGAGCTCAGAATAAAGCCAACCTCCCGAACAGCGCTACTGAACTTATTGAACCATGTCCGAGGAGATTGTTTGAGACCATAAATCGACTTCTTAAGGTGATAAACTCGGGACGCCCCTGTGGTCTCAAACCCTGAAGACTGTTGCATGTAGACAATTTTTTGGAGATCATAATTGAGAAAAACATTCTTGATATCCAGTTGGTGTAAGGGTCATTGGCGTTGTTGGGGACGGAGGAGGGAAGACGGTTAATGAGATAACACACCATCGAAACCGCAAAGTGTCAATAAGCCTTGGGAACATGCATTTGAATCATGAGAGAGCGAGCAACATCAAGAAGATGTCTATTTTTGCGCTCAGCCACACCGTTCCGTTGAGCAGTATATGCACATGAAGTCTGATGAATAATCCTAAACTCAGAGCAGAGGTTATTGAACTCATGACTAGTGTATCCTCGAGCATTATTTGTCCGGAGTGTTTTGATTTTGTCGGAGAATTGTGTGCGCGAGTCTCAAGAACAAAAGCCCGGAATACACGAGGAAGCTCAGAGCGATCACGAAGTAAGTACAACCATGTCATTCGAGAATAATCATTAATAAATGTGATAAAATAACGATAGCCAGACACATTGTTATTTTGTGCGGGCCCTAAACATCAGAATGCACTAGCATTAAAGGAGCAGAGCTCCAAGTACAATGAGAAGGAAAAGAGGAACGATTTTGTTTCCCCAAAAATACAAGAATCACATGTAAAATAAGGAAGAGGAACATCAGGAAGAGGAACATCAGAAAGAGGAACATCAGGAAGAGCCTTCTTCAGAACCGAAAGAGGAGTATGCCCAAGATGCCGATGCCAGACAACAGAGGAGACAGAGGAGAGGACGGTAGGGGAGACATCAAGAAGGTAGAGTCTGTTGTGCAGTCGTCCTTTACGAATGATACTCTGAGTCTGTCGGTCCTGCATCAAAAACGAAGAATAGGTGAATGTGATATAGCAATCCAAATCGGTAGTAAGGCGACTAACAAAAAGTATATTAAACGGGGAACCTAAGACATGAAGAGCCGAGCGAAGAGAAATAGAGGGTTGGAGAGGTATATCAACAGAGGCAGAGACAGGTGCGGTGTTGTCATCGACTACAGTGATAAACTTTGGATGCGGAGAATCCAAGTATTGGGGTGGCTTCAAGGAGGTGATATGGTGAGTAACACCCGAATCAACTATCCAACGCAGACTAGTGGAGAGACAAACGATACCTTCATGAGAGACGGAGGCAACATAGACATGTGAGTTGTGGAGCAACCCCTGAAGTTGTTGGAGCTGGAGGTAGACTTCATCAAGATGAGCACGAGTGGCAGAAGGGCTGAGGGCAGCAACAAAAGCATTTGGACAAGGAGGTAGACCATGTTTGCGGTAACAGGTCGCCTCAAGGTGTCCTTCCTTACTACAAAAAGAACACTTAGGCCTCGACCGACTATCTCGACCCCTCCCCGGAGATCATGTACGTCCCCCATGGATTAGGGAAGGGAGTAATGGTGCAGAAGATTGCTAGAGAAGAGCCAGTGAAGGAGGGTCGATAGCATCTGGAGGCGGTGAAACCTTTAACAGCATGGAGCACACATCAGAGAATGAGGGAATAATATCAGATAAGAGGATCTGAACCTGGATAGTACGAAGATGAGGCGTAACACAAGCCATCATAGAAATTCCAATGGCTTCCTTTTGAGCGCGTTGTGCAGCTAGATCCGTAGTCGGGGGCTGATGCTGAATCCTTGCCTCAACCGGCGTATTGGACCGAGCAACAAAGGAGGTTAAGTCAGCAGCACTGCCTGAGTCAAGGGACTGAAAATCAGTGATGATGTCGTACAGGTGTTGGTGACTATCCTTGCCAGAGTACATGGAATGGAGCTCATCTCACATCGTCTTGGCCGTCTCATGATACATGATAATACAGTAAGGTTCGCCATCAACGGAGTTGAAAAGCCAAGTCTGAACACGACCATCGTCACACAACAAGTCATCACTAGGTGCATAAGGAGTATCTTTAGTTAGATGATGCAGAAGTCCCTTTGACTGAAGTACCCTGCGGACAGAATGCACCCACTCAACGAAGTTCTTCTTCCCAGTAAGAGAGATGGTGGTGATTCTCAACTCATCATGAAGTTCAGGAGCAGGGACCAAGCGGGCTGGAGAAGAATCAGTAGAGGAATTCATGACCACACGAACAGGCAGCTAGGCTAAGCGGCTAACCGTCAAGGAGGCTAAGCGGCTAAGCAAGCACAGCGTACAGACCACCGCGGACAGGGACAGAGGCATCAACAACAATAATTCTGGCGGACTGACAATGTACAAGCGACAAGAGCAACAATGGCTAGGCAAGACCGCAGCGAGCAAGAGACAAAACCGCCAGCGAGCAGCGGACTGAGAAGCAACGAGCAGGAGATAAGTCCGCAGCGAGCAGATAACACGACGTCGCGGTTTGAAGCAAGCTAACCGGCAAGTCCGCGGCGGTTGAGGAGCAGTGGACTGAGAAGAGACTGCGACGGACTGAGAGAAAACAAGAGCCCGGCCGAAGTAAGCAGTTAGCACTAAGTGCGGCAGAACAGCAAGCACGGAGTGCGGACTGAGAAGATGCTGCAGACAGGAATAGAGGGTTAGCGGTTAAGACGCAGAAACCGGCAAGCAGAGCAAAGAGGGAACTTCGGGCGAACACAGAGAGCAAACTGCAGGTCGCGGCGAACACAATCCAGTGGCAAGACATTGAGAAGAACCGTGGTTAGCAGCAATATGGACCAAACCACGCGGCAAGGGTAGACCACGACAAACAACAAGTAGACCGCAACGAGTAACGTGTATGTAGACCGCAACGAACAAATACAGGAGCAACGTCCAGCAATGGTGAGGTCAAAGACCAGACCGCAGTGGTTAAAGAGACAGACCGCAGTGGTTAAAGAGACGGACCGCGCGATCAAGGAAGAACAGCAGACAAGATGAGGCAGAATTGGGCAGACCGCGGCGGGCACAGAGTAGTCCGTAGGGTGGCAGCACAGTGGGACCTAGCAGTGAAGTCTATAAAAGCAAGAGGAGATCCGAAAACAGAAGGTGGGAACAGCACGCCGAGTACCCCGCGGACAGAAAGGGTTTGTCTGCCAGAGTCTGGAGAGAAAGAGACCGCAGGAGGGTTGCGGTTAGACAGAACCGCTAACCGCCTAAAGACAGGAGACCGCAGTGGGGGTTGCGGTTAGAAAATCAGAGACCGCACAGAGGGATCGAGTGGCTCTGATACTATGTAGAAAAGTGCACAAACACTTGGGAAAAATGTGAAACTTTGTATATCCTTCTTATGTATGTAAATACAAGTATGAGTACATATATATAGGAAGAGAAGAGAAAGAAGAGTCCATTTTTCACGTTGTGAGACTTACATAAAGAGGAAGAAGGCCGATGATGGGCTATTATATGGGCCTTTACATGTTCTTTTTCTATCAGATTTTAATTTTTCATCTTTGGACCGGATTGATTGTACCGCAACCATTTTAATTGATTTCTGACTTGATTTTCTTGGCATCAAGCTCTGATTGTAGTTTAATGTGGTTATTTAGTTGTTTACTGTTATTGAAGTCCTGTATTAGTTTTTGCTAATGCTTTTAACCACCATTTTCAAACTTATCTATTATTATACTTATTTAAAAAATTGCTTTATGCAGGGTCTTGATTTGCCTGATATTATCGTAGAAACAGAGAAGTTTGGCTTGTCATTTGACAAATTACTGGCAATTCCTGAGCAAGATGATTGGAGTTATTCGGACGGAAAATCAACCTCATGCGTGGCTTTTATCCTCGAGATGTACAAGCATGCTGGTCTCTTTAACCCTATAGCCAGCTCCATACAAGTCACCGAGTTTACTGTGAGTTATTCTATCCTTTAGAGCATTTGTTGATGGCAAATGTGCACTTCTCAATGGAGCTGTTTACTCGTTATTTGGATGAATCATTTCTTAGAGAGAAGAATATTCAGTTAATTTTGACTCAAAATATCGTTACCCTCATGATCACAGCAAATTTGCACTTCGCTCTGCCTTCTGAGAAATTGAGGAAGTGATTTTCAACTCAGCCATGTTATCAAACCAGACCACCATACAAAAATACTATTTCTCTCTTTATTATCTTCTGGCATCTCAACGTAAAAAATATAAGAATAACAAAAACCACAAAGAATGAAACGTGCTTGAGTTGAACAAAAATTCAAGGTAGAAATGTTAAAGCTTGAAGAAGAACACGATTCTGCTAACAAACAGTGAAATCCCTGGGTCACTGACTCCAAGGAGAAGATGCTCGAGATCCACACAAATGAGAAGCCATTCCTCAAAAAATAGCATGTGAGGAGTGGAGAACTCGACACAGTGAATAGCAAGATGCTCGCCACTTTTTAATAAAGAAGGGGCTCGACATTGTGGAGAGAGAAGGGGATCTACACTGTGGATAGAGAAGAATCTTACGGGATAGGGTTGGGATTAATCAATCCAAATGAGAACGTTGAACTCTATCTCAGCAAAAGCTGGACTTGGGTTTTCTCCCAGGGAAGAGATGTGACTTTCACTATGTGACGCTGGATAAATCTACAAGTGGAGGATGTGGGATGTCCTAACCATGCATGCAAAAAAAAAATCATGCAACGAATGCAATGAACCTTAAGTCCTAAATATTGTCAGATGTAGGGTAGGCTAAGTGGGTGTGCGATTAACAAAAATTCTATGTGAGGTGCAGATAAGTAGCTCTCCTATATGTAGCATGCAAACGGAACGCGAAGCAGGAATCAACCAAACAATAAATAATTAAAGCACACATAGATAAGTTATAACAACACTCAAGCCTTCATCCCACTATAGTGGGGTCGGCTATATAGATCCTTTGTCGCCATTGTGTCCTCTCTTTTATCATAATCTTACTAATGCCTAAGTACATCATGTCTTTCATTATAGTTTCATTCCAAGTCTTTATTGGACTACCCATCCCTCATTTTTAACATGCATAGTGACTAACTCTTAAAACGCCTAACAGGTGCCTCTAATGGCCTCCTCTGTACGCGTCCAAACCATTTTAGTCGAGCTTCTCGCATCTTCTCTGCAATTGGTGCTACTTCTGTCTTATCCCTGATACATTCATTTCGAATTTTATCCAGTCTCGTGTGTCCACACATCCACCTAAGCATTCTCATCTCCGCAACTCCCATTTTTTGCTCATATACACAATTCACTGCCCAACACTCAGAATCATAGAGCATCGCTGGTCTAATTGCAGTCCGGTAAAACTTGCCCTTAAGTTTTAATGGTACTTTACGATCACATAAGATCCCTGACACGCCTCTCCACTTTAACTAACCCGCTTGGATTCTATGTGTCACATCTTTACCAATACCTCCGTCTTTTTGAACTATCGATCAAAGATATTTAAAACTCTCACTACGGGAAATATCTTGATCACCCAATTTAATAACAAAGTCATATATCCTTCTTGCACTGCTAAATGTAAGCTCTATATACTCCGTCTTTGCCCTGCTCAACCTAAAACCCGTCTTTGCTAAAGTGTCTCGTCATGATTCAAGTTTTGCGTTTACACCCTCGCGCGTCCCATCGACCAAAAACGATATCATCCGCAAACAATAAACACCAAGGTATTGCTTGTTGGATATGCCTGGTGAGCTCATCTAAGATAAGGGTAAAGAGATAAGGGCTTAAAGTTGAACTTTGATGTAAGCCAACAGTGATAGGGAATTCTTGTGTTTATCCTCCAGATGTCATCACCCTTGTCACTGAATTTGTATACATATCTTTGATTATGTCAATATATGATACATTTACACCTTTCTTTTCTAAGACTCTCCATAAGATCTCTCTTGGAACTCTATCATAAGCCTTCTCAAGATCGTTGAACAACATATTATTTTAAGTTAAGTAAAAAAAAATTATTTTCATCCACGTGAAGGGTTAAACACAAAGTGCTTCTACAAATCACGAGACAATCTAGAACAAAATTCCAAAATATTATAAATCCACAAGAATATGAGTTTACAACACTATACATTAATAAAGACACTCACTAAATCGGGGGTTGTCGTAGGGTGTAGATCCGGTGTTCTTGGCTATAAAACTGCGATCCGGTGGTGTGAATTAGGTTTGGAAGGTGAGTCGGCTGGTAGAATCAGTTGACTGGGGGGGGGGTGGGTGCTGGTTTTATGGCTTTTAGTAGAATCAGGCCGGAAGCAGGTAAGATGGGGGTAAGAGGGTACTATCCAGTGGCTGGATCACTGGATTTAGGCGAGGTTTTGCCGGGGAAGGGTTGGGAAATCCCTGGGAGAGACAACCCGTGGGTTCCTTGGAGGGGGGAAGAGGGTCGAGGGCCTTGAATAAGGTGTGGCGTGGGTTGCACATCGGAAAATAGAGGACTGTTGCTTTCGGGATTTGAAGTGTGGATTCTGGAAGGAAGACATGATTTCTTGAAAGGGGCTTTTGAGGCCTCGGTGGGCTACTATCGAGGGAGGAACCACGTGATGTAACACCCCAACCTAGTTTAACAACAAATCAACAGTCCGGTCGGGCCCCGCGATAAGCAGTAAACTAAGTAACAGTAATAAAACTGGTACATAACAAACATAAATGAAAAGTATTGAAATTAAACTTACAGTAGAAGTAGAAAAATGTTGCTAATGGTAAAACTGTACCTCAACATTTCTAGAATTCACAGAGCCAACTAAAATAAAAATTGAACCACACATGAAAGTTTGAATTACTACAAAATGTCTGATACATGAAAATTCTTAAACACTGAGATTACATAGAGTCCATGAAAAAAAAACAATACAGTACTAAAATGATGAACAATAAAGTAAGAACAAACTCTAAAGGAAAAAAATCTGCAAACGTTCATCCTAGGAGCAACTTCCCACATGTGACCCCCGAAGAATAAATTCCCGAAAATGGGTCGGCCCAACTGGAGAGTAAGAAACTTATTCCTCCTAGTGACACTAAAAATATATTGAAAATGTATAAATGCATGCTTTTTAAAATAAAGTTTGTATACTATAGAAAACCATGTATCAGTATACTATGCATGATTTTCTAAAATAATATTGGCAACATAAATATCTGTTCTAGTTTAATCATGTTAATCATAATTACTCAAGTTACTAACATTGGTTGACTAAAAGAGTTTCTAAGCTTCGGTCTATACTTGAATTCTAAATGACTTATGTTTGTCCTTCTTTAAATCCTAGGCAGAGTAGCTACTATCGTGCAATACTAATCTAGCAATTTGAGTCCCTACTGACAAACTCGGGTGTTCTAGTGTCTCACAGACACACACTCGGATCTACTAATCTTCTAAACGGGGTGTCGTGTCCCCAAAATTTAGGCTCATTTGGTACACTATGCTCTATGGGCATGATATTGCACCTCTATCTAGCACAAGAAGAGATCTCAATCGTGTCTACTAATCATATTCTATCTAACACTACTCTACTTGCGTATTCATCTGCGTATTTTGTGAGTATATCTTATTAAGTACTTAAATTAAATTTCATACTCGTATGAGTGATATTTCTTGCAATCTAGCTGTCTAAGTGAAAATATGCTTTGTACCTTTTTTTTCATAATTTATGAATGTCTGACTGAACAAGAAATATATATTTTTTGGATCTATCAGTGGAATGTTTCGCTGAATTATCACTTTCTAACAATAGTTGTAGTTTCTTTGAACTATAAGAATTCACTAAATAATGAAAAAAGGTCATTTCTATACAAACTACCTGATATGTCTAACCAAACAGAATACGAATTTCTTACCGCAGTGTTGCGACGTTCGTACATCTGACGCATCAACATAACTTCCTTTGAGAAATACTCTAAGGCACTGATTTGATCTTTGATTAGTAAGGAGGCTTACTTTCTCAAGAAACCTAAAAGGGCATTCAATATAATTATATATACCTCTCCGAAATTTAGGGAATATTAGTTTAAAACCAAAGGAAGACATTTACCACTTCTCTACTACCATGGTATAAAGACTTTCGACTTGGAGCCGACTAAGCCCAAATTCGTAACTGTAACGGAGCACTAGAAATCAATTATAGGGTAGAGAACTAAACATTTTACTTATCTCTTACGCCTATATTTGACTGGTAAATCATATCGATTTATGAAACAATAATTATTTGTGATGCAACCCGGTACGGGTCTAATGGCCTAGCATCGCCCTTCCCGAGATAGCGAGGACTATGATAGCTATTACTCTACTCAAGACGATTCACATTGGACCTCTTAGCAGAGGCTCCAAGTGCGGGTTTAGTTATTGCGCAACCGGACAGCTCAATTCAGCGGCAAAAGTTCGTGCTAGAAATAATGATAGAGAAGGTATGATAAAATGCAAGCGCTAACAACACGATCAGATGAATTAATTGCATGAGTATTAGGCAACATCGGGGAGCAGAGAGGTATACCTGCAGGGATCTCCCAGACAGAGGAGTTTCCACGGGAATTCCGACACCAAGCTGGACGGTTTAGGTTGGTGGTGGCTGGACGGGGTGGCTGAAGGAGGTGATTGGTCGGCAAGTTGGTCGATTTTGGGGTGGTGGTGGCCGGACGGAGTGGGTGCAGGTGGTAGCTGTTCGGCTAGCTAGATTTTGGGTTGGTGGTGGTTGGAGTGGTCGTAGGAGGTGCCGAAGGAGGAGGAGCTGAGCGATGCAGGGTTCCGGAGTTCCCGACTACGTGTGCGACGATGAAGATGTCGGCTCCGCAGGTGGGGCGGGAAGAAGACGGGATAAGTTAGGTCGCCGTCGACCGTCTTTCTGAGGGCCTCCGGGTCCGACGCAGCCGCAAGGGTCCGACGCGTCCGCTGGAGCAGCGTGGTAGCGGCGATCTTGCCGGAGCTGGAGGAGCTGAGCGTTGCTGGGTTCCGGAGCTCCCTCGAGGCGAACGTGCTGGAGCCGATACGGGAGGGAGGAGAAAATGGCTGGGCCGGCTGGACAGAAACCGAGAGGGGTGAAATCCCTCTGTTTCTTCTTTTGCCGGTCATACCTTTCAAGAGGGGCCCGATTAATTTTATAATAGAGGATTTAATGGAGCGGGTTTCAAACTGAAGTTTTAAATTCATATTGTAATAAAGAAGGGGGGTTTCAATGTTGGGTAATCAAGGGGGGGGGGGTTATGATGTTTTTCAATGTTGGGCAATCAAGAGGGGGGTTATGAGGTTTTAATGTTCGGCAATCAAGGGGGGTGTTATGGAAACTCCAAGCTTTGATGAGAAATGAAGAAGGAACTTAATTCCTAGCTCCCAACTCAAAGCTGAATTGTTAAATTCAGATTTGAGTTATTTTCATGCAATTAACGTAAAAGAAAAACAATATTGTTGCGCCTGCATCCTAGTATCTTCTACTACCGGACCTATTTATTAATGGTCATGCTGGCCGGTCAAACCAACAAGCCTTATCATAAAATAGAAAGTTCGGTACAACGACATATGATGATAACACAAATAAGACGACGAATGACAACAACGAACATGATAGAAATCACACACACACACAATTCGAGCATAGCTTATCTGGATGCGACCGCGGATGCATCAATTCTCCCGGGGTTGAAAGGACTCGACCCCGTCGAGAATTGGCAAAACCCGGGAATAGCAAGATCAGGTCGGAGACGAAGAAGCTCGGCGGCGCTTATCCATGAACTGTCTGATATATTCCTGCTCTTCCATGAAACGAGGTAGCGCTGATATGTACGTGCACGTGTCTGAAACTCACGAACATCCAATACTTGCTCAATCTCCTCAATGGTAGGTGTAGATGGCGCTAAAGTTGGTTGTGGAGTGGAAGATGGTACGAAAGTGGGTGGTACAGGGATGGTTTCAGGATGTTCACCAAAAAATGGCACAAGGTCAGCAATGTTAAAGATGGGGGAGGTTCCAAACTCAGCAGGTAAGTCTAAAAGATAAGCATTTGTGCCAAGGCACTTTTTAATTTGAAATGGCCCAAAACGCCTTTGTTGTAGCTTGTGATAGGTGCCCACGGGAAACCTCTCTTTCCTGAAAAAGCAAGAACTCAATCTCCTTCTGAGAAATACATCTCACGGCGATGTTTATCCGCCACATCCTTGTATTTCTCAGAAGATGCTCGCAAGCTGTCAGCAATCAACTTATGCAAAAATTTTAAATGAACAATATATGTTAGCGCATCAAAAGAAGTTAGTTCAAAAGAAGGAAGAGAATGATGATCAAGTAGTAACGGGACGGGATAGCCATAAACTACTTCAAAAGGAGACTTGGTGGTGGAATGATTCTTTGAGATGTTATAGGCCAATTCCGCTTGCGGTATAACTAAATCTCATTGCTTCGGATGCTCTCCCGCTAGACATCTAAGAAAATCGCTCAAACTTCGATTCACTACCTCAGTCTGCCCATCCGTCTGCGGGTGATAGGTGCTACTAAATTCGATCTTAGTCCCAAGTTTTCCCCATAGAGTTTTCCAAAAATAACTCAAAAATCGGGTGTCACGATCGGAAGTGAAAGAGCGGGAAATCTCGTGCAAACGCACGATCTCCCGAAAAATGAGATCGACAACATGTGTGACATCAGTCGTTTTTCTACAAGGAATAAAATGAGCCATTTTCGAAAAACGATCAACCACGACAAAGATTGAATCTACTTTTAGTTTGGTTCGGGATAATCCTGCGACAAAATCCATAGAGACTTCATCCCAAGGCCGCTCAGGAACGGTGAGAGGTGTGTACAGATCGGTATTTTGGGCGTGTTCTTTAAACAATTGACAGGTCGTGCAGGTCCTAACGAATTTGGCAACATCTTCCTTCATTTTAGGCCAAAAAAATCGGGAGTTAGCGAGGTCCAGGAGCTTGTTTTGCCCAACATGACCTCCTAATCCAGAGGAGTGTAGCTCTCTTAATATAATCTCCCTTAGTGGCCCCTCACAAATACAAAGGCGAGTGCCTTTGAATAAAAAACCCTCATTCAAAATATATTCTGTGGTGGGGTCGGTACCACTAAATTGACACGCGTCCCAAATCTTACCGAAATATGGATCGGAGGGGTAGAGGCTCTTTTGCTTATCTAAGTCGAGGATATGCGGTTGGAGGGTGACTAAGATATGCGTCCTACGACTAAGTGCGTCTGCTACTCTATTTGAAACACCTGGCTTATGCTTCAAATGGAAGGTGTACTCCTGAAGGAAAGCAGCCCATTTGGCATGCCTACGCACCTCCCTCTGAGAGTTCAAGTGCCGAAGAGCATCATGATCGGTATTAAGGATGAGCTCACGTTGAATCAAATAATGACGCCAGTGACGAAGGGCTTGGACGATGGCGTAGAATTCTAGATCCTAGGTGGAATACCGAGTTTTGGCCTCATTTAACTTCTCACTAAAAAACGCGACGGGTCGTCCCTCTTGACTCAAGACAGCTCCTATTCCAATAATCGAAGCGTCGCAATCAACCTCAAATATTTTCTCGAAATCAGGAAGTGCTAGTACGGGAGCACTAGTTAACTTTTCCTTGATAAGAGAAAAGACACGCTCTGCTTCGGCCGTCCATATAAAATGACCTTTTTTTAAGACAGTCGGTCACGGGCGAAATGAGAGTGCTGAAATTTCTAATAAACCGACGATAAAACGAAGCTAATCCATGGAAACCGCGGACTTCAGTGATAGTCCTTGGACTCGGCCATGCTCTAACTGCTTGGATCTTTTCTGGATCAACCTTAATTCCTTCGGCCGACACAATATACCCTAAGAAGGTCAAATTATCAGTCAAAATACGCACTTCTTAAGGTTTACGTAAAGCTTGTTTTCCAAAAGGATTTGGAGGACCTGACGCAAGTGCACAAGATGTTGGTCGGGGTTGTTTCTATAAATCAAAATGTCATCGAAATAAACAACCACACATGTTCCCATCAAAGGGCAGAGAACTTGATGCATGAATCGCATAAAGGTACTAGGGGCGTTGGAGAGGCCGAGAGGCATCACAAGCCACTCATAGAGTCCTTCCCTGGTCTTGAAAGCGGTCCTCCATTCATCCCCGGGTCGGATCCGGATTTGATGGTAGCCGCTTTTAAGATCAATCTTGGAAAAAATCTTGTACCCATTGAGCATGTCGAGCATATCATCCAATCGAGAGATCGGAAAACGATACTTAATAGTAATTTTGTTGATGGCTCGACTATCCACACACATTCACCAAGTCCCATCCTTCTTAGGGACGAGGAGTGCAGGAACTGCGCAGGGACTCATGCCCTCCCTCACATGACCCTTTTTGATTAGGTCGGTGACTTCACGGTGGAGCTCCTCGTGTTCTTTAAGACTCACACGATAATGTGGTAAGTGAGGTAGGCTAGCACCAGGTATAAGATCAATACAATGTTGTATATCTCGCATAGGAGGAAGATGATCTGGTAGTTCATCGGGCATAATAGAAGAAAACTCAGAAATTAGTGGACGCACTAAGCTAGGAACCTCTGTGGTCTCTCGACTGAAATCAAGGCCGGCTAAAATATAGACAACTTCACTCGTCTTTATCTCCTCCTGGAATTGGGAACCCGATAATAGCATGTGGGATGAAGGAAAGGAAATTGCTGCGATAGGAGATGTCGAGGTGCCACTAGGTGGGGGATGTTCTAAGGGCTTAGGCAAGGGCCCATTCTTCTGGGGAAGAAGAACGATCTTGCGTCCCTTACGTTCAAAAGTGTAAGAATTCTTTGCCCCGTCATGAACTACGTGCTTATCAAACTGTCATGGGCGTCCTAACAAGATGGACAAACCTCCATGGTCGCAACGTGACACCAAACAGAATCCTGATAGGCCGCCCCTATGGAAAACTCTACTAAACAACGATGTGTGACTGGGATAGTCACCGAACTGGTGACCCAAGACAAACAGTAGGGTTTTCCTAGAGGTTCGATTCAGAGCTTAAGTTTCTCTACCATACGCTGCGACACAAAATTTTCCATGCTCCCGCTATCAATAATGATGGAGCAAAATTGTCCATGTATGCGTGCGGTCGTACGAAAAATGTTGTCTCAACCACTCGTCCTCTGTGAAAATCTTGGGAGTGAGGAGACTGTGTTGCATTACACAAACTAGGTGTTCTGCATGCTCTCCTTCTACTTCGATTTCGTTTACATCGTTCACATCTGGTTGGGAGTCCGTAAGGAAGACCTCGTACTCAGGTTCCTGATCTTCCTCAGACTCAACCACAGCTATAAACTGCCTACGTGGGCACTCTGAGGACTTGTGTCCTGGTTCCATGCACTTAAAACACCGAAAGGTTCCCGGGTTGGGACGGGAACCCACAACCTCTTTGCCTTTAGTATAGGCATGGGGCGCAGTAGAGCCACTAGTGGACCCGGGAGGGTGACTCTGGCTGAGAGGTTTGGGTGAATTCTTGTTAGGAAGCCTCTCAGAAATCCTAGGGCCAGTCACTTTTTTCTGCAATGATGCTTCTACACGTCGGGCCCTACTGGAGATCTCTCCTAGGTCTTGAAAATCATGAAGCTCTACTTGCTCCCGGATGGCATAACGTAAGTCATTTAGATAGCGAGACACAGTCATATCGTCCTCTCGAATGTCTAACCTGGACTGGAGGATAAGGAACTCGTTGGTGTCGTCATCAATCGAGAGTTTATCCTGTCGTAGGTTGTGAAATTTGCGATATAAATTTTGGAGATAATCCGGGGGAACATATCGCTTTCGCAACTGGTTTTTAAATTCAACCCAGGTCGTGATCGGGGCCAAACCTAAAGTGAAACGAGTACGCTCTAATTGGACCCACCAGATTAGTGCGGGGCCCTTAAGCCGAAGGGTGGCATACTCGACTTGGCGATTCAACGGCATCTGTTTCCATGCTAAAAATCGCTCCATACGCTCGCACCAATCTAGGCATCCCTCGGGTTCTACCCGGCCCTCAAAATCCCCTACATCCAACTTGACGCCCGCATCTCATCGGGGTTGGTTTTGGGGTTCAAAGGGTTACGACAAAGGTTCATCCTCCCTGGGGTTCGGTGGAGGTGTCTGATTTAGACCAAGGCGTCTAGCGGCTTCGAGGTTGTTGACGGAAGTTCGTAGCCCATTCATGACTTGCGTGACATCACCCAACTGAGTAGTGAGTGTTTCCATCATTTGCATGAGATTGCCCATGCGTTGGTTTAAGTCTTCAACGCTTGCCTCAATGTTCCCACCCTATTCTCCATTTTTTCTAAAAGACAGATTTTAAATATATGTAAATGTGTACCTTTTTTAAGTAAAGAAAAAAGACAAAAATAGTTCTTTTTTAAAAAAATAATTTTTTTTGTTTTAAAAAAGTAAAGACAAAAAATGTGTTTTTTTTAGACAATTCTTTTTTAAAAGACAGGATCGTTTGATTCACGATAGGAGTGGATCAGACCCCTCTGATACCAAATTGATGCAACCCGGTACGGGTCTAATGGCCTAGCATCGCCCTTCTCGAGATAGCGAGGACTATTATAGCTATTACTCTACTCAAGACGATTCGCATCGGACCTCTTAGCAGGGGCTCCAAGTGCGGGTTTAGTTATTGCGCAACCGGACAACTCAATTCAACGGCAAAAGTTCGTGCTAGAAATAACGATAGAGAAGGTATGATAAAATGCAAGCGCTAACAACACGATCAGATGAATTAATTGCATGAGTATTAGGCAACAACGGGGAGCAGAGAGGTATACCTGCAGGGATCTCCCAGACAGAGGAGTTTCCACGGGAATTCCGACACCAAGCTGGACGGTTTAGGTTGGTGGTGGCTGGACGGGGTTGCTGAAGGAGGTGATTGGTCGGCAAGTTGGTCGATTTTGGGGTGGTGGTGGCCGGACGGAGTGGGTGCAGGTGGTAGCTGTTCGGCTAGCTAGATTTTGGGTTGGTGGTGGCTGGAGTGGCTGCGGGAGGTGCTGAAGGAGGAGGAGGAGGAGCTGAGCGTTGCAGGGTTCCGGAGTTCCCGACTACGTGTGCGACAGAGAAGATGTCGGCTCCGCAGGTGGGGCGGGAAGAAGACGGGATAAGTTAGGTCGTCGTCGATCGTCTTTCCGAGGGCCTCCGGGTCCGACGCAACCGCAAGGGTCCGACGCGTCCGCTGGAGCAGCGAGGGAGCGGTGATCTTGCCGGAGCTGGAGGAGGAGCTGAGCGTTGCTGGGTTCTGGAGCTCCCTCGAGGCGAACGTGCTGGAGTCGATACGGGAGGGAGGAGAAAATGGCTGGGCCAGCTTGACAGAAACCGAGAGGGGTGAAATCCCTCTGTTTCTTCTTATGCCGGTCATACTTTTCAAGAGGGGCCCGGTTAATTTTATAATAGAGGATTTAATGGAGGGGGTTTCAATTAGGTAGGGGAAAACTGAAGTTTTAAATTCAGATTGTAATAAAGAAGGGGGGGTTTCAATGTTGGGCAATCAGGGGGGGGGGGGGGTTATGAGGTTTTTCAATGTTGGGCAATCAAGAGGGGGGTTATGAGGTTTTAATGTTCGGCAATCAGGGGGGGGGGGGGGGGGGGGGTTATGGAAACTCCAAGCTTTGATGAGAAATGAAGAAGGAACTTAATTCCTAGCTCCCAACTCAAAGCTGAATTGTTAAATTCAGATTTGAGTTATTTTCATGCAATTAACGTAAAAGAAAAACAATATTGGTGCGCCTACATTCTAGCACCTTCTACTACCGAACCTATTTATTAATGGTCATGTTGGCCGGTCAAACCAACAAGCTTTATCATAAAATAGAAAGTGTGATACAATGACATATGATGATAACACAAATAAGACGACGAATGACAACAACGAACATGATAGAAATCACACACACACACAATTCGAGCATAGCTTATCTGGATGCGACCGCGGATGCATCAATTTGGGAGGGTAAACAAGAATACCTAAAAAGAAAGATTGGACCCCCCCAAAAAGGGTTGTCGAGGAGGAGATAGGGGAACGACTTCAAGTTAAGTCTCTAATCACACAATGAAAACATCCATCGGAAGCGACTCAATCTGGTATCGAGCCTCACGACTGCAGAGGAAGGAGACATCGTGATAACTGAACGGAAGTCTGTATAGTTTTTACTAAGAAATTTATTATGGCTGTTACCTGAGCAGTCGGAGGGTGAAGAATCGACGAGGGGGAAGAACTTGCAAACCAAAGGAAGGATCAGTGAGTTTTTTTCCAGGAATGTTGGAAAAGCCCATGTAAAGTGGCCCATTTGTGGCCCATTTATTTGTTTTTCTTCTTTTCTCCTCTTTAGTCTCACATCATGTATAAGACTCTCTTCTCTCTTTCTTCCTCCTATAAATGTGTATTCATACCTTGTATTTCATTTATTGAGAAAGTATATACAAGTTTGAGGTTTTCTCTACATGGTATCGGAGGATACGGCCTGGCCTGTTTTTTTTCTAAGCGCTTGCTTCTCTGGCTTACCGGCGGCTTGTTCTCTTGCTTAGTTGCAGTGTGTTGCGGCCTGTTCCCTTTCTAACCGCGGCTTCCTGCGCATTTAAGGCTGTTCTAAGCGCTTCCTATGCTCTCCCTCTCTCTCGTGGCTTCCACCACTTCTTCTCCTTATCCTCCTTTTTATACCCTTTCTATCAGGTGGGGTTTTCCCTCCCTTGTTTCCCTCTGACCGCGCTGCTTCATCACGGCTACCCGCTTCCTCTCTCTCTGTCTACCCGCCGAGATCTTCCCTTCTCTCTGCTCTCCACCCATCTCGAAGCGACTTCTCTTAGCCGCCGAGTTCTTGCGTTTTTCATCTCGGCTACTCGATGCGGTCTCCTTGGCTACTCGTTGC
Organism: Platanthera guangdongensis; assembly: GCA_039583875.1. NCBI lineage: Eukaryota > Viridiplantae > Streptophyta > Magnoliopsida > Asparagales > Orchidaceae > Platanthera > Platanthera guangdongensis. The sequence goes on from CM077156.1 coordinate 180,296,891, forward strand.
GGTATCCTTGTCTACCCGCCGAGTTCTTGCCTCCTCGCTGCTATGCTCCTTGCTCGCCGCGGCTTGTCTTAGTCGCCGCTGCTTCTCTTCTTGCTGCGATTTGTTCTTGTTGTCGCTGCGGCTTCTCTCTTCCCAGCGAGCTCCGCATCTAGGTCGCGACATCTTCCCTTGTCGCGGGTGTACTCACCGAGGCCGTGCGGCCTCCTCGACTGGCTTGCTCCCTGCTTAGTCGTCGCGGCTTCTCTCTTGGCCGTGATTTGTTCTTTTAGTCGTTGAGGGCTCCGCATATTGGTCGCGGCATCCTCCTTGCCGCTGGTGTGTTAACACCGTGACTGTGTGGCTTCTCTTCTTCTCTAGTCGCGTCGGCTTCTCCCAGCTAACCGCCCTGCACTCTGGTCGCGGCGACTTCGGTGCCTTGCCACTGGTGTGTTGTCACCGCGACCGTGCGATCTCCCCTCAGTTCGCTAGTTGTCTGTCCGCCGGCCTAGTTTCCTGCTCGCCTTGCCATGGCGTCCTCTCCTGACTCTACCGGACAGACGGCTTCCTCCTCTGCAGACTGCCCGGCCTCTACCCCTGAACTCTGTGATGAGCTGCAAATTACTATTATCTTGTTGGCTGGGAAGAAGAACTTTGTGGAGTGGGTCCACTATGTTCGCCGCGTACTTCAGGCCAAAGGCTTTCTTCATCACTTGACCCAAGCCGCTCCTGCGGCTCCTACTGACGATTGGTTGCGTAACGATGGTCGGGTTCAGACATGGCTCCTCAACTCCCTGGACACCGAACCCTACCGCATGGCCATGTATCACGAAACTGCCAAGACAATGTGGGATGAGCTCCAGTCTCTATATTTCGGTAAAGATAGTCTTCAACATCTATATGACATCATCACTGATTTTCAGACACTTGAGGTTGGCGGGGTCACCGACCTCACCTCCTTTGTTGCTCAGGCAAAGACTCTGGTTGAAGCATGGATCCAACATTAACCTCCTACGCTGGATCTTGTTGCACAACGTGCTCAGAAAGAAGCTGTTGGTGTTGCTATGATGATGGCTCGTGTACCACCTCATCTTCAGAGTGTTCGGGCCCAGATCCTCTCCTCTGCTGCTACCCCATCACTTTCAGATGTGTGTTCCATGTTGCTCAAGGTCTCACCACCTCCTGGTAGTTCTGCTCCTCCGTCACCAGCTCTTCTTCAACATACTTTTGCAACCCTATTGCCTTCCCCCTCCGGGGGGGGGGGGGGGGGGGGGGGGTGGCGGCATTCCGGATCTCGGGGCCGAGGTCGGGGAGGTCGGTCTCGACCAAAGTGTTCCTTCTGCGGTAAGGACGACCACCTGCTACCGCAAGCATGGGCTTCCTCCCCGACCACAGACCACTATTGCTGCTATCGACTCCTCCGCTCGTACTGACCTTGAAGAGGTCCGCCTTCAGCTCCAACAAATCCAGGGTCTGCTCAGTCGCCCACCTGCCTCCGTTGCCTCTGCTGCCTCTATCTCTCAAGAAGGTATCGCTTGTCTCTCCACTGGTCCGAGCTGGATAGTGGACTCAAATGTCACTCATCACATAGCCTCCCTGCGACCACATCAATACCTGGATTCTCCTCATCCCAAGTGTATCACAGTGGCCAATGGGGACACTATTCCCGTCTCCGGCTCTGCTGATATCCCTCTCACTTCGTCTCTCTCTCTGCGCCCGACTATTCATGTTTTGGGCTCGCCGTTTAATTTGTTTTCTTTTGGTCGCCTTACTAATGATTTAAACTGCTCTGTAACTTTTACCTCTTCTTCTTTTTTGATACAAGATCGACAGACACAGATTATCATTGGAAAGGGGCGACTACAGAACGGGCTCTACCTCCTTGATGACTCTCCGACTATCCTCTCTTCTGTCTCCTCCACCGATTGGCATCGGCGTCTTGTGCATGCCCCTTTACCAGTCCTCCAGCATGCTCTACCAGATATATCTCTACCTTCTTTTCAGTTTGAAACATGTGTGTTATGCAAGCAGCCTCGTTCATCTTTTTTGTCTCATTGTACTCGGAGCATTGCTCCTTTTATTTTAGTACACTCTGATATTTGAGGTTCGTATAAAGTCACTAGCATTTCTGGTTATCGTTATTTTCTAACTTTTATTGATGATTATTCGCGGATGACGTGGCTATACTTAATTCGTGATCGCTCCGAGTTTCCCCGTGTCTTTCAGACTTTCCTCCTTAAGACCCGCACACAATTCTCCACGAACATCAAAACTCTTCGCATTGATAATGCTCGTGAATACACCAGCCACGAATTTGCGACTCTTTGCTCTGAATTTGGGGTCATTCACCAAACTTCATGTACCTATACCCCCCAACAAAACGGAGTCACTGAACGCAAGAATCGACATCTTCTCGATGTGGCCCGCTCCATCATGCTTCAAATGCAGATTCCCAAAGCTTATTGGAACTTTGCCCTTTCGACGACTTGCTATCTGATTAACCGTCTTCCTTCTCCCATCTTCCACAATGCCACTCCGTTCAGCCTCATGTTCTCGTCTACTCTGACATTCTCTCTCACACCCCGCATCTTTGGGTGCACCTGCTACGTTCACACTCTTGGTCCATCTTTGGACAAATTGGATCTCTGGGCAGCCAAACACATCTTTGTTGGCTACTCTCCGGCTACCCTCAAGGTGACAGTCTTTGCTGATGTTACCTTTTGAGAGGATCTTCCTTTCTTCTCAGCTTCAGATCCTACACCTCTACCACCAACCGTCCTACGCCCTGTCATTACCGTTACCAGTCCTCCACCACCAAGAACTCTTGTTACCACTCCTACACCACCACGAATTCCTGCCCAGGCTCCCCCCATTTCCAAACCTCTACCTCCTGTTATTCGTGTCTACACTCGTCGTCATCCTACCTACGGTGCCCCACTGCAGTCGGCTTCGACCTCTGATGCTCCGCGTCCTGCTGATCCGGCACCAAAATCTACAGCTCATCCCCTGACGAATTATGTATCCTTACATCGCCTATCTTCACAACTTCAAACTTTTGTCACTTCATTATCCTCGATTTCTATACCCAACTCTGTGTAGGAGGCTCTCCAACATCCTGGCTGGCGGGCGGCCATGGAAGCAGAAATGACAGCTCTCTGGGCTAACCAGACCTGGAACTTGGTCCCTCTACCTACCGGTCAGACACCTGTTAGGTGTAAATGGGTCTTTGTCATCAAACATGCTCATGATGGGACGATTGATCGTCTGAAGGCCCGTCTGGTGGCTCGTGGATTCACCCAACAACAAGGTTTAGATTATGAGGAAACATTCTCTCCAGTGACCAAGCTTAACACCATTCGTGTTCTCTCTGTGGTTGTGCATCGCCAATGGACCTTACACCAACTGGACATCAAAAATGCGTTTCTCAACGGCGACCTCCAGAAAACGGTTTACATGCATCAACCTCCCGGGTTTGAGACCACGGGGGAGTCCTGAGTTTGTCATCTTAAGAAGTTCATCTATGGTCTCAAACAATCCCCTCGTGCATGGTTTGACAAATTTAGTAAGGTCGTCCGACAAGTCAGCTTTACTCGAAGTTCAGCTGACTTCTCTCTGTTCACACGTCATCAAGTAACTGGAACTGTTCTTCTATTGGTTTATGTTGATGACATCTTAATCACTGAAGATGATTCGAAGGGCATCCAAGCGATCAAACAGCACCTCAGCTCTGTCTTTCAAACAAAAGATCCTGGGCATGTTCGATGCTTCCTCGGTCTTGAGATCGCGAGACAACCAGACGGATTTGTCATATCCCAAAGGAAGTACTGCCTGGATCTCCTTCAAGATGTTGGGTACTTTGGATGCAAGCCTACTACTACTCCAATGGATGCAAATCATAAGCTGTGTGCACATTCTTGTGATACAGATCTTCATCTTCAAAATTTGGAATACTATCGACGACTGGTTGGAAAATTGATCTACATAACGGTCACAAGACTGGATATATCCTTCGTTGTTGGGGTGGTCAGCAAGTTTATGCATGCCCCGCAAACATCTCACCTTCAAGCTGTTGAGCGCATCCTTAGATATCCTAGAACAGCTCTGGGTCAAGGTTTAGCATACAAAATCTCATCCTCCACTCCAACATTAGTTGCGTATTCTGATGAAGATTATGTCGGTTCCTTGGATGATCGTCGGTCAACCAGTGATTTTTGTACTTTTTTTGGTCATCTTGTGACCTGGCGAAGTGAGAAACAAGTCGTGGTTGCTCGATCCTCAGCTGAAGCAGAATATCGATCGATGACATCTGTTGTCTCTGAGCTTACCTGGCTTGAAAGTCATCTTGCTGATCTAGGGGTAAAACTTCCCTCACCTGTCATCCTGCTATGCGACAGTCAAGCGGCTATACACATTGCAAAGAATCCAGTCTTTCATGAAAGAACAAAACATATTGAAGTGGACTGTCATTTTATCCAGGAGAAAGTCCAAATGAAGAAGATAGAATTGAAGCTTGTTCCAGGTACTAAACAAGTTGCAAATATCCTCACAAAGGCTCTATCTAGTACCCTGTTTTACCAGTGTCTGTCCAAGCTGGGTGCATACGACTTGTACGCTCCAGCTTGCGGGGGAGTGTTAGAAAATTCCATGTAAAGTGGCCCATTTATTTGTTTTTCTTCTTTTCTGCTCTTTAGTCTCACATCATGTATAGGACTCTCTTCTCTATTTCTCCCTCCTATTAACGTGTATTCATACCTTGTATTTCATTTATTGAGAAAGTATATACAAGTTTGAGGTTTTCTCTACAAGAAACAAGGAGGTTTCGAGCGTTTCCAGAGGGGAAAAACTGTAGTTGCGCCTCCTAGCACCGATGACTGGTGCGGCCAAGCCCCTCACACCGCCGACTGAAGAGATTGTCGGGAGTGAAGGAGTCGACAGCTTCCTTCTGTTGCACGGTTGGGAGAAGAAAGGTTGTGTCGCCGGGGAAGGGGCGTCTGCGAGAGAAATAGGAGAGGCGGTTTCTAACGAGGAATAGGGTTACGTACAGGGGGGTTACCGGATTTAATGTTGAGCGGCATGCACTGCGGTTACTAGGTTATAGTAATAGGTTATAGTAACCGCAAGGGAGAAAAATACAATTTGTGCTGATTCAATTTCATTTGGGGAAATTAGACGTTTCTAAATTATTACAAGATTGACATTTCATTCTATCACTTAAAAAAATATGTTACGCCATCGTGCTAACACTAAAATGGATTGAGTACATTTTTTGCGACTATAATCAATCAATTGATTAACGTACAAAATTTACCATACTTAAATCGTACCTCAACGAGACGCTTGTTTGATCAAGATCGCTCGAGATCGGGCCCTGAAATCAAATTTAATTTTTGTAATAAAAATTATGGATGTTACACGCGAGATGTGGAGTCATGGAGGGGGAATTGTTGTAACGGGCCGGGTAGGGTTCCTGCTACAGGATTTTCCGTGAGAGGGAAATCAGTGGGATTTTATCGTGATTATGAAGGGGGTGGGGCAGCGGCTAGCGGAGGGGATACAAGGAGCACCTAAGAGTTGTCACCTAGAGCCTCACAGAGTTATCACCGTTAGGAGATCACCAGATTCCAAAAAGCTTTCTTTCTCCAAAATTTGCAATAACATGTCGGTTGCCCCTTACTTTTATTTATAATAGAACTACTCTAGGGCACCCTTACACCAACAACTATGATTGTTCGTTAATGTAACATACTCGATTACATTAAATAATAACTAAAAACAACAATATAATATATGAAAATGCAAGTAAACAAAAAACTGGACACATTCGTGGTATTAGATCGTCCATCCGGAAATGCCAAATATGGCAGGTAGCCAATCAGCCCCGAACAAGCCCCAAATTTGTGCTCCAACGCGGGTTCGCATCGTTGATCCCCATCACTATGGGTCTATTTGGCGTGACTTTTTTGCTCATGTGAGTTTGGATAAAAGCATCACCATCATAGAATGTATGTTTGACATGACAATGGTTCCGACTGTTACCAAGAAAAAACTACTTTTGAACATAAAAATGGATGAAGTTCTTTAGGTGTGATCGGGCGTTCACGAACAACGATTCGTAACCACCGGATTCACGACCGCCATCATTGTCCCCCAAACGAACCCTATGTCTCCTAGGACACGTGCTCTTTTCTTGCATCTAGGACACGTGCTCTTTTCTTGCATCTAATTCAATTCTAATAGGAACATATGACCTATATGATATTAATTTCATCTCTGTTCAGGTGCAACATGAGCAGACTGGTTTGGAGTTGAGTTTAGTCTTGGTTTGGATCTATCATCCTTCCTATGTATTTGTGTACAAATCCTTGTATTAATGCATGTAAAAGTGAAAATATAACTTTTTTTTCTCTTTTGTACTTACTTTTCTACACATCTAACTTTAAACCATATCAAATTAGGTTAAAAATTAAATACATTGTGTCCAATTTGATCTTGTGCAGGTAATTAAATGTTGAGAACTGAGAACTACAACAAAACGGACCAAGAGGGTTACATTCCGATTTTGTGATGTCCGTCATAGCTAACTTTATAAAATTGTATGGTCGTAATAAATAATAAATTCTATGTAGTTGGTTGGAAATATAATTGTGCAAGTTTGATTCAAGCAAAGTATTGTTACTATCGACACAAGACATCTAAAATAATCTCGAAATTAAAATAAATATTTAATAAATCTCATTTATCATGGTTCAGAAAGAAATTGGCCGTAATATATTTGGTCCATCCATTTATGATGAAGTTGCAAAGATTAAAATGAGAAATAATGTTATTAGAAGCATGAAGAAGGAAATAATAACAATTACATATAAAGTAGTGAAAAATAAATTTTCAATAGTTTAGATAAGTTCAGTAGAGGGCAAACAGTGCATCAATGTGGAGCGCATAAGATTGATATAAAATGATTGAAAGTGACCAAAGTTGGACCAATACTAACATTGCCAAAAACTATGTAAAAACTTATTTTTTAGAGTTCTTATGAAGTTTGACTTAGCATTTGAAAGAAACCAAAGTTGGACCAATTCTAACATTACCAAAAATCATGTAAAAAACAACATTTTTTGGAGTTCTTTAAAGAAAATGAGCGAAGTATACGACAACCAATCACAAGCCAACAAAGTTTTCTTTTATGAGAATACCGTCTTTTCTATTTCATAGACAAATTATTATTCACAAAGAATCAAAATCCTTTATCGACGATCTTGCCTCCGTTCCTCCAAGAAAAAAAGATTTTCAATTTCGCCTGACCAACCCTCGCTCTAAATGAAGATTTCATTGCTGCTTCATGTGACAGATAAAGGATGCCTACATGCTCAATTTCTTCGAGGACAACTCGAGCCGGCTTCCAGAATGGTGCAACAAGGATGATGACCGGAAGCTTCCGTTCTGCCAGATCAAGGGAAAATATCGCATGGAGCTGCCCGGATACAACACGATGCAGCCATACCCTCACATGAATGAGAGATGCCCATCCCTTCCACCAAACTATGGCAGACCAAGATTTTGCTGAAACTGTTCCTGTGGCAGATGAGCATCATTCTATAGTTCCCACACATCAGCAAAGTCACTTTTTTCAGCAAATAGATTTGTGCTAGTATGGTGTGATTAGAAAACAAGAAAATATTGTGTGCGTCGTCTGAAGAGAGCGCGGCTTGCATTGTGACGGTAGTTACACGCATATACACTCAACTGCATGATCGAAATTTATGTGTGTAGCTGTGTGCGCACATTGTAATTCTTTGTGCAGCTCTCTTAGGACAAATGACAATATTTTCTCTAAAGATATGATGTAAAGTAATGTGGATAGTGAATTCGACTTGGGTGAACATTATATTGTACAGTTGATATTAAATTAAAAATAAAATTAGCCATACTTGAATTATAATTTTCATCTTAAAATTACTGAGAATCAGCCTTCCAGCGTGTCTGGTCCCGCTTAAGAACTACAAGTTGGAGCACAAGACCAGCAAACCGGCTGCGATTTTGCTGACTCAAGCGGCTCTCAAAAAGCGGTATAAAATGATTTTTTTCCAAACACTTTTGGCTTTTGGAATGGTTTTGATTGTTTGGTTAAGACTTGATCCAATTTTTTGAGCGGTCCTCAGGCTATCTTTTTTACTTATTTATAGTCCTCCACGCAGCTCGTAAGGACGACTGCCGGCATCCCTAGCATTCAACTTGAAAGGGTTCAGTCTCAAGCAGACTGTACACCCACCCCTCTCCGTTCACAAGCAGGTTGTTGGAGGTCGCAACCTCTCTTTTGATGAGGAACCTTAAGTAGGCACCACAAGGCTTCCCAGAAGATCACTCATCTCAGGACTACTTTGGCCCGAACTTGCTTAAATATGAAGTTCTTTTGCATCTCATTGAGCAATTAAATTGTTAACACGTGTTTACTCTTGTCAATTTCAAGGATAGAATACAAATTCTTTGCATCACTTGTATAGTTTGTAAATAAACATGACTGATTCATTTATAAAAATAGATTTTAATTTCGAATTCTCCTTCATTCAAACTAATGAGTAAATTATATATAAAATGCGATAAAACACAACATTCCTCAGCCAAAAAAATGCTTTTAACCTAATTATTACTAATTATAGAAATTTAAATTTTATGGACCAGCAATTATTTCTTAAGTAATATTCCAAAAAGTTACATAAAATAAATATAAATTTTTTATTGCCTCGTTTAAAATTTAATTAAAATAGAAATTAATTAAATAAATAAAACTCTTTCACAGCAAGTGTCATAAAGATAGTAGAGAGAGAGACCTATCACATTAATATCACCCATAATAATCCTTAGCCAATTTGAGCTCAGCGCCTGGAAAGATGGAAGAGATTTCAAAAGGAGTCCAGAGGCTTCTAGAAGCTTGGATAGTCGCATGTAAGGAGACTTTGGAACTATGTAGAAGGTTCTATGACAAACAAGCGCATGATGCATTCCAAAACCATCAACATTGGATGTCCCTATAAAAGAGCAAAACCCCTTTAAAAATACCTGAATTTTGGATACAATGCATAAAATTCTCGAACTCTTGGAAAAGAGGGCGAGCGAAGGCCGATTTAGGCGCTCCGTACGAAAGAATGAGAGCGAGAATGAGAATAATCCATGTCAAATATTTATCACGTAGAAATAATGCTAGCCGCAAGTAAATCATCATTATGAGTAAAACTATTCTAAATTAAACATCTAAAACAAAAAAACAACATAAAGAGCACTTCTCTGAAATCTTTAGCAGAGTTATTCCAGCTTTTAATGCATGGGAGGCCAGTATTCTTACAGCAATTTAGAGCTCCTACATAATTTCCATTCTTCATCCATCATAAATTCAGAAAAATATAATTTGTGAACCATATAAATTAACGGGGACACAAATATATTTTGCGCTTCGGTTACAGGTCAGCGAATAAGATGATAATGTCTTCGGGGAGGTAGCTTACGGAGGATGTACAGAACGAGCGCTGATGGGAGTATCTCCGTCGTCTTTTTTTCAGCAAGTAATCACAAAAATTCAACATAAAATTTCAGCAGTGAGACGGAAGAAGAACTTACAGTGATAATTTTAAGCGAAAAAAGGAAGAAGAACTTACAGTGTAGTAGATGAGGTCTAGAACAGGGTGATCCATGACTTCAAGAGATAGCTCAGAATCAAATGCAGATGTTACCACCTGCAGATCAAATGAAGATGAAATTGTGGCTGCTTATTTAAATTGATTTTCAAACCCATTGCAGGTTTGGGTTTTATTGATTTTCACAATTTGAATGCACATGATTTGTGAATGCAAAGAATTTGTTAATGTGGTGTAAGGATCTGAAATGAGTAATTGAAAAGTTCTTATTCTTAAATTTCTAATTGCAATTTTATAACATATTTGTTAATATAGAAGCAATTGATTCATCAAATATTTGTACACATGGTGTTCGTGAAAAAAAATGATCCAGGATGAGATTACTTCAGTCTATTTAAAGACTCTAATGGGAAAAAAAATTCAAATAAATATTATTACCTGTTGATGCATGATAATATAATTTTGGGATAAAGTTTTTTGTGGCAAACATTATTATTTAATGATGCATTTTCATGATATGTTGTGATTTTAGAAAAACTTCAATAGTTGGTGTTAGACTATTAGTTAAATATTTATGTATTTTTATTATTTATTACAACATCGCGGTTCAACCTCAGTGAGACCGGTCCAGCCGATCAGGCCTTGAACCTTTTATCTCGCTGATTCGTTCTCCGGTCCGATTCTTAAAATCTTGGTTCTAACATGAAATACATGATTTTTTTATTATACCTCAATGATGGATCAAGAATACCCATCATTTTCTAAAACATTACTTCTAACATCAAGCAATTGCCATTTAGAATAATTAATGGTGACTTGGACTTTTTTCTATTTAAACTATCAAGAATGAGGTGTTGCCTTGGCGCACCGATTGAGGTGTTGCCTTGGCGCACCGGTTGAGGTGTTTTCGTGTGACCTTGAGGTCACAGGTTCGAGTCCTGGAAGCGGTCTCTTGCAAAAATGCATCGTAAGGTTTGCCTACATTTCACCCTTGTGGTAAGACCCTTCCCCGGACCCTCGCTACACGGGGATGCCTTTGTGCACCGGGGTGCCCTTTTTTAAAACCATCAAGAATGAAGTAATCTAGTTAATTCATGTCTACTAATGTTATTTAGATTACCTCAATGTGCAAGATAAGCATAGAATCAAACACCTCTTATATCACAATAATATTAAATCAATGGTAATTTTGCACCAAGCAGACCCTTTGTATACTTGGCATTTAATGAAATAAAATGCTCACCACAGCACATCTAATCAGGAAGCATGTGAAGCATATAGCTGTTACAGACCCAACCTGCAAATCACAAGACAACTACATAAACTAAAAAAGCATTGATGAAAGATATAATTTATGGTAATAAATATTCTCAAGAAAATACGGTAATCTATTCAAAGGATGAAAGAGAGGACAAGACAACTATCTTTGACAATCCTCTAATAACTGTAATAAGATTCATATATGATGAAGAATTTTGTTGACTAATAATCACAAGAGAATCACATGCCTCGTATAATTTCTTCCTTCGCCCCTTTGACTCGATCGGAAATCGCTTCAGCATGAGAAAAAGTCTACATATATAATCATGTGAGGTGTTTTGCAATTAAAATCCAACTAGAAGAGGAAGCATGAAGCGGAATGCACTAAACATCAATACCTTCCACCATATACCAAGAAACCAAGTGTAGCAATGAAGGATACAACTGTTGAGAAGAAAAGGACAGAGATTGATCCACAAAAGCTCATTATAGCAAATATGTGAGGTAATAGGATAACAAGACTTTACCTGCTATAAATATTTTGCCAATTTCCTCAACAATACTGGTGTCATTTATCCATAAATAAATCCATATGCCAATCTGATTCAAAAGTGGAATCAACACTCCTAACTAAAATACCAGTTTAATTTGATAAAAATAGAATTTTCTTGTCAAGTTGATAAAGATATTTATTAGATATTCAAAAATAAAACTAGGCAAGCAAGAAAAAAACCCTTTCAGACAGTGGTCACTAGGATCTCATCCTAAAGATACAACCATTGAAATTACAACTTAACGGAAACTCTTGCACACAAGCAATTCTCTGGAAATTCAATTAACATTCACGATTTTTTTTTGCTTTATTCACAAGACATTCTTTGTCTATTTTTATCAGCATTCCCTGTTTCTGAGGGATTCTGCAAGTGTTTCAATTGGATAACAAACAGATTTATCATTCTTTTGACCTTATCTTGATGAGGTCTCTAGGGAAAAATTGCCCTAAAGGTTCAAATGTGTTAAAGGGAAAATATTTTACTTGATTATAATTGTAACAAGGTTCCTACTTTGCGTGGAACCACCGTTCATCATATCTATTAACTTTTACTCTATTCGGGGTATCAATACAATTACTCCCATTATTTCAGATGTGGTATCAGGGCAAGTGTTGACTGATAGAATTGGAGCAAAGTTACTTTTCATATCAACAATAAGATATATATACATGTACATGAGAGGGTGCTCTCAATACCCAAGTTGAGCCTAAACTATGTATACCATATATAATGTACAATATATCTACCCCCACTCCTGAAACTCACGGGGGATCATACACCGAGAGTTTGGACAATAGATAGGCATGCTGGGTCCGCGTTTGCGGCTTTGTCATCAAATCTGCAATCTGTTGCTCGAAAAGAACAAAGTAAGGAGCAAGAGTGACACGACCATAATGCTCATGTAGGAAGAAAGCATCCACCCCGATATGCTTGGAGACTGAGTGCTTCACCGGATTTAGAGTAATCTGAATGACACGTGTGTTATCACAGTAAAGTGGAGTGAGATCTGGAGAAGAGACACCAAGGTCCTCAAGAAGCCAACAGAGCCAAATGATATCCTCAGCAGTGGTAGCCATCGACCGAAGCTCAGCCTCAGTGCTGCAACGAGAAACACCCGTCTGTTTCTTAAACTTCCATGCACTAGGTGAAGAACCCAAGAACAGACAGAAATCAGTGATAGAGCGACGGTAAACATGATCACTATCTCAGATAGCATCCGAGTAAGCATGGAGCTGTAGAGAACTACAACTGGAGAAGAAGAGACCACGAGAAGTCATCGCCCGAAGATAACGCATGAGCTGCAACAGGTAACCATAATGCACAGAGATAGGCACACTAATGCTGGTTCAACACATGAACAACATAGACAATGTCGGGCCGAGTAATGGTGAGATAGACGAGACTCCCAACAAGGTGGCGGTGGCGAGTAGGATCAGAGAGTGGAATCTTATCATCCAGATGTAGCTGAAGGTGAAGCTCCATAGAGGTGACCACTGCGAGAGTCCGAGAGAGCAGCCCGAGCTAAGAGATATGATGTGCAACGCTGCTGAGAGAGCTGCCACAATCTGTAAAGTTGATCTCAAGGTCCAAGGTCAGTCATCTGAAACTGTTGCGGAAGGTAATGTTTGGCAAAGGTCACATGAGAAGTATCATCATCAGTAATAATCGTATCATCCACATAAAGTAACAAAAGAGTCCGACAACGAGAGAAGTGCACAAACAGAGCTGGATCATGTGGACTCGACTGAAAATCGGCGGCTGTAACGGCTGAGCTGAAATGTGCAAACTACGCGCAGGGCGCCTACTTGAGCCCATAAAGAGTTCGCCTCAAGTGGCAGACGAGGCCTGAAGGAAAGAATAGACCGAGAGGAGGAAGAATGTAAACCTCCTGTGGAAGGTCGCCGTGAAGAAAAACATTATTCACGTCGAGGTGAAACAGTGACCAGTGGCAAACAACTGCACCTGCAATAAGAGTACGAACCGTAGTAATGTGAGCGAACGGAGTAAAGCTCTCGTCATAGTCTCGTCCCAGCTCCTACTGAAAACCATGAGTCACAAGATGAGTATCGTACCTCTTCACAGAACCATCTCTCACGAAGTGGGTAGCAGTGCACATAAGGATCATCCACATGACACTCGTTGGAGGAGACAAACACTAAGTCTGTGGGAACTGAAGGCGGGGGAAAAAAGGGAGATGACGAGTGTAGTGATATGGACTCTGCAGTGCCTCAACAATAAAAGTGGCGACGATATAGATAAAGAGCAAGAAAGCATGTGTAATTGATTAAACCAATGGTGAAAAGGACACAAAATTTGACAAAAGATCAGAGACGCGAGAACACTTATTACCTTTTCAAAGGACAATAAGGAAATCCTCATTTAGTAGTAGCAGACAAATTCGTCAAATGGAGAGCTCTACAATGGACAAAGTATTTAGAAGTGGGGGAACTCATCATGGATTAAGTGAGGCAGGAAAGGATCTTAGGAGTTGATGATGTAGACGAGATCACGAGGGTAGTAGTAGTAACTATTTGTAGAGAGAAGAAAGGTAGTGGGCTCGGTGAAAGGTGTGATAGAAAGGGCCACGAGAGAGGAGTCGGTGTGGAAGGAAGAAGCAAAAATGGTCGATCCTCGAGGAATCTCATATCCACAATCAACATTTGATGAGCAAACGAAGAGTAGCAAACATATCCTTTCCTCTTTTGAGTGTGGGAATACCCAACAAACATGAATCCATCTCCACGAGTGCACATTTGTCATTTGGATGGCCTTAGTGCTCGAGATAACAAAAATACTCAAAGCCATGAGATGCGAGAGGAAATATGGGTGTAGAGGAAAGATGACCGAAATATAAGCAAATTCTAGAGTTGTGGAAGGTAGTTTGTTAATGAGGTAACACGTAATTATGACTACAAAGAACCAATAAGGACTTGGAGCATGCGTTTGAAACATTGTGGTCAACCTCTACAAGATGTATGGTTTTTTGGTTCAACAACATCGTTGCGCTACGATGTGCAAGAACAAGAAATTTGATACAAAATGTCAAGAGAGAAACATGTGTTCTATAAATCATTAATCATGACTAGATGTTTAAGGGAATCATCAGTGCAAACGGTGGAGGGAAACTAAGTACAAATTTCATTAATAAGCAAATAAAAAAAACAGATTGATCATGCACAAAATATAGCCACGTCAAGCTAGAATGATAATCAATAAACATAATAGTATTTAAAGCTAGATATAGTAGGGTTTTGTAAAGACCTCAAACATCTGAATGCATTAAAGGAAAAAGGGACATCATTTCTAGATGCGTGAGGAGTGATGATGTTTGCTAGAAATACCATATTCAAAACACAACTAGAAAAAGACATCAACCTAGTCTGTCGGAGAATCTAAAGGGGAGGGTGGCCAAGGCAATGGTGCCAGTTAAAGGTAGGAATAGAAGCGTCGATTGTTGTGGGAATGTCTACCAACCCACTCCCGCATAGCCAATTAAAAAGAATTTCACATATTAGAGGCCAAAACACTACATGTGAGGGGGTATGTTGAAAACATACTAACATTGGAAAACTCATACAGTTATATGCAATTAAAATAGATCGTGCACTCCTCCACCTGTAACTAAACAGTTTTGTGTTCATGGTTCTAACGATAACTTCTAGTAAAGTAACACCTCAGTTAACATAGCAGACCTGGAATATATAGATAGCACTGTTCACGGTGATGTAGACAACCCTCAATTTATCTGTTGGAAGACCTTTTGCCTATTGGAAAACAGCAATAGTTGAAAAAACAATAATAAATAGCCATAAGCACCAAAAATCATAAAGCCCGGTATTATTTATAAATATACTAGTGCAAACAAGCAATAGATGCTTCATACTTGCCTGACGATAGATCTCTGCCCATAAAAGAACAAGTAATGTGTATGTGGAAAAGAACAACAATCCTGGAAGGTCCAATAATACTAAAGAAAAGACCTGCTCCAAGTAAAGTTATTTCCTATCAAATATACAAATAGATGTCATAAAGCATTTATAACAGAAGTCTGAATTTTGACTAAACATGCTTTCTATTTATGGGTTGCATACAACAAATAAGCTAAATAAAAGAATATTTTGAGAAGAAAAAAACTCAAATAGGATTGTAAGGGGGCAAGGATACCAGATACTTAAAAAAATAACGGAGGACTAACATAGTGTAGAACTTGATAGGAATTTAGGATTTAATAATAATTCTCAACAATAGTGTGTATATATACATGAGAGGGTGATCCCAACACCTGAGGTGACTCTAAGCTATATCTACCATATACAATATCTAACCCAAGGGGGATCGTACACCGAGAGTTTAGACAATAGATATGTATGTTGGTTCCGCGTCTGTGGTTTAGTCATCAAATCTGGAAGCTGCTGCTCAGAAGGAATAAAGTGAGGAATAAGAATACCACGACCATACTGCTCTCATAGGAAAAAAACATCCACCCTGATATGTTTGGCAAGAGAGTGCTTCACCGGGTTGAGAGTAATCTGAAAGACACTAGTGTTATCACAGTGGAGTAGAGTAGGATCTGGAGAAGCGACATCAAGGTCCTCAAGAAGCCAGCGGAGTCAAACAATATTCTCAACAGTGGTAGTCATGGCCTGAAACTCAACCTCAGTGCTGGAACGAGAGACATCAAACTGTTTTTGGGACTTCCATACAACAAGTGAAGAACCCACGAACAAACAGAAATCCGTGAAAGATCGACGATCAACAGGATCACTGGCCCAGGTAGCATCTGAGTAATCACGGAGCTGCAGAGAATTACAGCTGGAGAAGAAGAGGCCTCGTGAAGTCGTCGCTCATAGATAACGCAAGAGCCGCAGTAGATGACCATAATGCACAGAGGTGGGTGCACCAACAAACTGACTCAACACATGAACAACATGGGTAATGTAGGGCCGAGTAATAGTGAGGTAGACGAGATTCCCAACAAGATGACGATAGCGAGTAGAATCAAAAAGTGGAACCTCATCATCCAGACGTAGCTGAAGTCAAAGCTTTATAGGGGTGTCTACGGTGTGAGAGTCGGAGAGAGCGGCCCGAGCTAAGAGATCTGATGTGTAACACTGCTGAGAGAGTAGGAAATCACGGTCTGTAGAGGTGACCTCAAGGCCCAAGAAGCAGCTCAACTGTCCAAGGTCGGTCATCTGAAACTACTACTGAAGGTGATGTTTGACGAATGTCATATGAGAAGGATCATCACCAGTAATAATCATATCATCCACATAAAGCAATAGAAGAATCCGACCACGAGAGGAGGAATGCACAAACAGGGCTGGAAGTAGCTCAACTGTCCAAGGTCGGTCATCTGAAACTACTGCTAAAGGTGATGCTTGAACGTCATATGAGAAGGATCATCACCAGTAATAATCATATCATCCGCATAAAGCAATAGAAGAGTCCGGTCACGAGAGGAGGAATGCCCAAACAGGGCTGCATCATGTGAACTGGGGAGAAAACTGGTGACTGTAATGGCTGAGCTGAAACGTGCAAACCACGCACGGAGAGCCTACTTGAGCCCGTAGAGAGCTCGTCGTAAGCGGCATACAAGTCCTGGAGGAGAGGAGAGACTGGGAGGAGGAAGCATATACACCTTCTACTGAAGGTCACTGTGAAGAAAGGCATTCTTCACGTCGAGCTGAAACAGAGACTAGTGGCGAACAGCTGCAACTGCAATAAGAGTACGAACCGTAGTCATGTGAGTGACCGGAGCGAAGGTCTCGTCGTAGTCTCGTCCCTGCTCCTGCTGAAAATCACGAGCCACAAGTCGAGCCTTGTACCTTTTCCACATAACCATCTGAGCGAGTCTTAACCTTGAAAACTCACTTGCAAGTAATAGACACATCACCAGGTGGAAGAGGGACAAACTGCCAGGTACGAGTGTGCTCTAGTGCCGCCAACTCAGTAGACATGGCGGCCTGCCACTCAGGAATATGGGTAGCCTCACGGTAGGAAGTCGGCTCTAGAGTACCACAGAAAGTAGCAGGAATGGCAGGCAGGTCCAGCAGTAGTGTAGCAAGGCTAAGACGGTTGGGAGGATGTCGCTCACGAGGTGGGTTGCAGCGCACAGGAGGATCATCCACAGGGCACTCGCTGGAGCAGACATGCACTGAGTATGGGGGCACTGAAGGCGAGGGAACAAAAAAGGGAGGCGATAAGTGTAGTGATATGGAAGGGGGACGATGAGCGTGTCAAGGGATAGGTAGGTGGTGAAGTAGAGGAGAGAGAAGGTGACAGAGTATACTGCGACAAGGGAAGAGGAGGTGACGGAGTAGACTGCGGTAAGGGAGGAAGCGACGAAGTAGACTGCGGCAAAGGAAGAGGAGGTGGACATACCGAAGGAGAGGATACATAAGACAGATAGATGAAAAGAGTGAGAAACTGCACGTCTGAGGGAGTAACAGATGAGTGTGAGGTCGAGTAGACACAGGACACGAAGACAGGGTGAGACTCGTCAAATGTAACATCACGTGAGATGCAAAGTCGACGTGCAACAGGGTCATAACATCGTTAGCCCTTATGTTCAGTACTGCATCCAAGAAAGTCACAAGAAACAGACTGGGCAGAGAGCTTAGTACGCTCACGTGGAGGGAGTAAAACATAACACCGACATCCAAAAACACGAAGGTGAGTGTAACGTGGGGGTCGAGAGTATAGACACTCACTAGGGCACTGACCCTGAAGGAAAGTGAAGGGTTGCAGGTTAATAAGATAGACAACGGTGGAAACAACCTCATCCTAGGAAATGAGGAGGAACGTGGGAGAAAATAAGGGTGAGGGTTGTCTCAATAGTGTGGTGATGCTTCTTTTTAGCGGTGTCATTCTGAGCGTGTGCACCGGGACAGGCAAGATTGGGGAGAGTTTCATGGGTAGCTAGCAGATCTCGAAAAGCATAAGAGAGATACTCCTCCCCTGAGTCAGAAAGGAAAATGCGTATGAAAACAAAAATTTGTGTGCGCAGCATAGCAGAAAAAGTAACATAAATATGAAAAAATTTAAATCGACAATGCATAAAGTAAATCCAACAATAACGAGAATAATTATCAACGAAAAGAACATAATACCGGTGTCCGCCCTTGGATATAAAAGTTGTGGGTCCCCATACATCAGAATGAAATAAATCAAAAGGACGCTGAGACCTGGACTCACTAGACGGATAGGAGAATTGTAGTTGTTTACCGAGCTTACAACCCGAACAAGAGTGAGACCGATCAATAGAAACATGACCAAGAAAATCATGACTAATGAGAGAAGCTAGCCGTGAACCACTGAGATGACCAAGACGGTGATGCCACTGAGAGAAATCCACCAAAGGAAGACAGAGAGAGGAAGCAGCATGTGACGATGAAGTGGATGGAAGGTGGAGATGATCAAAGACGTACACCCCGCTACAACGACGACCAGCTCCAAGGAGTGTCCCAGTCAGATGATCATGCACACTGCATGTAAACTCATCAACAATAACAAGACAACCGTAGGATGTGAGTTGATTGGCGGATATAAGATTCATGGATAACTTGGGTATGTAGGCAATATCGGGAACATGGAAATGACTAGTATGAAGGAGGCCACGACTGGTGATGTGGTGAGCTGCGTCATCTTCCACCATTATACTAAGGGAAGAGGAGACGGGCTGACAGAACAAGAGGTAGGTGACATCATATGTCATGTGAAAGGAGACTCCAGAGTTAAGCAACCAGTCGGAAGAGGAGATACCTGCAGGGGCGAAGGCAACCGACTGAGAGGAGCGAGGCAGTGAAGCCTGCTAGGAGAACTGTCGGGAAATAAGGTGAGTAAGCTCAGATACAGAGAAAGACTGCACCAGGCCCGAAAAGTGAGTGGAAGGAGCACCAGGAGCACGTTGTTGACCAGACTGATGAGTCCTCTGAAACTTGCGAGAGTCAGATTTGACATGACCAAGACACTGGCAGTAGTGGCAGTGGACAAGCGGACGACAAGAGGCGCCAGACTGAGTAGCAGAGGAGACGTGAGACGACAACCAACGAACCA
Source organism: Platanthera guangdongensis (assembly GCA_039583875.1). Lineage (NCBI taxonomy): Eukaryota > Viridiplantae > Streptophyta > Magnoliopsida > Asparagales > Orchidaceae > Platanthera > Platanthera guangdongensis. The sequence goes on from CM077156.1 coordinate 180,316,365, forward strand.
GTAGAGGACGGAGAAGTCGCCTAGGTCAAGAGAGCACTCGAAAGTGGACGGAGGAGACCGACGAGGTCCGGCGGCTGCAGGTGACAGCAGAGGAGGCCGGAGAAGAAGGTCTGGCAGCCGCAGAAGGCAGCAGAGGACAAGGTGCGGGCTGCGAGAGGCAACAGAGGACAAGGCACGGCCCTCCTGAAGCAGAGTGTCCACTGTACACAGTAGCGGAAGCGGAATTAGCGTTGAAGCTGCGTCAAACAACGACGGATATGGGCGTGAAGGCGTGTGAAGGCGCTAAAACTGCGTCGAACTAAATTATGAACCATGGTGATGTAGAGGGAGACGCTTTCACTGTTTAGAAAATAGGTAAGTGCGGGAACAATGTTGGAAGAAATAGAAAATTATATTATAAATAAACAATTTGCTTTCACCGGTAAGAAAAAAATCACTTTTGAAAATGCTCGACTATTTGCACATTTAGATCTTCCACCGTTTTCCTAACCGCATTAAGGCTCCGCATATCTCCCGTGGAATAAATCTGTGTGGATGCCACCGCGACCACGGAGTCCTCCGTGCGGTCAATTTCCGCGGGAGATCCACAGAAATGTAAGGGCTGTTCAAATTCCCGTCGCGCGGCCGCGACCCCGCCAAACAGGCGGCGGTCACGACTGCGCGGATCGTATCCGCCGGACAACGCGGATTGCCAAAACACGGTCTAAATGTAAATAGTAGACCTAATAGCTTACTAGTATGCAAGGACTTAAATTTGAATCCAAGATTTTCAGCGTCATAATGATAATAATCAGTTACAGTAGTAGTGTTGGTTTGAAGAGAAACAAGCTCATTATGCCATTTCATTTTATTCAGGGGACGAAATCAAATTAATGAACAGCATGTACTCCTGAATATACACACAGCTTTCTGGGCTAATGAACCGTATGACATTGGCCTCTTCTGTAAACATGTGAAGAAAAAATGGTGAAATATTGTTGTTCCATGTTGTAAGTTGCTAGATAAAGGTACTTTAAGGTAGAAAGGATCAAAGGGTACCTAATTGAAAAGAGAATTGAGGTCCAGTTGAATGCTGAAGGAAGATGGAAATGTTAACAGAGTTGTGAGCTCAACTGACTGAAGGGAGAAAGATGAATGACGGATGTAGGGTGAATGTGCAATTGTGCCCTAAGTGGACTCTAATAAATTAGAGTTAGTTTGTTCTGCGGGGATATAACATGATGCAATGCATAAGCAATTATCCGACAATTAAAGCAATAAATTCTGAAATTAGTAAAGAAATGTGCAAGCTATCACAATTAAAAGGTTAGAACACAATATAAACAAGAAAGTTTAGGTTAAATTGGAGTAAGAGTGCTTCAATTAAATGGCAAGCGAATAAACCGATAAGCTGACCAAGTCTAGAGCAAATAAATATGAATTGACATCCAAAATAATTCGATTGTTCACCCAAATATGCAAAAAGAATATTGATTTCAAACAAGAACTCAGACAAGTAATAGAAGTCCAGGGAAGTCAAAGGGGGTGTTGACTCAAGGGCCGGACAATGATGTAACGGCAGTTTCTGTTGTGGAATTGGATTTCCGACGTTGATTTCTACTGTAATTAGGAGTATTTGGGACTTTGCGTCTGCTTTGGTGATTGGAGGGAAATAGGGTTGGAGGGAAAAGAGTTGGGGTGGTTGGGTGGGGTGTAAGGAGGCTGGAATTGGGTTGCAGCAACAGATATGGTAGATTTAGGAGGCTAGTGGGTGTTACAGGCTGTAAATAACAATACTGGGCTTGAGCGGTGGGTCGGGCAGCGGCTTTTGATGAGGAATTAGATGCTGTTGATGGTTGTGGAATAAAGGGGGAGGCTGGATGAGTACAAAACTTCAGAAACTAAAGAGACGTGGGCTGGGAAACAGGAGTAATGGCAGGGAGTAAGGATTTCTTCTCTAGGGGGACTGGACGTGTATCAGAAAACAGAGAATAACAGCCCACAATAGACAGTTATTGCTGGAAATGGGTGGTTATAGGATTGCTTATTAGATAAATCAGGTGATTATAGGTAGTTATGTCAGTAATCTGGTGTTTGGGGGTAATTAATGGTGGTTATGAGTAGAGGAGGCGGTTATTGAGTAGTTATGGAAAAGGGCGTAGTTTTCTAGGACATCTAATATGTGAGGACTTTGCCTATAACACTACACTCAAATCCTCTTGGAGGTGCAGCGGTCCTTGCTAAGACTCCGCATTCGGACCATACGACAAGCACTCTTACATATATAACACTACACCCAAGTTTTGGAGATGTAGCGGTCCTTGCCAAGACGCCGCATTTGTACCATACGACGCGTTCCTTAGCAAGAACAACCTAGCTTTTGCACAATCCAAAATGACAGTCATGCTCCCTAAAAAAATTGTAAGTTAAGATGGTTTGTAGCAATCTTTTATGACGCTATGCAAAAGAAACAAAATCTAAGTGGAAATTATTTAAATAAATGGCAATTCATATCTCTTTATGATAAACATAAATAAGAGATGGAGCATTGCGAATGTATAAAAACATTAAACACAAAAGACATTGAAAAGGAAATGAAATTCAACCACAAACATGATGCAATGTACAGCGGCATGGTTGAGAAACATGGCCAAAAGTAAGAGATTAATTGCTATAGATTACATGGGGCAAAAGTGACAGAAAAACGTAAAAAAGAAAACAGAGAATAACAAATCAGAAAAACAAATCAAGTACAAACAAATCAGATTTTAAGTACAAAATTAAGAGCAAATATTAGCCAAACCATGTAATAAATCTCCTCGTAATTAGAAAAACACAAAAACAGTTATTAAAAAAATGATTTTCTAGAAAATATAAACAACATATTATTCAAAATATGAAATTTAACATTAAAATTAGGGAAATATAGGCAGGAAAATGCAAACTTACCTTTGGCCTTAGAAGAAAAACTTGAGCATGAAATCCAAATATGATAGCACGTGCTGCGACATAAGACCATGGCTTAGAAATTGCAAAATTAAAGTTAAATAATGTTTTGCAAAACTTTAAACCTATGGCTAATATCACCTCCATTCACAACAAAATTCATGAGATGAAAGACTTTTTGGGTTGTCCAACCAAGTTCAGGTGCCCGGATCTGAATTCGAATAAGTTGAATCTGGAAAGATGTACAAACACACAATATTATGTCAAATCTATGAAAAGAAAATGTACTTGGGAAGCATTTTCTTTTCACATAATGAGCCTTTAATATCTAATAAATAACCATCAAAACATAAATATATTGACGGCAGGGTAGGCTGTGGAAATGGACTAATACTAATACAAACCTATATAAGTGGTGTCGGGTTGACTTGCGCGAACATATTCTATATGATGTGTATTAGTGTGTATGATTCAGATTAATCCAGAAAAAATTTAGGAGCAAGGAATTAAATAAAACTAGTAGCACTACATGACGATCACAAAATTTCAATTGGGAAAACAATACACGTTCTCCTTTGCACGAAGGGTTTAGCTAAAACTTTCACTTATGAGCTTATAAGAAAATATGAAACAAAAAAAGCACAACAACTCAAAATCTCACTCAAGTATGTGTCAGCATTCTAATATTCAATAAATATGGTGAAACACAATACAAGATACTCACACACACACGGATCCGACAACGGCGGTGGGCGACATCTGGTCCTGTTGGAGGGAGGACGAGGGTTGGGAGATTGTTGTGGCTGCGGTTTTGGGGAGGCACAGGATCGAATGGTGATCATTGGAGGCTGCAGGTAGGATAGTTGAAAGGGGTTGTTAGGGCTTGGTGTCGGGTGGAGGGGATGAGGTGATGAGGGGCTTAGAGGTGGGATGGGAGAGTCGGGATGGATCGGAAGTGAGAGACTAGATGGCTCGGCGACTGGAAATCAGGAAGCAAAAAGTGGGAAGGGGCTGGAATCAGAAACTGAAAAAGGAGGGGGCGGTTGTAGGAAGTGGTCGCGGTGGATATAATTGACCATTACGGTGTCTGATTACAACTAAATAGCAATCCAAAGTAATGAAAACGCATAGAAAATAGTAAAACAATGTTGTGAGCATGCTGGTGGAATCAGATCGAAGATCCGATCAATGCCACCTATGTGAATACACGTACGCAGGACCTTCCAAGGGGTGGCCCTCTTTCCATGCTTGATACTGCAGCCAAAACTGTCATTGATCCTCACCAACTCCTGTCTGAAAACATTCATCTCTGATGAATGAAGATGATCCTACGGAATTCAAAGCTCGGGGACGAAATGCAAGTGTCGTCGAATGCAAGGCGTCCTCTCCAGTACCCCAAGTAATGACAAGATAGGTCGTCCAGCGTAGTGATGCAATCATGTGCCACAATGCCAGAAATACTCTCACCTCTCATGTTGGTGGATCCAGAAGAATTTTTGGAATCATAGGGGGTGCAGGCGAATTTGTAGATGTTTGTCCCTGATGCCCGGGATAAGGGTCAAGCTGTAACTGGGAAGGATCAGAATGTGGCTCAAGGTAAGAGTTCCTCTAATCTAAAAGCTTGAAGTATTGCGTCAAATCTTATGTATTAAAATGGGGTGAATACTCATCTGCAAAAAGATCGATCTTGTAGGTATTTGTTCCAATTTTCTTCATAATCTTATAAGGATCCCTCTGTTTGGGTTTTAACTTTTTAGCGGATCCTTTTGGGAGCCTCTCCATGTGAATTCTGACCATGACCTGTTTGCCCACCTAAAAATGTCACTTGCGCATATACATGTTTGTTTGTGCCTTACATAATTCATTGCAACTAGCATTTTTTTTCAGATTAATTCGTGCAGTTCATGTGTGTGGTGGATGAAGGACTCAACAGATTCACTTGTGCGCGACTCTAGAGAAATAGGAGAGAAGTCAAAAGACTTCCTAGGCTCATATCATAACCGCAACTCTCATCGCTCCTATGTCGCATTCATGGGAAAAATCACACGAACAATCGATTGGTCCCTAGACTTCTTTACTAGGAAAGAAGTTTAAGGATAGAAGAGTGGGTTCAAAATGCCCCTCAACATGTAATTAAAGTCAAATTTGTCCCAAGTTCTTAATTGGGTGCATGAAATTTAATTTAGTCATTCTGAACATGCCAAGAGTGAGACCAAGTTAGCGCAACTAAAGTCTGAAATGGTCTAGCCGACTTATCATGGGTTTCTACTATTCGCTCAAACCAAAAACAACTCACATTCGCGGGAGATCTAAATAAACGCGCATTGATGCAGGTTCTTGATCGGAACGACTCGATTGATTCATTCCACTCAAAGATAGGAAAAACTAACATTTCAATCTCATTTTCCTGCAAAGGATCTTGGTAAATTGAGGTACATCCTGTGACTTAAGTTTGCCGGAATGTTGAAGGTCTTATGTCTTATGCCAAGAAAATACATTATGCATTTGTTAATATAAGCAAAGATGTTAAGTTGCAGATCTGATAACTCTATGGATTCTAATGTAAAATTGATGACAGAATATGAGGAGGAGATCTGTGATTCATTGAGATATTGAAAGTTGGTCAGTAATTTGAACTATCTCAAGATCACTCGTCCAGATATAGAAATATAGCCTTCCCAATGAGTGCAATGAGCCAATTTATGACCTCACCATCTACTTCTCGCATGGATGTGATATGAATATTAAGATACCTCATATAAACTCTAGAAGTAATATTGTCCATAACAGAGAGTAAGGCTTCTCTAGTGCGCAATGGATTGATCCTCCTTTTAACAGACGTGTGAAAATGAATATTTTTCCTCGTTGTAATGAACCTAGTCTCATAGAAGAGCAAGAAGCAACAAATAGTGGCAAGATCTAATGCGAAGTGGGAATATTGATCCACGCATGCGAAACTAGCTAACTTGCATGGCCTAAGTATTTTCTAAAAGATATTCACTATAAGTTGGCGCACTAGTATATAAACAGTTTCTAACCTTTCCTTCCACGAACGCATCAAATATATAGAAGTTGGTTGTCATTTTATGCGGGAAAAGTCAACGGATGGAACTACTAACTCTTAATTTATGACAATGGGCAATCAGACCATTAGAGGCACCTGTTAGGTGTTGTGAGAGTCTAGTCACTATGCATGTTAGATGAGGGAGGGGTAGACCAATAAAGACTTGGAATGAAACTATAAAGAAAGACATGATGTACTTAGGCATTAGTGAGATTATGACAAAAGATAGGGCACAATGGCGACAAAGGATCCATATAGCCGACCCCACGATAGTGGGATAAAGGCTTGAGTGTTGTTGTTGTTTGGCAATCAGACAATGGATATCTTCAAAAAGCTCTAATAGGAAGTATAATGAAGTACATTTGTAGCAAGTTAGGCTCATCAAATTTCACTCCATCTTGAGGGGGGTGTTAGATTTGTTAATAATTAGTTTTTATTTTTTAATTATCTGGACTGTTTTTTACCGTTACTTTGTTTTCATGGGCCTTAATGTTGCGGCAGTTTTTTGGAGTTTATTTCCCTTAAATGGTTTAGGAGTTATGATTTAATTAGGTGTTAATTGTTTGGGTGTTTCTTTGTATATCTCCAGCTATATAATGGAGTTGTATTGCTGAACAAAAATATCAAGAAATTACACAAGCTTTCTTCCTTATATCCTGTGTCATTTTCTTTGTTTCCGTTGGGTTCTATCATTTGGTATCAGAGCCAGACATCGCCGCCACAGACCATCGTTCTCGTGAGGAGATTGACGGCGACATCTTTGAAAAAGGGAATTGTTAAAAGCACCACACTTTTGGCTAATTGCTGCATTGTTAATAGTTTTTCACATTTTGTTAAAAGCCGCACATTGTGCTCACATACATTCTCATTGAGAGAAAATATTTGATACATCATCAAATGCGTTGCTTCAATAAAGAACTTTTTAACATGTAAGTTTTTATAGTACCCTCCATGCAAAGGCATGAAGAATAATAACAGATGCAAAGACTGGTTTTAACACAAGATTTAACACGAGATGGAGAGATTAACTGCAAAAATCTCCATGAAGTTTACATTTCACAACTTACATGCACAAAAATTTCCTCGTTCCTTTTGTGCAAGTTATGAAATGTATTATTACAATAGAGTTTTTTGTAATTTCAAAAGTAGGTAAGTACAATCTTCAATTAGAAACTTTGTTCTGCTAAATTGACTTGTACCAATAATTAAGTAAAGATTTCACTTTAGAATTTTAGCACATGAATCTTTCCAATTTGTTCCTTTATTATAACTTTTCTATTTTTAAATTAAAAAAAATAATTGGAAAACTTTTCTTCATACAGAAAGCAAAGAGGCATGACATTTGTTTCTTAAACAGGTCACTTGATCCTTACCTAGCGACGTGCAGGAGACAGAGCCACGGCTTGCAGGAGGCGGGACGACATGCTCCGTCGGTGGAATCGAACAGGGCTTTCGGCGGAAAGGACCGATTCGGTACGGGGGTCAGCGGCGGAAAGGGGCGGTGTGGCCGGCGTCGGCGGCGGAAAGGGTACGGTGGTCGGTTGCCGGTGTCGGCATTGGCGTCGGAAAGGAGGTGGTTGTCGTCGCGTGGGAATCGAGAGAGAGGGATCAAGAAATTAGGGTTGCGGTGCAGGAAGTGAGTGCGTTTTTGAGAAGGGTAGATTTAAGGGTTAAAATACTGCGGTGCAACAATTCCTTGAAAAATGATGTGCTCAAATACCCGGTGCTCACGAGGAGCAACTATGGCGTTTGGGCTATCAGAATGAGGGGGATCCTCGCAAGATGCGTTGGAGGATGGAACCAATCGATCCAACGGCGAAAGTGGATGCGAAAAAGAACAAAATAGCTTTTTCGGCCATCCAACAAGCACTTCCAGATGACGTTCTCCATGGTTGCGGAGAAGAAAACTGCGAAGGATATATGGGACATGCTTAGGATCATGTACCAAGGCGCGGACCGCGTCAAGGATGCAAAGATTCAAACTCTGCAGACGGAGTTTGAGATGCTTCGCATGAAGGAGACGGATTCAATAGATGATTTCACAATGAAGCTCACCACCAACGTCAACATGCAAAGGGCGTTGGGAGGAGAGGTAGCGGAGGCTGCGGTTGTGAAGAAGTTCTTGCGGTCCGTCCCATCGAAGTTCGTCCAGATTGCTTCGACGATAGAGCAATTTGGCGACTTCAAGACGATGACCGTGGAGGAAGTTGTCGGCCGTCTCAAGACTCATGAAGAGCGTGTTGGTGGGGCTACCAACAAAGAGGAGGAGAAACTTCTTTTGATGATGAGGGAGTTTATGGCTCGTGACAAGAAGCCATCCAATGGTGGCGGACACCAAACCGGCGGCCGTGGAGGCCGTGGCCGTGGACGAGGGCGAGGCGGACAACATCGCAACAACGACCGATGGGAAGGTCAAGATCGCAATAACGGTGTTAAAGACAAGTCAAGAGTCGAGTGCTTCTATTGCCACAAGATGGGCCACTTTGCCGCGGAGTGCCGCTCAAAGAAGAGGGACAAAGAGGAGAAAGCGCATATGGCTGAAGCCTTTGAGGATCTTGAACCGACCCTTTTATTGGCGGAGGGCGAAGAAGATCACTCGAAAATGATATGTTCTAATCTTTCTCCTTAATGAAGAGAATGTGCAACCAAGCATTTTTCCCGGCGACGTGGAGAAATCAGTTTGGTACCTTGATACGGGGGCTAGCAACCATATGACGGGTTGCAAGGATTACTTCTCCTCGCTAGATGAGATGGTGAGAGGCAAGGTGAAGTTTGGCGATGGCTCTTCGGTGGAGATATGTGGTCGGGGAGCGGTCTTCTTCAAAGACCAAAAGGAGAAGCACAAAGTCTTCACCAACGTCTACTACATTCCGAAACTCCGCACAAACATTGTGAGTTTAGGACAATTGGAGGAAAACGGATGCAAGATCGTCATGGAGGACGGATTCTTGTGTCTATTCGATCAAGAGAGGCGTCTCTTGGCGAAGGTGGAGAGGTCCAAGAATCGTCTCTACATCCTAAATATGAAGACGGATGCTCCAGTGGCCTTGCTAGCGGAGAACTACAAAGACGAGGCGTGGCTATGGCATGCTAGATGGGGACATCTCAATTTTCGGGCACTTCATGATATGGGGCGTTTCAAGATGGTGGAGGGGATGCCCTCCATCAAGCACTCACAAGAACTTTGCGACGGGTGCTTGGTGGCGAAGCAGAGGCGATTACCATTTCCGAACGTTGCGGCGGGTCGTGCATCAATTCCTCTTCAATTGGTGCATGGAGATTTGTGCGGACCCATCAATCCGGCCACCCCTGGAGGTAAACACTACTTCTTCTTGCTAGTAGATGATCATAGCAGGTTTATGTGGGTGGAGTTATTAAAATCCAAGGACGAGGCCCTGGATGCATTCAAAAGGCTAAAGGCGCGAGCGGAGATGGAAACGGAGTTCAAAGTGAAGGGATTCCGTAGCGATCGAGGTGGGGAGTTCACCTCCAAGGGGTTTGATGCCTATTGTGAGGAGGTCGGGATCAAACGATTCCTCACAGCCCCTTACTCTCCGCAACAAAACGGCGTGGTGGAGCGCCGCAATCAAACCGTCTTGGGGATGGTTCAGAGTCTTCTCAAGTGCAAAAACGTGCCTATGAAGTTTTGGGGAGAAGCGTTGGCAACCGCGGTGCATCTTCTCAACCGAGCGGCTACTCATAGTGTTGTTGGGAAGACGCCTTATGAGGCATTCTACGGAAGGAAACCAAAAGTGCACCACCTTCGCACTTTCGGTTGCCTTGCATATACGAAGACGACGAAGCCAAATCTCACGAAGCTAGCGGATAGAAGCACGCGGATGGTGTTTATCGGCTACGAGGCAGGTTCTAAAGCCTATCGCCTGTTCAACCCAGCAACCGGCAAACTGGTGATCAGCCGGGATGTTGTTTTTCACGAAGAGGCGAAGTGGGAGTGGGAGGAGAAAAGCCTTGAGGAGCTCTCTGTCCAAGGTCCAATTTTTTCCTCAAAAGAGGGATCTGAAGGTGGATTTGGAGATCAGCTAGAACTGGGCCCCCAAAATTTGGAGGCAATTGGGGCCGGAACAAGTGCGGCCACAACCCCATCAGGTGCATCCGCAGCACCTCAGGCTGCTTCGGGCGTGAATCTCGAGGCTCCATCTCCTGTGCACGACAACTCCCCAGTACCTCCACTACATCTTCAGTTGGGATCTCCTACCTCGTCAATTTCACAGAGCGGGTCCTCTTCCGACTCGGGCGGACCGATTCGATTTCGGTCGCTTGAAGAGATCTACGGCGAAACTGAAGACATGGAATTGCAGCAGGAGGAGGCTGGACTTTGCCTCTTCACAGCATGAGAGCCAGCAACATTCGAGGAAGGCAAAGACGAACCATGTTGGAGACGAGCTATGGAGGAAGAGCTAACTTCCATCCGGGACAATGACACTTGGGAAATCACCACCCTTCCAAATGGTCAAAAGCCCATTGGACTCAAGTGGGTCTTCAAGACAAAGAGAGATCCGGAGGGGAACATCGTGAAGCATAAAGCTCGGCTTGTGATAAAGGGGTATGTGCAGCGACATGGGGTTGATTTCAACGAGGTGTTTGCACCCGTGGAGAGATTGGAGACGGTCTGTTTGCTCATTGCTTTGGCAGCAGAAGAAGGACGGGACATCCACCACATGGATGTCAAATCGGCGTTTCTCAACGGGGATCTAGTCGAAGAGGTATACGTTTCTCAACCCCCAGGTTTTGTCATTGCCGGAGAAGAACACAAGGTGCTGAAGCTCAAGAAGGCGTTGTATGGCCTTCGACAAGCCCCGCGGGCTTGGAATTTCAAGCTGGATCAAAGTCTATCCTCATTGGGTTTTGAGAGGAGTCCGACTGAGCATGCCGTCTACAAGCGAGTTGTGGGAGATACCAACTTGTTGGTTGGAGTCTATGTGGATGATCTCATCATCACCGGGTCAAGCGGCGTGGAGGTGGACAAGTTCAAAGCTCAGATGAAGGAACTTTTCTGCATGAGCGATCTCGGATTGCTCACCTACTACTTGGGGATAGAGGTATCCCAAACACCTCAGGAAATCACCCTTTGTCAGTCTTCGTATACATTAAAAATTCTTGAGAAATTTGGGATGCGAGACTGCAATAGCGCTCAAGTTCCAATGGAACCAAGGCTCAAATTGAGCAAGACCGGCGATTATCCTTTGGTGGATCCTACGGAGTATAGGAGCGCAATAGGATGCTTGAGATATTTGGTGAATACGCGTCCGGATATTGCATATGTCGTTGGGATTGCAAGAAGGTTCATGGAAACGCCAAACACCCAGCACTTTGCGGCGGTGAAGAAGATTTTGCGGTATTTAAAAGGTACGAGCGGATTTGGTCTTTCTTATGAAAGGAATCTTCGTGGAGGAACGAAACTAGTTGGCTACTGCGACAATGACCATGGAGGGAGCATTGATGATAGGAAGAGCACTACAGGAGTTGCATACTTCCTAGGCCAGAACATCATCACTTGGATGTCGCAAAAGCAACGGGTTGTAGCCTTATCTTCTTGCGAGGCCGAATATATATCAGCTTCGATTGCGGCACAACAAGGAGTTTGGTTACTCAATCTACTCGATGATATTCGGAAGCGGATTAGGTGCAAAGCAACTCTCTTTGTTGACAACAAGTCGGCAATTGCACTAACCAAGAACCCCGTGTATCATGATCGGTCAAAACACATTGATACTCGTTACCACTACATTCGGGACTGCGTGGAGCGTGGGATGATCGAGGTCGAGTATGTACATACTAACGACCAGCTTGCTGACATATTCACTAAGGCACTCGCAAGGAACAAGTTCGTTGAAATGCGGGAGCGACTTCGAGTGCGTGACGTGAAGGACAAACTAATTAGGGGTTGAATGTTAATAATTAGTTTTTAATTATCTGGACTGTTTTTTACCGTTACTTTGTTTTCATGGGCCTTAATGTTGCGGCAGTTTTTTGGAGTTTATTTCCCTTAAATGGTTTAGGAGTTATGATTTAATTAGGTGTTAATTGTTTGGGTGTTTCTTTGTATATCTCCAGCTATATAATGGAGTTGTATTGCTGAACAAAAATATCAAGAAATTACACAAGCTTTCTTCCTTATATCCTGTGTCATTTTTCCTTTGTTTCCGTTGGGTTCTATCAAGATTCAGGTAAATGGCAAGTCTTAACGAGCATGTGTGATTAAAGAGAGGGCTAGCTTAGCCATCATAGGCGTGCCATAGAAGGGCAATGCTTAGGGCATTTTCTTTATCCTCATTGTCTAGCTCTTCAACAAGATTTCTAGGCTGATTCATTCTTAGTGGCATTGCCTCGCATTATGGGGAGTCTCCGAAGAAAGCCTGAGAAAAGTAAGGCCGAGATAAGGATTTCCTTTCCTTATATAGCTCGAAACAACTTTACAAAATGTAAAAGAAAAAAAAGAGATAAAAGTTGAATCTTGATTGTTTTTCCCCCAAAAGGGCCATTAAAGTTAGAACCCGGAATACAGAAAACAGGAAAAAATGGAGTAGCCGCCCAAGCCATTATTCGTCCCTTAAACCCCTCCATAGTTCCCCATATATATAACATTATAACCTTAATAAATAAAAGACAAGTTACTAAAAGCGCGTAAATTGGGATACAAACCAGAGCAATAGCAGAGACTAGGGCGTGAGCCGCGCAAAGGGAGTAGAAGACGCCGTCCTGCCACTGGGGTGACTCGTTAATCCTATCCCACCAGTCGCCGGCGGTCGCCGTGGCAGCCATCGGAGCTCTTCCTCCGTGCAAATCGCACAGTCCAACTTAACTCGCTGTTGGCTTTTGCAGGATCCGCGAGCAGCTAAAGCAAGATGGAGAAGAAGATGGTGCCAATGGGGGGTCGAAATCAAATGGTCGGCGAGCTCAACTTTCTGGATTTGACGGAATTCGTTAATTTGGACTTTAGAATAGGATTGATTAATAATAGGTGCTGACGAGGCGCATCGTGGGACAATTTTCTAATATCGTGACATTTTTATTAAAATAAAATTCCAAATCTTTAATGTTTACAGCTTAAATTAGTAATCCGATCCAATCGCCGAAATTGCAGCTAAGGCTCCGTTTGGTGAGGAATTTTTCCGTCCGAATCCGTTTACAAAAAATTTCACCAGGAATCAATCAGAAGCCTCCTAATTACCGTCATGAACATGGGGTTTAATTGTCATTCGTTAATGTCCTCCTAGGCTTCGTTTGACGCAGAGGGAAGAGACACCCGATGGGTCTAACGCTGCCGCTCGAAGTGGAGGTTTGCTCCGGCGATTCGAAAGCTCCGTTTTTGGCCTCGTTTCTCACGCGGGCGGGTGTAAACGCCACAAACGGGGACGGAATTCCATTTGTTTACCCGCCTCCTTGCCGCGTTTCCCCTAAACGCCACCCGCCACCGCTGCGCCAAATGCAGCATGGCGCAGCGGTGGCGGGTGGCGTTTAGGGGAAACGCGGCAAGGAGGCGGGTAAACAAATGGAATCCCGTTTCCGTTTGTGGCGTTTACACTCGCCCGCGTGAGAAACGAAGTCAAAAACAAAGCTTTTGAACTGCCGGAGCAAACCTCCCGTTCGAAGCGGCAGCGTTTAGACCCGTCGGGCGTCTCCTCCCTCTGCGCCAAACAATTTTGAATCCATCGGCTGTCAGTTGCTTCAGGCATCCCCCGTTCTAGAATCTAGATTGCTAGGACCGAGCAAAATGCCTCAATTTTTTTTCAAATCAAAATAAAACTATGTCAATCAAAATGACTTGAAACGCTCAAGCAAATCGAGCCGACCGAGTGAATCGTGCTCGTAGGTTGCGCCTGCTCGAAGAGATCGAAATCATCCTGAAAGGGGGACAAAGTTAAGCACGTACAAACCAACACGTACTGACACCGCACGGATCTTGCGGGTGCGGCAGGCGCGCGGCCAGCCCCGTGACCCAGGTGATTCAGGTGACCGGAATGGGACACGTTCGTCATTTCGGAAAAATTGGTAATGCGGGTGATCGGAATGGAGCAACGCCACTCGTCATCTCAGGAGCCAGTCGAAGGCAATTACTAACACGTCCGTTCAAAAAAATTATAAAAAGGCTTTCAGGTTTTCATTTGAAGACAGATAACTAGAGATGCTAGAGAGAGTTGTGAGATTTTTCAGTAAAAACATGAGATTTAGATAGTTCTTTTACTTCAAATTCCTTTTGCTTGCTCTTAAGTTTGTTTGCTCTCAACGCTCGTGAGAACATTTCAGCTAGCACGGGAGAAGGAAATGAGAACACTCTCGTGGACGTTCCAACTCCATAGACTTAACTTTTTTTCCTCATTTCTTCGCATTCAAAGCATGTAAACTGAGAGGTGGTCTATCACCCTCAGAGGATCTCAACTCTTGTAACAACAAAAGAGTTCTAATAAAATTAACATGCAGATCGATTTGGTGTTAGCGAAATCGGACGTTTGATGATGGCTGGCACTACACTGTTAAATAAAAGAACTTCATTATAGTGCCAGCTTCGACTGATGGTGTAAAAATAGGTTAAGTCCCCATCAATAGGAACCCATAAATTTGTGGGGTTCACGGTGCACAGTAAATCTGTGCCCTATGGCCTCACTTGATCACGCATTTTGATTAGCCGAGCGAACCTGAAAAAGTTCAGCTCGGCGGACGGAAAAAAAAAAGCCCCGATGAGGCAGCTCAAAAACACAGTTTTCATCATAACTTCAGTTTTGTAAGCAAATGCACTAAACCGCGTTTTTAAATATCAACTCGTTTATCTTACGCCTGACGTTGCGCTCCTGAAAGCTGGTGAAACCATCCCCACTCTGCGACATTCCTTCTTCTTCTCGGCGTCAACAGATCTTTGGCTTCAACAGCTAGCGTCGTCGGCCTCTGCACTTCTCATCGGCGTCGTTCGTTGTTCCTGTTGGAGACGCTAGGGCACGCTTGCCTCCGTTCGAGAAGAAACATTTCCTCGTCATCTTCCTGGATAAGCAAAAGGGTTTTCATTACTTTCTCCTACCCATTCCGATTTTGCATACACCACCATTCACTCCATTTCCGATCTTGTAGTATTTCTTCTTCCACCTTCTCCGTGCTTGATATTGGGGGCTATGGTGAGCCTTTCGCACCAAGCCATGGACAATTTTTTTGAGAGATCATTCTGCATATGCAAATTTTTCATGCTGGTTGAAATCGTGTTGATAAATATTGATGAAACCAATGGAGAAGTCATCTTCTTGAGATTGATTGAGAGTAGATGGGATTGTTGAGTGTTTCTGCTGCAATCATCTGAGTATATGTGAAGGCATGAACTCAAGTAGCTGAAATTGGAACAAATTAGTTTTGTATTGAAAATTTGAAAACATCAGTTATGATGATTGATCAAATAGCTAAAACTTTTTTTAATGTAGTTGCTGATTTATGATCCACTCGAATAGAATAACTTCATTCGTGGTTTCGAGAATTTTTTATGGAAGACTTTCATTTGCTTTTACACCATTGAAGCTTAATTTTCCAATAGTGTGTGTGGAGTTATGTGTGTGTGCGCGCGCGAGTTTGTTTGTGTATGTTTATGAATGTAATTGTATCTTTTAAAAAACCGGTCTTTTGGCCGACCGGTTCCGCTCAAACCTGTCCGGTTCGGGACCGGTTTTCCTCCTCTGGAGGAGGACCGGCTGGGACCGAAGGACAAGTCCTAACCGGTTCCGGACCGGTCTTTTTTACAGGTTTTTTGTCCGGTCTTTTACTAAAATGACTAAAAATGATCGGTCTCTTCCTAAAATTACTAAAATGACCGGTCTTTTACCAGTCTTTTGATCGGTCCCGGTCCGGGACCGGTCTTTTACCGGTCCCGGTCCTTTACCGGTCCGGGACTGATCTTTGATGAAAAAAGGAGACCCCTGGGACCGGTCCGGGACAGGTGCCTAGCCGGTCCAAGACTGGTCCCTAGCCGGTCCTAGCCGGTCCTAACGAGTCTGACCGGACCGGTTAGGACCGATTTTTTTTGTGGACCACTAGTCCACATTGATAAGAAGAGCAATGATACTTGCAGACCTCCTTTAATATATGCTGGCCCTTAAATTATATTTATAAATCAAGTACAAGTATGATATTTGCAGATCAAATTTTAAAAAAAGATTTATAATGCTCCTCTTTAATATGAGAAGGCAAATTATATAATATTAAATAATTGTGATTGTTCTTTAATTTAAGTACAAATAACTGAAAGACTTTGGGCTTTTCTGGAATTTACTGATGTAAAATATACTTGTTTTCTTACCTTTTCATTAGGTAGCTTGGATGTTTTTTTTAATAATAGTCATTCACATTCCCCCACATGCAAGAGTAGCAGTTATCATAATGTACTTGAGTAGTTAGAATTAGGTCTAAATTTGCTTTAAATTTTTAAAATGAAACCTATTCTTTTCTATCTTAATTTTTCTTTTAAAACCTATAATAAAGAATTGTTCAATTTTAGATTTTTATTATTTAAATTTAGTTTATTAAGTATGCTTGTGCTGAGCAAAATTCTTAGTTTCGCCATTGCATGGCAGTGAGGTCATGAACGCGATGGTTATGAACCATTGTTCGTGAACACCCGACCTCACTAAGGAACTCCGTTCATTTTTATGTTCAAAACTAGTTTTTTTTTTATGGGGTCATAGCCGTTGTCATGTCAAACATACATTCTATGATGACAGCATTTTGGAACAAAAAAAACACGGGACAGAGCCTCATTCTACCAATCTCAATCCATAGTTTAATGTGAAACAAAACAATCTCTCAAATTAAATTTCACTTATACCAAATAAAATTACACTTTCAAATTTTTTTTGCTTCTCTGAACAGAGAAACAAGGGAAAAAAGCAAAACAATTTGAGCAAATTAAATTTTAGAAACAAAGCAAACATAAAGGCAAATTACTGCTAAATGAACTCAGACACTGGATCTAGAAAAATTAAATTTCAAAACCGGGCCTGGAGCTGCCAAAAACCGAAGGCGGGAGCATTGTTTGGAGCCGCATAAGCAGTCACTAATTGCTGATTTGCTAAACAAAGTGGTCGAGACTCCGCAATTGTGTGAGCCATCGACTTGTTGTCGTCATCGTAACCCGAGGGGCGGAGGGTTTGATTTAGGGCACAAATGCTTTCTTTGGAGCAGCCGCACGACTACAGTGACAGTCTATGTGAGCCGTCTGCTCATCCTGAATTAGAGGGTTTTACTCTTGTAGACTCTAAGAATCACACAAAGTTGCTTGATTCGTGACTCCTGATCATGTGAGTTGCAATTTCTGTGTTGGCCTAAATTATGCCCAAAATATCTTAATTTTGTATCCAAATAATTAATGATCGACAAAAATGAGCTCATTTAATATTTTTCTCCCAATAAAATTAGAACCCAAGCATGTGTTCATGTGTGCCCTTGTTTTACACTTTCGCATTCTCCGCCATTTTGCTTGCGTCATTGGAGAAGTTGTCACCAACATCTTGCTCAAATCATCGGTTACATCACCCTCCTGTATTTGTGATCCTCCGATCTTGCGGTCTTCGATAAGGGCGTTCAAATGGGGACGGCAAGTATCTTCTGTGGGTGGTGAGGGCCAAATAAGGATGAGGTGCTTCTAGGTAAAAATAGATGGAGGAATGAGTTGAATCTCACATCGGAATTAGATGAAAAGTTTATGAACCTAAGTGATAATGCATAACCATAAATATCAGAAATACTTTTTCAGAGCACGTGGTATTGTGTTGAAAACAATACAGTTAAAGAATTATCCTATGGAACCAGTCCTGCGATGGGTGGCGCCTGTGATCAAATGTTTAATTATACTAAAAGCAGAGGGTCATCCTTCACAACAAGAAAAATTGTAGGAAAATTCGAAAAAACTTACCTAAACAATTAAAATAAAGCTATAATTATGATGACCTCATTTACATATGAAACTGCCGGAAAAAAAAGTACCCCTACAAAAAATTAGAATATATATATATATATATATATATATATATATATATATATATATATATATCAGCAAAGTTAAAACTAAGTAATCCAGGAATCAATAGTGAGCAAAGGTGCTACAGTGATACACGGTGAACTAAGGTCCCAGGGCTCCCTTCTGGATTGGGTGGAGCTGCTGAGGCGCAGATCCGGCGAAATGCCAGCTCTGCTCCACAGCAACAAATTCTTAGAAAACCTGTGATCCCGATAGCGAAGGGTGGTCAAAACCACCACACCCAGACAAGGGCCAAACTTCTTCAGTGGAAGTTCCCAGGTTTTTTTTTCTTCCTAAATGCAAATCAAGCATCTAAAAATGCAACTAGCATATTCAGTAAATTACTTCAAAAGAGCAAGAAATGAGCATTGCTCTACAAGATTACTTGTGGAAATAACAAACTTCACTTTTTTCTTTTTATTGAGGACTAACACATGCGTAGAATTTGAACAGAGTATCTTGCTTCCTATATAAAATGGAAATTAATCACAAAAGGCAGTAAGCAATGCTAGTATCTATCCATAAGAAACTTGTAACACTTTGTATGAAAGCAGCTACTAACACTTTGTCGTTTTGGTCGAGAGTTCTGAGAGTCCTGTGTTCAAATTCACCCTTGTCAAGTGATTTCCAGTGAAGGCTTCGGAAGGAAAAGGAAGCGTACGTAACTTGGTCGGTACATCAACACCGTGCCTAAAGATGGGTGGTAAGGGTCAAGCCGCTGTCAAGCTTTTCGAGACAACGTGCCAGAAATGAGCACAGGCACAGGCTGGCGATGGTTCTAAGCATGCTAAATAATTGCCTGCCTGCAGGAACAAAAGAAAGTATCTAGAGAATTTGACATCGGTTTAGAAAAGTGCGAACGAAAAGTTGATTGTCATGTAAATGTGTTTCTTCACCGTAAATTTATGTCACACATGTTAGCCAAGCGGGACTAATTAGCAGGTTACCGGTCCCAATCACGAGTAATGCGGTATCAAAGTAGTTTGTATCCATTTGGCGTGGTTTTCTGAAATGGCGCTTACCTTTTCCCCACCAGCGGTCCGGAAAAGGTCTGAAAATGCAGTTTCTGAACCAATGGGTACGGGAATGAGGCGGATCATGGAACGCTGCTTGGGAGAAGTATCTCCGCCAAAAGGACGCCAAACAGATTGTGGCCCAGATGCGAAGAAGCCGCGGAAAAGATCCCTCAAAGGATACTAAGTTAGAGGTTCCAAAACATTTAAAAAGAAGGTGCAGTGCCTTTTCGTTTCAACCAGCAGGTGAACCCTGAAAGAGGATTTCATGCAACTTAATTTAACAAAGCAAACACCACTATATTAGATTACTAAGTTTTCGATGTTTTAAAGGCTAACAGAGATTAAAAGCAAATAGCATCCAAGTTACTGTAATTTTTGACATACTTAGATGAAGTGTCAAAGTTAGACAAGAGAGGAAACAGTAATACAGAGGGCTGAGGTTTTCTGTCATACTTGCCATATAAACTCTTTATCCAGGCCACATATTTTGAGGAAGCACAGATGCTGAAATTGGGGGATGAGCCTCTCATTCTCCAAGAAATGTAAATGTAAGAAGAAAAACTTCAGCGAGTGGAGGACTTCGACTTCTCGACAAGGAGAATCCTGCCATTCCACTCAGTCTGATCCACTGCACGTATTGCTGCATCTGCGTCTTCATCCCGTTCCAAGGATAAAAATCCAAAGCCACGTGAATCACCGGAACTGCAAACAATAACAAGGAACAACACTAATATCATTTTTTGTTCTGCACCCTCTAAAGGAAAGGATACTATAGGAGCTAGGCCTTAGTCCGACACGTTTAGATGCTTTAAGTGTATGGAGGCTGACCACAAGTCGTTTGAGTGCCCGCGACGTCACTTCGTCGCTATTATTGACTTTGATAATGGGCAAGAACCTGATTTTGAAGTCTTCCATAATGAATCCCAACCTAACCCTATTTTTGAACCGAATTAGAGAGTGAGTTGGAGATAGAAGTGGAACAACCTTAACTATTAGTTTGTGTGAAACTGTAGTAATAAACGCACTACCTGTGTTTGGAACTTCAATTGTGGCATTTGGGGATCATGGTGCACACAGATACTAAGGTCTGACCACATATGGTCTCTTACACACACAACGGCCACCACTTTCCTAAACAGAGCCTAAATAATAGTAAAGCATATCGAAGATATAAATTAGCAGTTAATTCTACGATAGATGAAATAGAAAAAAAAAACGGAAGTAACTTAGAAACATCAAACATCCCTGGGAATTTAAAAGCTCATCATTGGAAGGTATTCCCATATGGACAGAAGATTTTCAAGGTTTTGCATAGGTTCCCTAGTTGGACACCTACCTAAACTTTTGATTCAATCAGCATCCAGAAAAATGAATTTTCAGATGATACAAAGAAGATTGTCATCAGAAAATTGTATAGTTCCGCATAGTATATATTTTATTGGAGCCAAAGTCTTATCCCGTCTGTATGCAGCATCAGAAAAAAATATCCAGAAGAATAATTTTTTATTTTGATCAAAATAAATCCAATAATCTTATTTAAATAAAAAAATGTTATATATTAGTTTCATGCTGAGAATTAGTTAGTATATTCTTTGGCATCTCCAACCAGTACTAATTGATTTTAAGTTGGATGAATGAGTTCTAATATGGTACTAGAACATGTCGGGCTCGTCTCCCGCACTTGTCCACCATATTCCACATGTTCTTTCTCATGAAGAATATAATATTACACAGTGTTCCTAGTTCCTACATGTGAGAAGGCATTTTGGATTCCCATTCCCCCATTGGGATCCCCTGTTGCTTTGTCCCATGCATACTATATATGTTCATAGAACTCTTCCCGCGGTACCAATTGATTTTAGGTTAGATGCTTCTAATAAAAAATAATTAAAAATGCAATTCCATAAGGGCCCATTTGGCAACACGGATTTGGAATTAGAATTGGTGAGTTACTAATTCAATGCCAGTGTTCGGATGGATGGAATTGGCTCGGAATGGAAACGAATTTTCAAATAAAGCTTCCCCTAATTCTTAGGGATAAACCACGTTTTATCGGGCGTTCGTGGATTTCAGAAAGGAACCCTACGCCAACTCCTCGAGCGCAGCATCTGCCGTTGGTGAGCTTCGGATCCCCCTTCCCTTTTGTCTTCCTTTTCTTATTCTTCTTGTTATTCCGCCCCTTGCACTTCTGCCCCATTTTTTTCTTCTTATTTTTTCTTCCTCTTATTTCTCTGCCTGATCTTCTTCCTTCTCTTTTTTTGGCTTCCTCTTTTTTCTCATTTTTGCTTCCTCCACTTGTGAAACTGCCCCCATTTCATTTCCTTTTTCTGTTTTTTTCTGTTGCTTTCATTTCCGCACCATTGACACACTATTTTTAGACCATATATGCTTTAGAGGTTTAATTTGATAAACTGAGACTATGAGATATAATGATATGCCTGAATCAATATGAAGCAGCTCTTTTGAGTTTCTCTGATAGACAATGACTTGCCAAGTATGCGGCTATCATAAAGTTTTGTTGTTATTTATGAGTACCCTCGGCATGCATACTAAATGTTATTTGTATATTGACTCTGTTTACAAGTATGAAAAGTGATTCCGTTTAGCTTATCATTGGGCACCATGTTTGATCTTCATGATGGTAATAAGCCCAACTCTGTTTAGCTTATCATTGGGCATGCATGCTACACGTTTTCCATAGATTCGGAGATTTGATCCATAAGCCGTCATCACCATGTTCTTGGAATGATGAGGAGAAACTTCACTAAAATTTTGAGAACAATCCGTTAACTTTCACTTTTTTTACAATGCAACCGCAGAAGGAGAAGAACTGAGAACTTAGCAAATAGGGGCTAACATTGTCTAAATCTTATTACTTCTTCATTCAGGTGCATGGTTACATATACATGCAGTTAAGCTGAAAGTAGACAAAATGGATAAAGATCAGATGAGCTTCATTACATTGGAAATCTATTCTAGTTGAGTACATATTTGAGTTGGTCCCACAAAACCGGCTTATTTAACTAATACCCCTCTCAAACTGGTCTTGCTCTACAAGATCTCTCAGTTCTGTGAACCAATTCCTATCCAGTGGCTTCGACATGAGACTGTGATGCATCCATCACCGAATCTAATGATGTGTGATAACATCACGCGGCCATTATCTTTTTATTTGTTACTTTTATTTCTGTCATTTTGCTTTTCCACGTCCCGAAGTTATGGGGAGTTCCGACTCATCGGTTTGACCACCTGGTGAGACTATGAATAAATGGTTCGGAAATTTGAATAGCTAGGATAAGAAAGACAAACTTTAACTAATTAAGTACGCATATGACTAAAGCGGCAATATTTTAAAATAGAAGATATGTTTTATTTGGGAGGACAAAATTAGACAATTAGATTTTGGAGAGACATGTACTTAGAGACATGTACTCTGCATCTGTTGTTGATAATGTATCGATAAGTTGTTTGTATGCTGCCCAAGTGATAGGATTTGTGCCTAAGCAAAATATATGGCCGCTTGTGCTTTTCTATCAATGCTGGCACCCCAATCTAAGCCTGAGTGTCCGTTCAATTTGGAGTCTTTATCCTTTTTATCGATGATTCCATAATCTAATGATCCTTGAATATAACACAAAATGTGTTTTGCTCTTCACCCACTCTTTGTTCTTCACAATCTTTGGTCAACTTTTCATCTGTTCACATGGCTTTGAGAGCAGGATTGCATGTAACGGCCTCCCCAGCCTACAGCTCGAAAGGACGACCGTCGGCACCCCCAGCATCCAGCTCGAAAGGGTTCAAGCTTAACAAGTCTGCGGACCATGCACCCCAACCCCTCTCCATCGACGGGTGGGTCGTTGGAAGCCGCAGCCTCCCTTCGATGAGAAGAGATCCAATTAAGCGCCCCTACGGGGACTTCCCAGGAGGTCACCCATCCCAGAACTACTCTCATCCGAGAACGCTTAAATATAAAGTTCTTTTACTTCTCATCACCAATTAAGTTGTGGATGGAGAGGGGTTGAGGTGCATGGTCTGCAGACTTGTTAAGGATGAACTCTTTCGAGCTGGATGTTGGGGGTTCCAGCGGTCGTCCTTTCGAGCTGTAGGCTGGGGAGGATGACCGTCGGCACCCCCAGCATCCATCTCGAAAGGGTTCAGCCTTAACAAGTCTGCAGACCATGCACCTCAACCCCTCTCCATCCACAGGCGGGTTGTTGGAAGTCACAGCCTCCCTTCGATGAGAAGTGATCCAGTTAAGCGCCCCTACGGGGACATCATGTATTTCAGCGGCCTCTCTCGCCGGTCAATCAAAGTCGTTGATTGGGATGTCCTATTGTTTCATTTTATTATAAATAGGAGTCTTGTGAGCTGAAAAAAACATTGCAAAATTTGGAGAACTTCATTCCCGGATTCCAGCGATCACTCTCCGGTGCCGACGCCGTGTAACCCTAGGTGACGACTCCTAGGTGCTCAAACTCCTCCCCAAGGTACTACCCATACTTAGCCACCTTGTTTCCGCCCTAAAACCTCCAGCCGCAACCCCAGACCCCCTCCAATCAGCCGTCGAGCACTGTGCAAGCCCAATGCCTGCAGCAGGCCGCCACACCGTTTCCCCAACCCGGCCAGCCGTCGTCCCTCCCCTCTCACCTGGCCGCCGACCCCTTCACTAGCCGCCACCACCGCCCCTTTCCCCTCCACCCTAGCCACCGCCGACCACCCTTTTTCCCCTATTATCGGCCCTCATCCCAAGCCGCCAGTTTGGCCCCCCTCCTTCCCCCACGTGGATCCACTCTCATTTATCCCTAATTCATTGGGTAAATTTAAATCTTGGAATTTCAGCCCCGATCCGTTATTTCCACCGTCCGTTCATCATCCCTCACCCGGATCCGATCCCAAAATATCGGATCTACCCCTCCCCGGCCCGGATCTACTCGTACGTGGTCGGATCTACCCTTTTCTCATCTGATCTCATCACTTACCGCCGAGGACAGCCACCGCCTTCATTTTTGCGCCGCTGGTTCCACCTCCGATTGCCGATCTACACACAGGGATCCTAATTCTCAGTGCCTCGGTTCAGCCCGCTACTTTGTGAGTTTTTTTTGTGGTATTGACTTATTTGATTTGACATTTTCATTAGTGAATAAATGTATGTGCTGTGATTCTTGTTCGTAGAAATTGTTTTGGTACGCTAATAATTTACAGGTAGAGCTATTCGCCGTGCGCTTTACTTTAGCCCTCCGAGCTGAGCAAAGCAAATATAAAATTGACAAAATTAATTAATTGTTTTGGTACGCTATTTGTGTGGAGTTAGAATTCTCATTTCTCAAATTTATTTGTCGAGATATCGACGATTACATTGCATTTAGGTTCAGGTTAACGTGTCACCCCTGCACTACCACCTAGCTTTGTAGGTTTTGTGCACTCGTAGCCTACCCCTACATCATTTTGGAATTAGAGGGAAGGTTTTGTCATTTGCATGCTTCGTAGTGGTAGGTTTTAAATAGTCTTTGAGTTCATTTTTGTCTAGTTTTCACTGACGGCAGTCTCCCATAACTAGGTATCCTGAGTCTACTTATATCCGACCTCATAGAACCCCTTTAGAGAAACCTTCATGTTATAATTATGATTATCATTGTTCCTCCCACACCACTCTTACAGATCGTGTCGACCCATCGACACAATCTCATTATTCTAGAGGCGATCACCACGACGAGAGGTCCTCATGTCTTTGTCATTACACCTCTCCGCGACTTCATGATGATAGAATTGAATATCGTTCAGGTCACCGCCGCTAGACATCTCCTCTAAAAGAGAAACCTGAGTTTGGATATGAGCGACCTCCACTGCACGTTCGCAGAGCCCATACGCACCCACGAGCACAATCTGATTATGTTAGGAACTACCGTTTAGACGACCCTCAGAAACCATATAGAGGTCACCATCGGCATGATCACAATACATGTCAAGATCATCCTAGTGTTTCACCAATAGAGTTACCTGAGGCTAAATTTTTGCGACTAATTCTTGACAGCTTTGATCTCTTAGAAGCTCAATTTGGTCACCTAAGATTTACATTACGAATACAGCCTAGGGATTTGGGTCAAGCCACCGATACGGCGAGAAGTGCTCCCACCGAGATAAGAGACCCGACACTTGGTTTTGATCCTTCTCAGTTTGATGAGATTCAGTGCTCGTGTGATCTTGAGGTTGAATCTGATCATGACCTTTTGATACAGGTGGAGAGTGATACTAGTATGACTAGTGAGCATGGTCACGTGGGTGAGGACGAGCGACCCAGTGACGCTGTGATGGTATACCCATCTTTTTCACCTCACCTAGACCTACACCTAAACCTAGCATCCCCTTTGAACAAAGACACAGTTCTCGACACTATATCGATTGACCCACACTTGAGTCTGGGCACCCCCTACTCTTCTCTTAGTACTATCTCGAGTCACTTCACTACTGAGAGTCGAGAGTATAGTGTTGCCTTCATAGTGGCTGCCTCACCCACTTATGAGGACGCTACCTCTATCAGCGATACTCATCTGAGGGACCTTCTCATTATTAATGACCTCATTGTTGAACCACCAGATAAGTCTCCTGATGAGCCACTAATCCCTTGGGAGGTTCATGAGGCTAGCGTTGACTTTGTTGTGGGTGTCATACTTGCTCTCACAGACACTACTGTTATTAGTGCCCTCCTCGTGGTGGAGTATCCTATCATTATCGACCACTTCGGGATCAAGTCCCCGAGAGGCTCATTTGATAGGTCTTCCCTCCTACACTTGAGTGATGAATCGTGTATCCACACTAATGATCAACTCACACGTGATGACTTTTGGTATACACCCCCTGGTGATCCACCTGATGAGCCATATCATTTGAGAGGTACTCATCACACCAGAGCTCCACACTATTTTGTCACCCTCTACGTCGTCCCCACGAGCGGATGACATCGGCCCCCACAGATTTTTCTATCGAACACCCGGTAAGCCTTCTGATAGGCCACCCCGTGTTAGTAATATCCAAGTCATTGTCAGGCCTTCCCTTAGGAAGTGTGTCGAGTATGTTGTGGTCTATTTGCATCATTCGCTCCATTTGCATGAGTCAGTTGGGTCACTTGTTCGTCATTTGCATGCATTGCATGGGTCGATTCGCCAACGAATAATAACGAGCAATGAAAACTATAAAACCCATGCAGATAAGCGAAGGCGAGAAAGTAATGGCGCGAGTCCGCCCAGAGAGTGGTTCCCCTCGGGGCCTACCAAAAAGTTAAGTGTCAGGTGAATGGGTATGTACTCTATTATTAGTCGTATTAGGACAAATGTCTACCGGCTCGATATCCCGGCTAGTATAGGAATTCATCTGGTGTTTAATGTCGAGGATCTGACGCCGTACTATGAGCATCACGAGTATGTGGACCCGAGCAGTGGAGATGCCCAGTCGCCCCCACCCCCACTTTTGTTGCATTACCACTCTCTTACCCCACCTATGTCTGATGGCCACCACAGTCCACCTCGTGCTACCACTCACCCACTTGCGGACTCGTCTTCTCTGGTTTCACCATCGGCACCACTGATCGCACCGGGATCCACTTTCGAGAGATGAGAGATGAGTGCATCACGGAGGACAGATCCCATCAGTTTGTTCCCACCACGGACAGACCGCGATGTCGCTACTTGGTACATTGGCAGGGCCGCCCCGACGCAGACGACGCTTGGATACCTGCAGCAGAGCTTGATCGATACGCCCCTGAACTTCGACTTCAGCACGGCCGTCTGCATTCACCGGAGATGACAAATTTTCAGTCAGGGGAAGATTGATGCTACGGTCTTTCCCCGACATCACACTTAGGGTTGCATCTGTTTAGATTCCACTATTGACACTTTACCCTGCTTCAGATTGCTCAACAAAAATATTGAGCAACCAAGGATGAGCTTACACTTAATAAAACATATGCTAAATATTCCAGATACCCGAATCTCTTGTCAACAATTCTAGTATGCTCCATAATTCAAAGTTCTTACAAGAAGAACCAGTACTTTTTTTCTTTATACCAGTAGTGAAGAGAAATTGTCTAAATTTTACATGCACTGAAAATCTTCTAATTACAACTACAAAAAATTAAGAGAAAAAAAAGTAGAAGGATAGTAGAGGTTGAGAGACTTGGAGAGTAATAGTCTAATAGACAAACATTAGAAACAGATGTGATGGAATGATGTGAACGCTGCATGTAGATAACAATTTTGATAATTAACATAAGACAGAAAGAATAAAAATGTATTAATATTGTATTTTATGCCATTTTTTGAAGAATTTCAAAAAAAATTAATAGATGCCATACAATGTACGAACACAATGAAGGCCAATTATATGCCTTTTAACTAATTGTAGTGATAAATTGCAATTGTTCCATTGTTGAAGTATATCACATCAAACAAATGAAGCATATGATTACATAAAACAAATCAAGCATATCATTTCATCATGATTGTCATTGCTAGAACAACTTGTTCCAAAGTATGCATCTAGGAAGCCCATTTTTCTTATTAGAACCATCTATTATTTACATCTTAAATTGTTTTGTGGTGAACGCAGTTGACAGTATTCAGCTTTGAAACACAAAGGCCAGTAGGCTATTACCATAGAAGGCAGAAGGGAAAATAAGGTTACCTTCTATCCCGAACCACTCGAACATCAGTGACGCGCCCAAATTTTGAAAATTTCTTCTCAAGATCTCTCTCTGTAGTCACATAACTGAAACCTGCAATAAATAAATTTTTACCAGGTCGACCAATACCTGATTTGCGATTATTGGGAGGGGCCAACGGCCTCCTTGGGGGACGTTGACGAGAATGATAGTTTGGAGGAGATCTAAGCCTTGGAGACTGCCTCCTGAATGACCAGGCATCACAACAAAAAGGAATAAGAACAAATGTACAGGATAATGCAAGTCCTAAACATTTCTACAACCACCCCAACGTACAGATACAGTTGGTGGGTGGACCATTTTATTTCCTACTACCTGAAGTTCAAAAGAGTTAACAATCAACCTCTCTTGATAAAGGAGGTAAAGTGATTTCTTTAATGGAAAAAAATAGAATGTGGCATAAGATGGTTAGTTTGATTAAAAGATTCTTGTAAATATTTTATGAGTGTCTAGAAAATGATCATTTATTGCTAAGAGAAGACTTCTTGGAGGACTAAAGAGATACAAAAGGTTAAATTTGTTCTTTAATTTATTAATTTTGTTATAAAAGTTATTAAAGAAAGGAACTATTCTTTTAAAGAGTCGTAAAAAAGGAATACTAAAGAAACTTGCGTTGATTATTAAAAACTAGAAATCTTGTTAAGGGTGGTGATAAAAGTAAAAGCTACATCTTATGATAATTTACAAACTAGGTTTGGTACTAAGGGTAGATATATAAAATAACTAAAGTAAGACACGAGATCTAGAAACTTGGATCAATTTAAGATGCATTGAATTGAAAAAAACGAACATAAATACTTTGTTGAGAGTTTATCTAACGAGAATTTTAAGAGAAAAGTATTTTGACAACTCCTAATAAATAGAATAATGAGGTATATTACAAATTGATCAAAAACTTGAAGTGAAATTAGTTTTTGAAAAAACATATGCAAAAAGATAAGCATTTAAGTTCCAATAAGATATCTATTGAAGAGTTATGGGAAATATTACACCGATACACAATACAAGATTTTTCAATAAAAATATGAAAGCTAAGAGAAGGTGAAATGACTAGAGAAGAAGTATTTTGATACAAGTATTTAAGAAGAAAGGAAAATGTCAAGATTATTGCAGTGGGGTTGCTTCCCTCCATTTGGAGGGCCGTTGGCTACATGTGCAAGAGAAAAAAATCATGCAAGCCACAATTAATCTCAAAACCAAATACGCTAGCATAACAAGACATTCATAATCATATAGGAACCAACTTTGAACAACAATGATGAAAATAACGAAATTAAACAATAAGAAACTAACAGGCGAGGGTCCATATGCGTAGGAACTAAGATTCAGTGATCGTAGAAATGCTGAAGGTGATCTGGGGAAGTGATCGTTGATAGATGGTGTCTGTTGAAGAGGAAAGGAGGCTGTTTGGGGGCTTTTAATGGCTGAGTACGGGTTTTGAGGGTTGTGGTTTGGATGAGGGTTACGGAAGAGAGTTGACCATGGTGCCTGAGTGCAGGTAGAGGATTGGACGGCTCTAGGTGGATGGAAAAGATGGCTGACGATTGGATGATTAGTGTGCTTGGAGGTGATTATTGTAACATCCGTAAATTTGACACGAAATGTAATTTTATTTGTAGGGGCAAGTCGCGATGAATTTTGATCGAGTCAGCGCGTCATCAAGGTATAATGTTGCTTTTCCTTTTGATAGCGACCGTTAGTTCGTTAAGTGTGTTAATTATAGTGCGTGACGCGTTTTATTTTAGTGACGCGCGGAGTAAGAATGAGTTTATTTTCAAAGGGAATTAGATTGGGGTGCCAATAGAAATTCCCCCCCCCCATCTATTCATGCGGTTAACAAAACCGCATTAACCCATGAATTAAATCCCGCAACTCTATTCCCGTAACCAATTTCCTCACTGGAGAAGAAAACCGCAGCCGGCTGTTCCGTCTCCCGCACGCCGCAACGCCCGAGCCTGACGCCTCCCGCAGCCCTAGCCGGCGCCCGATCCCCCTCCGGAACGCATCTCCGACTTCTCCTCCCTCCTCTGCAGGCATCGGTGAGCCTTCCTCTTCCTTCCTTAGCCGTGGGAGAACCGGGTCTAACCCTAACCGAAGGAGTTTGAGTGTTGTTTTGGTTCCGGTGAGTGGATCTCTTCCTTTTCTCGATTTCTGTTTGTATATCCTTCGTTTTGGAAACTAGTTTAACCTAGGTTTTCATTTTGATTGCCTATTTTAGGTTTTGGTGTTCGTGGTTCACCACGGAATTTGTGTGAAACGCATTGAGAGCCTCAATCGCTATACGTAAAGGTAATATACGAAGTTTAGCACATGTATTTTTTGTAACTCTAGATGTTTTGGAGATTTCCAACGGAAACCCTAAAAGGGAACAATTATGAAAATAGGTTTGCCTTAAATTGCAGGACTCTAGTAGGTTCGAGACAGCACTCTGAGTTTTCCATACAGTAGAATTTCCTTCGGAAGAGCTAATCTCGCCGCGCCGAGTGTACGAGCGTCGCACCACCACTGAAAGAAATTCTAATTTCTTTTAGTTAGACATATCAAGTAATTATATTTTTATACGCATGAGTAGGTTTCGTACAAGCATCATAATCATGCATAGAAAAGTGTGTCAGTAGGAAAATAATCGTGGAAATGCGTATGATAACGCCTTCTTCCATAACCACGTTAGTAAAGTCATAAACAGTTATTTAAGTACGAAACTTTACCCGTGTACGTAAGATTGAAGATTGTGCAACAAAGGGCGCGAAGGTCCCTTCAAGTCGACCACGAGAAAGTCAAGGATCGCTCAGTAGTACACCAGAAAAGATATCTCATGCAGAGTTGCGTCAGACCAAAAAGGTCAGTAACACACCAGTCTTTTCGTGCTTGGTAGAGGCGCACTACCTTCCTCATAGGGCATATGGTATCCTATGAGTTGCAAAGTCTTGGGAGTTGACTCCCCTTGAGACAGTTAGTAGATTCGAGACCGTGTCCGCGCGACACTAGAACAATTGAGTTCGTCAGATGGTCTCGGGTCGTCAGTTTCAGTTGCGCGTTAGGAGCTACTCTGCCTAGAGCCTTCCCAGTAAATGTGTAGGCTAGAAGCCACCTATAACTCAAGTACAGACTTGACGTGAGATAGTACATTAGTTAGTGAACGTCAGGACTTGGGTAAATAAACGGAAAGTCATGAATATAGAACTAATAGTGTGTTGACCAGGAAGTATAGGAAAAACATGCATAACATATAGCATAAAATGTTTTCAGTGCACGAGACTATTTTTAAAGGCATGCATGCATTCACATGTAAATCTATTCTAGTGTCACTAAGGGGAATTGTTTTCTTTACTCTGACCCTTCGTGGGCAATGTTTTTCAGGTGACCCAGGTGGGAAACTACGTCTAGGATGTGCGTTATGGTGGCGTCAGTTTGTAGTATTTTTCTCATTCAGTTTACTCCATTTCAGCATGTACTTGTAAATGTGGGCAATGTACCTGGTTAATATTTTATATAACTTGTATCAGACTATTATTGTTACCAGATTTTCAGTTATTACAATTTCATTCTTATTTAGTGGCTCTGTGAATCCAGATATCAGGTATGTGGTTACCCTTAGTTTATTTTTTTAACTTCCGATGTAAGTCTTAAATTGCTTAGTATAGACTTTTATTACTTGTTGCTACTAGTTTTAATACTATTTCCTAGTTTTTTTTATATCGCTGACCTGGTCGGACGGCTGATTTCTGAAATACTGGGAAGGGTTGTTATAAATTGGTATCAGAGGCAGGTTTAGGATCCCTGGACCCTAGAAAGATTTTCACAGAGCCACGGGAATGCGTAAGTGTAAACTCGTGTCAGTAGAGTATTTTAAGTTGCGATTAAGCTCTAGTGTTCGCTAGAATACAAAATAAATTGTTAAGCCAGATTTCTCAGATGCTTGATAAATAATCAGATTTTCTTTATATGTCTATCAGACACCACGAGTTAGTGAACCGGGTGAATCTTCACGTTAGGACCTTGTTCCTAACGCGACCATGGGAGACGCTGCCAAGCCACAGGTACCACCAGTTCCAGCAGCTCCAGAGGGCACTGACATAGCGTCTCAGATTGCCTTGGCGGTTACTGTTGCCTTGATGGAGTTTCAGAGAGGACTGGCTGGGTTTTCATCTCCAGTACAAGTATCAGTCCCTGCACCAGTTCCTGCCCCAGCACCCGTGGAGATGACCCTGGAGCGCTATTTGAGAAATTTTAGAGAACTTCAGCCTTCGAACTACAGTGGGGATGAGACCCCGATGGACACAGATGATTGGATAGCTAACACCAGAGACCTGCTGAACGTTTTGGAGTGCCCGGAGAATAAGAAGGTTCCTCTGGCAGTTTTCCTCCTCCGAGGAGAGGCAAAGGTCTGGTTGGAGAAGTACCGGGCAGATGATCCTGTAGGTAAAGTTTTGTGATCAATTACTTTATTTTAAGAAGTAGTGCGTTCACTTTAAATTGTGTGACCATATGTTTGGCCAGGCCGTACACCAGACATGTTTACTTGGGGCGAGTTCTCTAGGGCCCTTGCAAGTTGGTTCGTGCCTCCTTCCGCGCGACGAGGTCTCCAGGAGAAGTATCTTAGGCTTTTCCAGGGGGACAGGACAGTTACTGAATACGAGCGAGAGCTTACTCATCTGGCTCGATATGCGGGCGTGATGCAGGGAGATCAGGCTGAGAAGTGCAGCCGCTTTGTGGATGGTTTGCGTGACTCGTTGAGGCAGCCACTGATGACTATGGTCAATGCTGATTACGGGAGCTTAGTGGATACGGCTCGCAAACTGGAGGCTGACCAACAGAAGGTTCAGAAGCGAAGTAATTTCTGTGCGAAGCGATCTCAGGATTCGCATCAGCCGCAGCAGAACAGGAATGACCAAGGGAAGAACTGGAATAAGAAGCCGAAGCCTGAGGCTAAGAAGAATGGTCAGTCTGGAGACAGGAGCAAGGACTACCCCACTTGTCACAAGTGTCAGCGTCGCCATCCAGGAGAGTGCTTGGCCAGCGCTGGCGTGTGTTACAAATGCCGACAACCTGGACACATAGTTTGCTTCTGTCAGGAAGTTGGTGCAAGTCAGGTAATCAAAGTCTTGTTGTTTTCACTACATTTATGTAATTACAGTAGATTTTTTTAAATGTAATTTATTCCTGCAGTCGAAGTACGAGGTTGGTGGCCCTAGTAGAGCAGATAAGGGCAAAACTTTGATGATTACTGATGGAAGACCACAGCAGGGTCGAGATTTGGTGCAGCCCAGAGCGTATGGGATGGGTCAACATGAGGCAAAGGATCAGGAGGATGTAGTGACTGGTAAGTGTTGATTTGCTTAACAAGTTTATTTAATCCTCCGTAGTGACACATTTATTTTTTCCATCCTTCATAAATCATTCTTGTAGGCATCCTTATGATTCGTAATTTACTCTCTAAGATTCTGTTTGATACGGGTGCCTCGCACTCGTTTATCGCGGAATCTCTAGTGCGTAAGTTGGATTTAGAAATCGTCCCAGAGGCAGTACCGCTGGAAGTCATGATGCCGAATGGATCCCTTCTGCAGACCAGAGATAAGTGCAGTGTACCGGTGCAGTTTGGTGATACCGAGATTGTCGTGCAAGCTTTGCAGCTACCTATAGCAGGATTCGACCTGATTTTTGGAATTGACTGGATTTCGACATTCAAAGCCAGGATTGACTGTAGGGCGAAGTAGATACAGTTTGATGGCTCCAATCAGACTTCATTTTCTTTTCAGGGCTTGAAGAGAGTTGTGAAGATGATTATCTCCGCAGTCCAAGCTAGAAGGTGCATCAGTAAGGGTTGTGAAACCTTCGTAGTACTGATGAATGCAGAGGCTAAGGCTGACTTGTCAGAGGTACCAGTGGTGCAGGAGTTCCCCGATGTTTTTCCGGAAGAGCTCCCTGGTGCCCCTCCAGATAGAGAGATAGAGTTCCCGATAGATTTGCAGCACGGGGCTACACCAGTAGCCAAACCCCCTATCGGATGGCTCCAAGGGAACTAGCGGAGTTGAAGAGCCAATTGCAGGAGCTGCTTGATTTGGGTTTTATACGTCCCAGTACTTCTCCTTGTAGTGCTCCAGTACTTTTCGTGAAGAAGAAGGACGGTAGTCTGAGACTGTGCATAGATTACCGTGAATTGAACAAGCTGACAGTAAAGAACAAGTACCCGATTCCCAGGATTGATGATTTGTTCGACCAGTTGGTGGGATCGAACACTTTCTCCAAGTTAGATCTGAGGTCAGGCTATCACCAGTTAAAGATTCGTGACGTGGATATACAGAAGACGGCTTTCAGTACCAGATATGGACACTTTGAGTTCGTGGTCATGCCGTTCGGGCCGACGACCAATGCCCCTTCAGTATTTATGGACCTGATGAACATGGTATTTCGGGAGTACTTGGATCGTTTTGTCATCGTCTTTATAGATGACATCTTGGTGTTCTCTAAGAGTGCAGAAAATCATGCAGCACACCTCAGGATTGTTTTGAGCACACTCAGGAAGAACCAGTTGTTTGCCAAGTTTTCAAAGTGTGAGTTTTGGCTTTAAGAGATTGCATTTTTAGGCCACATCATCAGTCAGAAAGGGGTTAGTTTGACCTGAAGAAGATAGAGACTATTAAGAATTAGCCAAGACCGACGTCAGTTTCAGATGTTCGCAGCTTTTTGGGTCTTGCTGGATACTACAGGAGATTCATCAGGGATTTCTCAAAGATAGCCTTACCACTGACTTCTCTCACTAGGAAGGGTAAGGGCTTAGATTGGACAGTTGAGTGTGAGTTGGTGTTTGAGGACTTGAAAGACACGCTGAGCCGTGGGAGAACCGGGTCTAACCCTAACCGAAGGAGTTTGAGTTTTGTTTTGGTTCCGGTGAGTGGATCTCTTCCTTTTCTCGATTTCTACTTGGATATCCTTCGTTTTGAAAACTAGTTTAACCTAGGTTTTCATTTTGATTGCCTATTTGAGGTTTTGGTGTTTGTGGTTCACCACGGAATTTGTGTGGACGCATTGAGAGCCTCAATCGCTATACGTAAAGGTAATATACGAAGTTTAGCACATGTATTTTTTGTAACCCTAGATGTTTTGGAGATTTTCCAACGGAAACCCTAAAAGGGGAACAATTATGAAAATAAGTTTGCCTTAAATTGCAGGACTCTAGTAGGTTCGAGGCAGCACTCTGAGTTTTCCATACAGTAGAATTTCTTTCGGAAGAGCTAATGTCGTCGCGCCGAGTGTACGAGCGCCGCACCACCACTGTAAAGAAATTCTAATTTATTTTAGTTAGACATATCAAGTAATTATATTTTTATACGCATGAGTAGGTTTCGTACAAGCATTATAACCATGCATAGAAAAGTGTGGCAGTAGGAAAATAATCGTGGAAACACGTATGATAACGCCTTCTTCCATAACCACGTTAGTAAAGTCATGAACAGTTATTTAAGTATGAATTTTTACCCGTGTACGTAAGATTGGAGATTGTCCAACCAAGGGCGCGAAGGTCCCTTCAAGTCGACCACGAGAAAGTGAAGGGTCGCTCAGTAGTACACCAGAAAAGATATCTCATGCAGAGTAGAGTCAGACCAAAAAGGTCAGTAGCACACCAGTCTTTTTGTGCTTGGTAGAGGCGCACTACCTTCCTCATAGGGCATATGGTATCCTATGAGTTGCAGAGTCTTGAGAGTTGACTCCCCTTGAGACAGTTAGTAGATTCGAGACCGTGTCCGCGCGACACTAGAACAATTGAGTTCGTCAGATGTTCTCGGGTCGTCAGTTTCAGTTGCGCGTTAGGAGCTACTCTGCCTAGAGCCTTCCCAGTAAATGTGTAGGATAGAAGCCACCTAGAACTCAAGTACAGACTTGACGTGAGATAGTACACTAGTTAGTGAACGTCAGGACTTGGGTAAATGAACGGAAAGTCATGAATATAGAACTAATAGTGTGTTGACCAGGAAGTATAGGAAAAACATGCATAACATATAGCATAAAATATTTTCAGTGCACGAGACTATTTTTAAAGGCATACATGCATTCACATGTAAATCTGTTCTAGTGTCACTAAGGGGAATTGTTTTCTTTACTCTGACCCTTCGTGGGCAATGTTTTTCAGGTGACCCAGGTGGGAAACTACGTCTAGGATGAGCGTTATGATGGCGTCAGTTTGTAGTATTTTTCTCATTCAGTTTACTCCATTTCAGCATGTACTTATAGATGTGGGCAATGTACCTGGTTAATATTTTATATAACTTGTATCAGACTATTATTGTTACCAGATTTTCAGTTATTATAATTTCATTCTTGTTTAGTGGCTCTGTGAATTCAGATATCAGGTATGTGGTTACCCTTAGTTTATTTTTTTAACTTCTGTTGTAGGTCTTAAATTGCTTAGTATAGACTTTTATTATCTGCTGCTACTAGTTTTAATATTGTTTCCTAGTTTTCTTTATATCGCTGACTCGGTCGGACGGCTGATTTCTGAAATACTGGGAAGGGGTGTTACAATTATAGTGGGCAGCGGCCTTGCGAGGAGGGTCAGCTGAAGTGAACAGCAAATGGGAGACTGTTGGTTAGGGTAGGGACGCAGTTTTGAGGCAGGATTGTGTTATGGGTCTACTCTGTGATCTCGTTGGAGCTGGCGATGGAGGCGTAGATACAAGGAGAGCCTTGCTCACCCAAAGAAGGACAAAGGAGCAGAAGGATGAAGGGGGAGCTTCTCACCCTAACCCTAGAATGAGAATGAAGAGAAAACTAGAGAGAGGAGATTTGAGAGAGAAGGAGAAGAATTTAGAGAGAGATAGAAACTTGATTAATTCCTTGATGCCACATACATGACGCAATGGGTCTATTTATAAAGCCTACAATGGCATGTGCATAATAAAACCTAATAAAAAAAAGTTGCGTAAAACACTAAAACATTAAGACTAATAACTCGTAACTATGACACGACTCAGGCTCATACAACCAGGCCCAAACAACTCTACTCCAATACCTAAAGACTCATAATAATATAATTGTTAATAGATAACTGGTGACGTGGGATTCATAACGTGTCACCCATCCTCCAAATCGAGTTTGTCTTCAAGCTCAAGCGAGGTTTGCACGACATAATCATCCAGTTCTTTAACTTTACCGCCAGAACAACTTTTGGTAGCGCGTCACTGTAGCAGATGCAACATCAAGCAATAGGTCGTCAGCATGCTCACAAATGTCACGAGAGAATGCAAGGATCTGGCGAGGCAGAGGCGCTTGCTGAAAGGGACTGCCGAGAAGAATATCTAGAGTCGGGTCGAGTGTGCCCGGTGATGGCATTAGAGGGTGGCAGAGGCCCTAGGCTCGTAGCTAAATGTGAGTTGCGGTGACCGAAAGCAGTGGCGACAGCAGAATAGTCACTAGAAAGAATGTCTCCAGAAAGGTCGACGAAGCAGGTGTCCAGAATAGAGGCTGCAGGATGGAGACCGCGGGGACTGGCGACGACAACACAAAATGTGGCAGCACCACCACTGAGTTGGGAGGCGACAATGTCAGGTGTGTAAACTGTGGGGCGGGAACCACTGGAGGCAATGGTGGAGCGATAAAAACTGCGGAGAGCGGTGGAGTTCTTCAAGCATCGGTGGGAGCGGTGACTGCTCTGGTGGGATCGGCAGGGGATCGACGACAGGGGAGGTGGAAGATGTGTCTGGAAGCGTCCTATAGGGTTTGGCAGTGGCATGGGCTATAGCGACGTAATAAGTGGTCTCAGCGGAGCAATCGTAGGTTGTGGTGGGACAAGGCAAGTTGTGATAGAAGGGGTGGTGTAATGTGATGGCTGGATGACGGCTGCGTTGGTAGAAGCAGAACCCGAATGTGTCCCAACGTCACAAATTGGTTGATGTTTACGATGAGTCAAGACATTGAATCGTAATATAAAGCCATCGTCGGCATCATGAAACGGAGGGTCATTTGCTCGTCGGAGCTCATCGTCAAGCCAAAATAATTGAGTAATCAATTATTTGCATGTGAAAAATAATTAACTTAATCAATTGAGAATTACTCAATTAGTTAAAGTAATTATTAGGTTTTGTAATAATCAGGTTCCTTTAACTGTTCTCGGGGGACGGGCTTGAGAGAGGCATCGGAAATTTGAACAGCGATGGGATGGAACAGGCAGGGGGCACAGAGCTCAAAGCTCTGAGAGAAGGGGCAAAGTAACCGCAAAAATTTGAGTTGGGCGCATTGAGAGCCTCAATCACTCCCTCGTAAAGGTAAAACACTAAATTAGTTTTGGATTTTTGGGTTACCCTAGTATTTTGGAATTTTTCCAAAAATGAAACTCTAAGGGGAAAATGGGTAATATAGAGTTAGCTTGATTGCAGGATTTTGGTGGCCTCGGGGCAAGATTCTGAAAGTCCCTAGCAGTCGGAATTCCTAGGGAAAAGCAAATGTCGTCGCGCCGAGTGTACGAGCGCCGCAACACCACTGTAAGGAAACCTAATTTCTGTTAGTTAGACATAGCAAGAAAAATCTTTTGTATACGCATGTGTAGGCTTTGTACAAATATCATGACCATACATAGAAATGTGTGGTGGTAGGAAAACTGTCGCGAAAAATGTGTAGGATGCACCCTTCTCCAAGACCAAAGTAGTCAGATCCTGAACAGTAATGTTAGGTACGAAACCTTTACCCGCGTACATAGGCTTGGAATTTGTCCAACCAAGGGCGTGAATGTCCCTTCTAGTCGACCACGAGAAAGTCAAGGGTCACTCAGCAGTACACCAAAAGAAATGTCTCATGCAGAGTAGCATCAGACCAAAAAGGTTGATAAGCACATAAGCCTTTTTGTGCTAGGTAGAGGCGCACTACCTTTCTCATAAGGCATATGGTACTCTATGAGCAGTACAGTCTTGGGAGTTGACTTCCCTTTGAGACAGTTAGCAGATTCGAGACCGTGTCTGCGCGACACTAGAACAATTGAGTTCGTCAGATTGTCTCGGGTCGTCAGTTTTAGATGCGCGTTAGGAGCTACTCTGCCTAGAGCCTTCCAAGTAGATGTGCAGGCTAGAAACCGCCTAGAACTCAAGTATAGACCTGACGTGAGATAGTACAGTAGTTAGTGAACGCCAGGACTTGGGAAAATATAACGAAAGTTCATGAGCGTAGAGCGAGTAGATCTGTAGACCAGGGAACATAGTAAACGCATGCATATCATAGCATGAATATTTTAATGAACAAAGCTATTTTTCAAAAGACATGCATTCATCATTTAAGAAAAAGTTTTTAGTGTCACTAGGAGGAGTTATTTTTCCTTACTCTGACCCCCCGTGGGCAATGTTTTTACAGATGATCCAGGTGGGAAACTACGCCTAGGATGAGCGTTTTGTGGAGTCAGTTTGTAGTAGGTTCCACTTTCAGTTTTCTCTTTTCAGCATGTATTTGTAAATATCGTACAATGTACCTTGTTAATGTTTTATATGTCTTGTATCAGACTTGTGATATTATTTCAGAATTTCAGTCATTCCACTTATATTCATGTTTAGTGGCTCTGTGAATCCAGATATCAGGTATGTGATTACCTTTAGTTTACTTTCTTAGCTTTCGTTGTAAGTTTTAAAATTTCCAATAGCTTCTACTTTATACCTGTTGTGTACTAGTTTTGATATTGTTTCCTAGTTCTCTTTATATCGCTGAGCCGGCCGGATGACTGATTATTGTAAAACTGGGAAGGGGTGTTACAAATTGGTATCAGAACCAGGTTTAAGATCCCTGGACCCTACAAGGTTTTCACATAGTCATAGTAATGTGTAAGAGTAAACTCTTATTAGTAGAATATATAAGTTGCGTTTAAACTCTAGTTTTCGCAAGAGTACGAAATAAATTGCTAAGCCAGATTTCTCAGATGCATGATAGATAATTAAATTTCTTTCATGTTCTATCAGGCACCGCGAGTCAGCGAATCGGGTGAATCTTCACGTCAAGACCCTGTTCCTAACGCGACTATGGGAGACGCCGTCGTGCCTCAGGTACCACCAGTACCAGCAGCTCCAGAGGGCACTGACATAGCGCCTCAGATTGCCAAGGCGGTCACTGTTGCCTTGATGGAGTTTCAGCGAGAACTGGCTGCAGGGTTTCAAGCTTCAGTACAAGTACCAGCCCCTGCACCAGCTCCTGCCCCTGCACCCGTGGAGATGACCCTGGAGCGCTATTTGAGGAACTTTCGAGAGCTTCAACCCTTGAACTACAGTGTGGATGAGACCCCAATGGACACAGATGATTGGATAGCAAACACCAGAGATCTATTGGATGTTTTGGAGTGCCCAGAGAACAAGAAGGTTCCTCTGGCAGTTTTCCTCCTCCGAGGTGAGGCAAAGGTCTGGTGGGACCAGTACCGGGCAGATGATTCTGCAGGTAAAGTGTTATGAAAATTTCCTCTTATTTTGGAAGTGATGCGTTCTTTTTAAATAGTATGACCATATTTTTTTTGGCCAGGTCGTACGTCAGATATGTTTACGTGGGGCGAATTTTCTAGAGCCCTTGCAAGTTGGTTCGGGCCTCCTTCCGCGCGACGAGATCTGCAGGAGAAATACCTTAGACTTTTTCAGGAGGACAAGACTGTTGCTGAGTACGAGCGAGAGCTTACCCATCTGGCTCGATATGCGGGCGTGATGCAGGGAAACCAGGCTGAGAAGTGCAGCCGTTTTGTGGATGGTTTGCGTGACTAGTTGAGGCAGCCGCTAATGACCATGGTCAATGCTGACTACAGGAGCTTAGTGGATACGGCTCGTAGGCTGGAGGCTGATCAGCAGAAAGTTCAGAAGCGAAGTAATTTCCGTGCGAAGCAATCTCAGGATTCGCATCAGCCGCAACAGAGCAGAAATGACCAAGGGAAGAACTTGAACAAGAAGTCGAAGCCTGATGCAAAGAAGAGTGGTCAGTCTAGAGACAGGAGCAAGGACTACCCCCCTTGTCCCAAGTGTCAGCGTCGTCATCCAGGAGAGTGTTTGGCCAGCGCGGGCGTGTGTTACAAGTGTCGTCAACCTGTACACATAGCTCGCTACTGTCAGGAAGTTGGTTCAAATCAGATAATCAAAACCTAGTTGTATTTATTACATTTTTGAAATTATTGTAGGTGACAAATGTAATTTGTTCCTGCAGTCGAAGTATGAGATTGGTGACTCTAGCAGAGCAGACAAGGGCAAAGCTTTGATGATTACTGATGGGAGACCACAGCAGGGTCGAGATTTGGTGCAGCCGAGAGCTTATGGGCTTGGTCAGCAGGAGGCAAAGGA
Source organism: Platanthera guangdongensis (assembly GCA_039583875.1). Classification (NCBI taxonomy): domain Eukaryota; kingdom Viridiplantae; phylum Streptophyta; class Magnoliopsida; order Asparagales; family Orchidaceae; genus Platanthera; species Platanthera guangdongensis. The sequence goes on from CM077156.1 coordinate 180,357,376, forward strand.
TCAGGAGGATGTAGTGACAGATAAATGTTTACTGTGCTTGACAAGTTTATTTAATCCTCCGTAGTGACACTTTTTTCATTTTTGAAAATCATTCATGTAGGCATCCTTATGATTCGTAATTTACCCTCCAAGATTTTGTTTGATACGGGTGCTTCACACTCATTTATCGCAGAATCTCTAGTGCGTAAGCTGAATTTAGAAGTCTTTCCAGAGACAATACCACTGGAAGTCATGATACCGAATGGATCCCTTCTGCAGACCAGAGATAAGTGCAGGGTACCGGTGCAGTTTGGTGATACCGAGATTATCGTGGAAGCTTTGCAGCTACCTATTGCAGGATTCGATTTGATCTTTGGAATGTACTAAAGTATAGAAAACAAAGAAACACAAGGAAACAAATCAAGGAGTCGGCACCTTAGTTTTTCTTGGAGTAAGCACTAAGAAAGATCGCCAGGTTCCGGAAAGAATGTCTCTAAAATCTGCCAATAGCTCTAAAACTAGTCCCCTCATCTATTTATAATAGAAAATGCTTAGGCCAACAATCTTGGATGGTTTTGATTGACCGTATCTGATGGTTGCCCGATCACATTTAAAAAACATTAAAAATGTTCAAATGCCCCTTCCAACACTATTGTTGGCTCAAATCATTTTTCTAGTGATACCAAATATAGCAGGTAACAAATCAGTATGAATGGACCTTGAAATTCATGTCGATTGAGATTCCCATCAATTATGCTAATTCCAGGTGAATGGCATTTATGATATAGATAATGATGCAACGAAAATGAATTTCGGAGGTTATAAACATATGTCAATTTTAGAAAACAAATTTAATTTCACAGAGCAAATGTCTACTGGGGTAGTGGTTTTTGTGATACGACAATTAATGAAAAAAATTATAAAAAGAAAAAAATTGTTGTACAGTATTCGTTGATCTTAAAAAGACATGATTGTTGAAATCAAAACTCGGTCTCAAGAAGAGTTCGGACCGAAGGGGTGTAGCCTGCACCTACTTCTCCCGAACCTGCACATCAGACCGGGCACTGGAAACTAAGGAACAAACTCTGGGCTGTAGCACGGAGGTCCCACCACACACCCGAAAGATCTTAGAGCGCCTCTCCTCTCAAACCAAAAGCTGGGATGGGCTCCTTGAAGGGCACTTGAAGCCAACCAAAAACCTAAGGAAGAAAACGAGAGAACTGGATCCCCATTTGGTTCTACTATACACAGCCCAAAGTTGGTCTGCCAACAGCGAAACCCCGCTGTTTGGAGAGGCTATTGGCAGGCCAGCAGAGACATCCTGGTAAAAACACTACTGGATGAGTGGCTCATGTTACTACCACTCGCCCGGGGCGGTGAGTGGCCCAAAGGGGCCATGACTCGCTACCCCGACCGAGGCTAAGGGCGAGTGCAGGCCTCGTCACTCCACTCGCCTCTCCCTTAGCTTGGTCCTGTGACGAGGGTGGGCCCAAATCCCCCACTCGCCTCCATGCTACTAATGACAAACCTTTGTGAGCTGAAAAATTCCGACCCCACTCGCCCATTCGGCTCGCCTGAGCCTAAGATTGCTCTCTTTGACTTGATCTTATTTTGAGGGACCTACTCGGTGAATACGGGGTTGTACAATGATCAAGTAATATAACAAGTGATTTCAATTCATACATCACCGAAAAAGGGAAAAAATGTTGAAATTATTAAAGATATGTATGATGAAATACTAGTTAATATTAGAAGTATTTGTGGAATGACCAAACAATTTCCAAATACATAAGGTTGACATAATGGATCAATACTTATCCCATAACTTAGGGAGATGCTTAAAAAATCCAATGATAAATGATGTATGTTTTTTGCATATGATATAGATCTACTGAGTAAGATTTTGATGTGAATAATGGTAAGATACAATAATGGAGATATTACTTAGGATAAGGAATCAAATTAGGAAACAAAAATCGCGTACATGAAATGCAGTTTTAGTTAAGAATGATATTAGCCATATCTTTGAAGATGAAGAAGTGTTGTGATATGTTTAAATAGCTTGAATCTTATCCAACAAAATTGGGATAAAGATGAGGATATAAATCTAGAGCTAAGGCTGGGTGACTAAAATGAAGGAGTATCTCAGGAGTAATATGCTATAAGAGGATATCTTGGACAATTAAAGGTATATTTTATAAAATGCAATTTGGTCCTGTTGAGAGAGCACAAAAACTTGTATGTATTGCTTATGTATCTAAATACAAAGAGAGAATACAAATATATAGGAGGAAGAAAGAGAGAGAACAATCCTATACAAGATGTTGGACTAAAGAAGAGAGAAGAGGGAAAACAAAAAATGGGCCCAATAATGAGCTCTTTACATGGACTTTTCTAACACTCCCCCACAAGCTGGAGCATACAAATCGTATGCGCCAAGCTTGAACAAGCACTGATAGAAGAGGGTACTGGAAAGAGCCTTTGTGAGGACATCCGCAACTTGTTCAGTCCCCGGAACATGCTTCAGGTCAAGCCTCTTCATTTGAACCTTTTCCCGGATGAAATAACAATCGACTTCAATATGCTTTGTTCTCTCGTGGAAGACCGGGTTCTTGGCTATATGTATAGCAACTTGGCTGTCACAGAGGAGGAGAGTTGGGGAAGGGAGCTTTACACCCAGATCGGTAAGAAGACTTTCAAGCCACGTCAGTTCTGAAACCACCGATGTCATTGCCCGACATTCTGCCTCAGCTGATGATTGAGCAACGACCGTTTGTTTCTTGCTTCGCCAGGTAATCAAATGTCCTCCAAAATATGTGCAAAAATCATTGGTTGACCATCGATCATCAAGGGAGCCAGCATAATCAGCATCAGAATATGCCACCAATGTTGGAGCTGAAGAAGTTCTGTAAACTAATCCTTGGCCAGGAGCTGTTTTAAGGTATCTGAGAATGCGTTCAATAGCCTGAATATGAGATCTTCAAGGGGAGTGCATATACTGACTGACAATACCAACAGCGAAGGCAATATCTGGTCTGGTTACCGTGAGATAGATCAATTTTCCAATGAGCCGACGATAATATTCTGGATTCTGGAGTAGGAGATCCAAGTCAGATGCATGGGCGCAGAACTTGTGGTTTACATCCATTGGGGTGTCACTTGGCTTACAGGCTGAATAGCCCGGATCATGAAGGAGGTCGAGTCAGTACTTCCGTTGAGAGAGGACAAGCCCATCTGGCCGTCTGGCAGCCTCAAGACCCAAGAAGTACCGTAGGGGCCCCAAATCTTTTGTCTGAAAGACGGATCTCAGATGTAGCTTGACCGTCTGTATCCCTTGTGAGTCATCTCATGTAATGATGATATCGTCACGTACACAAACAGAAGAACCATTCTTGTTGTTCGGTGACGAGTAAACAGTGAGAAGTCGGCCGAGCTCCGAGAAAAATAAATATCCCGAAGGGCTTTACTGAACTTGTCGAACCATGCTCGTGGGGATTGTTTGAGACCATACAGAGCTTTCAAAAGACGACAGACCTGAGTCTCCCCCGTGGTCTCAAACCCGGGTGGTTGCTGCATATACACCGTTTCCTGAAGATCACCATTCAGAAAGGCATTCTTGATATCCAGTTGGAGTAAGGGCTACTGGCGATGGACAGCTACAGAGATGAGGACACGGACGATATTGAGCTTGGCCACCGGAGAGAAAGTTTCCTCATAGTCGAGCCCTTGTTGTTGGGTGAAGCCACGAGTCACTAGACGAGCCTTTAGACGGTCAATCGTCTCATCAGCAGCATGTTTGATAACAAAGACTCACTTACACCCAACCGGTTTCTGACCCGGAGGAAGGGGTACTATAGTACATGTTTGGTTAGCCCAGAGAGCAGCCATTTTCTCCTCCATGGCGGCCCGTCAGCCCGGATGTTGGAGCGCCTCCTGCACAGAATTAGGAACAGAGACCAAGGAAAGAGAAGTAGAAAATGTGTGAAGGTGGGGAGAGAGGCGATGGAGGGAGACAAAGTTTGTCAGTGGATGAGCTGTGGAGGGTGGTACCTGATCAGCAGGGCGCGGAGTAGTCGTGGTTTAGGCCGATTGCATAGGGGCAACGAAACTGGGAGGGCGATGAGTGTAGACACGGATAACGGGTGGTTTGGTGGGAGCAGGAGTCGGTGCAGGTGGAACCGATGAAGGTGGTGCAGTAGCGGGGAAAACAGGGCGTGGGATGGATGGCGGGAGAGGAGCCGGTGGTAGATGAGCGGGTAAAGGAGCAGGGAAAAACGGCTGATCCTCCCGGAAAGTAACATCAGCAGAGACCGAGATCTTTCGGGTAGATGGAGAATAACATATGTAGCCCTTCTGGGTGCGTGAATATCCGACAAAGATGTGTTTAGCCGCCCGGGGATCCAACTTGTCCAAGGACGGCCCCAGGCGGTGGACGTAGCAGGTGCTGCCAAAGATACAAGGCGGGAGAGGAAAGGCCGGAGTAGAGGGAAACAGTAGGCTGAACGGAGTAGCATAGTGGAGGACGGAGGAAGGTAGACGGCTGATGAGGAAGCGGGCAGTGGAGACCGCAAAGTTCCAGTAAAGTTTGGAAACATGCATTTGAAGCATGAGGGAGTGTGCCACATCGAGCAAGTGGCGGTTCTTCCGTTCGGCAATGTCATTTTGTTGGGGTGTGTATGCACAGGATGTTTGATGAATAATCCTGAATTCAGAACACAAATCTGTAAAGCCGTGACCGGTGTATTCGCGAGCATTATTGGTGCGCAATGTTTTTAGGGTGGTGTGGAATTGTGTACGGGTTTCAAGGACGAATGCCCGAAAAACACGAGAAAGCTCGGAGCGATCACGAAGTAAAGCCACGTTGTGCGAGAGTATTCATCAATAAATGTGATAAAGTAACGAAACCTAGAAATACTAGTAATCTTGAAAGGACCTCATATATCTGAATGTACTAAATCAAAACGAGCGGCGCTCCGGGTACAATGGGCAGGAAAAGAAGAACGCGGCTGCTTGCCGAAGATACAAGACTCACATTGAAACGGATGAAGAGAGATATCAAGAAAAGTCCGCTGGAGGACCGGCAGAGGGGCATGCCCAAGACGTCGATGTCACTCGCTGGAAGAGACAGAGGAGATGATGGTAGGAGAGTCATCGAGAAGGTAGAGCTCATTCGGCAGTGTGCCTTTACCAATGGTAGTCCGCGTCCGTCGATCTTGTATGACAAAAGAAGATGTGAATATGACAGAGCAATCAAGATCACTAGTAAGGAGACCAACAGAAAGTAAATTGAACGGGGAGTTTGGAACACGAAAAGCCGAGCGAATGGAGATCGACGGGTTGAGAGAGAGGTCCGACGAGCCGGAGACGGGAACCATGGCCCCATTAGCCACAGTGATACACTTCGGATGAGGAGAATCCGAATACTGGGCAGGCCGTCGCGAGGTAATGTGATGAATGGCACCTGAGTCCACGATCCATCACGGACTAGTGGATAAACAAGCAGTACCTGTGTTGGAGACGGAGGCAATGGAGGCAGAGGGCGGGTTGAGCAGCCCCTGGAGTTGCTGGAGCTAGAAACGAACGGACTCAAGGTCAGGAGGGGCGGCAGAGGAGGCGTTAGCAGCAACAGAAGCCGTTGGACGAGGAGGATAACCAATCTTCCGGTAGCAAGTCGCCTCAAGGTGGTCGTCCTTTCCGCAGTATGAACACTTCGGCCAACCCCGGCCACCGCGCCCACGGCCCTGAGATCCCGAACGTCCGCTGCGAGCGGAGGTAGGTGGGGAAAGTAGGGGTGCCTACTGAAGAAGGGTCGGGGAAGAAGGCGCGGAAGTATCCGGAGGAGGTGACACACAGAGGAGCATGGAGCAAATATCAGAGAAAGACGGTGTTGTGGGAGAAGCCAAAACCTGAGTCCGAATACTCTGAAGGTAATGCGGAACACGAGCCATCATGATGGCAATGTAGACGGCTTCCTTCTGAGCGCGCTGAGCAGCATGATCATTGGTAGACGGTTGATGCTGGATCCAGGCCTCAGCAAGAGTCTTGGCTCGAGCGACAAAGGAGGTCATGTCCGAATCCCCCCTCCCCCCCCCCCAGTGTCGAGAGCGAGAAGATCAGTGAGTATGTCGTAGAGATGCTGAAGGCTGTCTCGGGCTGAGTACAAGGAATGCAGCTCATCCCGCATAGCCTTGGCCGTTTCGTGATACATGGCCATCTGATATGGTTCACCATCCAAGGAATTGAAGAGCCAAGTCTGAACGCGACCATCATTGCGGAGCCAGTCGGTAGGAGGAGAAGGAGGTGTCTGAGTGAGGTGAGGCAAAAGGCCCTTGGCCTGAAGAACCCGTCGAACAGAATGCACCCAAGGGCCAGGGGATAAAGTTCTTCTCAGAGAGAGAAATGGCAGTTATCCGCAGCTCATCGCGGATTTTAGCAGGACAAGTCGGGCGGTCTGCAGGACAAGAAGGGCGATCTGCAGGCGAACTAGCAGTCGGGCCGGTGGAGTCAACAGAAGAGCCCATAAAAGCAGGAGAGAGACCGCTGCACGTCGGGCGGTCTGCAAGTCGCAGCGACTAGAGACCGTAGCGGATGACGAAGACCGCTGCGAGAAGAACTCGAGACCGCTCGACAGGCAGTCCGAGAGCCGGTGGATGGCTAGGCCGCGGTCTCAGTGAGCACACCAACAGTTAGAGCAAAAAGGAGGCCGAGAGTATAACTTGAGCGGACAAGAGAGCAAGCCGTGGGTAGGAGAACTCGAGCGGGCAAGAGGAGGAAGTCGCGAGTAGAACTCGAGCGGGCAAGAGGAGGAAGCCGCGAGTAGAACTCGAGCAGGCACGAGGAGGAAGCCGCGAGTAGGAGAACTGGAGCGGGCACGAGGAGGAGGCCGGGAGTATGGAGAACTCGAGCAGACAGGAGAAGAATCCGCGAGTTAGAGAACTCGAGCGGATAGAGGAAGAATCAGCGAGTTGGAGAACTCGAGCGGATAGAGGAAGAATCCGCGAGTTAGAGAACTCGAGCGGATCGGCAGGAGAGACCGGGCGAGTAGCACCGGAGGAGGGGCCCATGGGTCAGGTTATAAAAGGAGAGGGAATGATGAAAGAAACTGGAGCCACGGAAGGAAGGTGGAGAGCGAACAAGTCGCTGAGGCCGGAGCGGATAGCGCGAACAGAAAGCGAGAAGGAGCGGGTAGCGAGTAGGAGCGGATAGCGCGAGAAAGCCGCAGAGTCCGCGGACAGACCGGAGCGGATAGGAGCGGTTAAAAAAAATTAACCGGACAGACCAGAACCTGGCTCTGATACCATGTTGAGAGAGCACAAAAACTTGTATGTATTGCTTGTGTATCTAAATACAAAGAGAGAATAAAAATATATAGGAGGAAGAAAGAGAGAGAACAATCATATACATGATGTGGAACTAAAGAAGAGAGAAGAGGGAAAACAAAAAATGGGCCCAATAATGGGCTCTTTACATGGGCTTTTCTAACAGGCCCAAAAATTTATATGAACAATATCTAGTAAAAAAAAGTGTTGATAAGTTGAGCATGAAAGGAATTAGATTGCTAAGAGGGATGTGAGTAAAAACTACAAAGAATAAAAAAGTAATGAGTATATTAAATGAGAAGATAGACTTGGTATGAAAAGATTAGGTAAGAGGGGTACAGTTAAGGTAAAATAGATAAAAGCTATCAAAATTGATTTGTGTAATTTAAGTTTAACACCTCTAGCAGCACTCAACATAAAAAAAGATTTGATGATTAATTAAATCTACCACAAAAGATGAAATATGGCTATTGGTAGCAGAGATCAGCTTATGTGGGAGAAGCTCGTGAGAGCAACAGATGGGATCGACGACAAAGAACGCGGACAGGAGCTGTGACAGAGAACGCAGAGACCTTCGTTGATGATGTCGTCATGGGGATCAAAAGTCGGTCCTGTGGAAAGAATCGGAAGTCGGACACATCGATGTGAGCGGGAGCCGCAGCTGATGCGGTTGTCGACGAGAACAAAACCAGGACAACGGAAGCAGCTTACAGGACGAGAACTGGGATGCACGTTATGAACGGAAGCCTTCCTGGAAATTTTAGGACGCCAACATTTTTAGGGCGCCGAAATTTCAAGGAGGAATCAATCTCTGCTCTGATACCATGTTGATATAGAAGAAAGGGAAAAAATGTGCAATTTATTCGTCCCTCAAATGAGGTATTTAAAGGACTTACATCAAGGAGGTTTGGGGATCGAACACCGGTCTCAACAACCTGTCGCAACGAGAACACGCACGGAAAGGAGTTGGGGTGTGCGTGTCGCGGCCCATGTTGTGTGGCTCGACCGGCGGGATTAGGCATGTGAATGAGCGGCCCACAAGAAAATGGTAATGGGATTCATACTTGTTCTCTGCTACCTATGGAGGAAGCACCATTAGTGCTCGGTTATTGTTATGCCCCCGGACGATCTACGTTTCCGTGGATTCAAATACGTGCGAAGACCGAAGGAGACCGGGAATGAAAGCCGGGTTGAACCATCCGGTTCAGCCCAAACCCAACAATAAAGCAGAATGGGGGCTGAACCACATTGGGTTCAGCCCCAATGGGGTCGGCCGGCCCTAGGGGTTGGATGGGAGCATAAATACCCAACCCCTCCTCCTTGGTGGTTAAGCAAGAATATTTCCAGGTATCCTCTCTCTTCTTCCTCTCCTAAACCCTAATCTTCTAGTCTTCTTCCTACTTCCTCTTTCTCCCCTAGTTAGGTCATAACATTTGGTATCAGAGCATCCTTCCTGCGACAATGGTGACACGCACGGAGACGGAGATGGCGCGTTTAGCCACCATCGAAGAGAACTACGTCGCCTTGGCGGATTCCGTGGCCGGGATCGAAGAACAAGTTAAAACCTCCACGAAAAATCTAGAAGAACGCATGGAAGGACGCTTGGATGAGTTGAAGGCGCTGTTAACGCAAACCCTAAGGGGGAAGATGGCGGAATCGGGAGAATCATCGCACGCGGCACCGTCTTCCGCCGGAGGCACCACTGGAGGGCCGGGAATGATGCCCTACAGCGGCCCCAACCCGGAACCAGGCTGGACAGCCGGCCACGGAGGGCCGTCGGCACAGTCGAGCCCTACAGGGCCGACGACGCCGATCCCGCGCAGCCCAGGCGCGGGCGCTCCTGCCGCCAGGCCTTGGGTCGGATCGGGACCAAACCTCCACCAGCAGGTCACCGAGGGGTGGATCGGCCCAGGAGGGGTGGCCGCCGGCAGTGGAGTCGCCGGGGTGGCTGCCGGCCGCCCTTTTGGACCTCAGGAGCCTATTTGGAGGCCGTCGCTGCACATGGGAGGGTCGAATGGCGCGGGAAATGGGATCCTCCCCAGACCACCGGTACTAGGGACTCCAGCGAGGATGGGGCAAGGCGAACAATGGCGGGGGTATCCTCCCAGACACGTTTTTGACGACGAGGAGGGCCCTCTTATGGGAGGGGGATACGGAGGGGAACATTATCACGACTACTATGGTAGGCCGAATCCAGTGGCCGAACAACTCAGGCCAGCAGGGCTAGAGCCAGGATATGGCAGGAATGGAGGAGCGAACCAGCGGGCTGTTATGCAACCAAAACGTACGAGGATGAACTTTCCGACATTCCGAGGTAGTGACGCGCTGGAATGGGTACAAAAGGCCGAGTTGTTCTTCACATACCAAGAGATACCCAATGAGCAATGGGTGCAGTTGGCGTCGTTTCACTTGGAGGGCGACGCATACCAGTGGGCACAATGGTTCGTGCGAAGCTATGGGTACGCGTCGTGGGCGCACTTCACCTATTCACAGCCCGTTTCGGCCCCTTGGAATACGAGGACGTGGAGGCCACCTTGCAGAAACTCCGACAGAAGGGGACCGTGACGGAATATCGCACGGAGTTCGAGCGGCTGGCAAATCGGGTAAATTGGGGGGAAAAGACCATCCTCAGTTGTTTCATTTCGGGGCTGAAGGACCACCTGAGAGATGAGGTCTATGCCTACATGCTGTACAGTCTGAGCCACGCCATCAGTCTAGCCAGGATACAGGAGGAGCGGTGCAACCGCCAGCGAAATCGAGGGGGAGCACGCACTCCCGCAGCACCAGCAGCACCTGTAGCGGGGCGGCGTGAGCAGCCGCAGGCCGGACGGGCGACAGTGACACGCCTGACGTGGCCTGAGCTGCAGGCCAGGAAGGACAAGGGGCTATGTTTCAATTGCGACGAAAAGTACACACCAGGACACCGGTGCCAAAAGGTGCAAGTATTCATGCTGAGGGAGGAGGATGACGAGGAAGAGCTCCCTACCTGTGATGAGGTGGATGGTTTGGACCTGGCGGAGTTTGGGGTGTCCATCCAGGCAATGGAAGGATGTTCAGCCCCACTTACGTTACGGATTGCTGGGAAGTTGGGGCACGAGCGGGTGACTATTTTGATAGACAACGGGAGTACACATAATTTTATCACCCCCGCAGCGGCACAGAAGGCGGGACATGCAGTCGACAAGGGGGCTTCTTTCCAGGTTATGGTGGCAGATGGCAGCAAGTTGCGGTGCGAAGGGGTCCTGAAGGGGGTGGAGCTGCGACTACAGGGCTATGTGTGCCGGACGGATGTCTACCTGCTCCCGATTCGGGGGTCGGACATGGTGTTGGGCGTGCAGTGGCTCCGCCAGCTCAAGCGGGTAACCACGGATTGGGAGAAGATGACGTTGGAGTTCTCGCACCTGGGGACAGAGCATTGCCTACAGGGGATACAGACGTCACCGCTCAAGGAGATATCACTCACGAGCCTGCAAAGGATGGAGGAAGAGGGTAGTATGATGGCCTTGTTGTGGGGGATAGAGGCTCTTGGGCCAACAACGGAACCAGCGCAACTGCGGGATCTATTGGTTCAGTTTGACGGCATCTTTCAGGAACCACATTCTTTACCGCCCGCACGGTTCAGAGATCATCAGATTCAGCTGAAGGCCGGAGCAGACCCGACGAATATTCGTCCATACCGGTACCCCCACATTCAGAAGACGGAGATAGAACGCAGCGTACGTGAGATGATGGCCTCCGGCATCATCCGACCCAGCACCAGCGCATTCTCTTCTCCGATCATCTTGGTCAAGAAGAAAGATGGCTCCTGGAGGTTTTGTGTCGATTACAGGGGACTGAATCACTCGACCATTAAAGACAAGTTTCCCATTCCGATGATCGAGGAGCTGCTGGACGAACTGCATGGGGCAAGCCTCTTCACCAAGCTGGATCTCCGATCCGGCTACCATCAGATACGCATGCGGGACGAAGACATCCACAAGACGGCGTTTCGTACTCACGACGGTCATTATGAGTTTCTGGTGATGCCATTCGGTTTGGCCAACGCCCCATCTACCTTCCAAGCCGTCATGAACGAGATCTTCCGACCACTACTTCGTCGGTATGTGCTAGTTTTCTTTGATGATATTTTGATCTATAGCAGGAGCTGGGAGGAGCATCGGGAGCACGTTCGGCATGTGTTCCACATTTTGCGGGAGCACCAACTGAATGCCAAGCGCTCCAAATGCTCTTTTGGGCAGGCGGAGGTCGAGTACTTGGGACATCTGGTCTCCGCTCAAGGGGTCCGGGCCGACCCGCGGAAGATTGAAAGCATGGTGACTTGGCCGCTACCCACGACGATCCGGGCCTTACGAGGCTTTCTTGGGCTGACCGGCTACTATCGTCGGTTCGTGAAGGACTACGGGAAGATCGCACGGCCACTCACCCAGTTGCTGCAGAAGGATTCCTTCCGATGGCATGCGGAGGCCGAGGAAGCTTTCAATGGCCTCAAAAGGGCCATGACCACCACCCCCGTGCTAGCACTTCCGGATTTCTCCAAGGATTTTGTGGTGGAGACGGACGCATCTGGCGTCGGCATCGGCGCGGTCCTCATGCAGGAGGGTCGGCCACTTGCTTATTTCAGTAAAGCTCTCGCTCCCAGGACCTTGGGGCTCTCTACGTACGAGAAGGAGATGCTCGCCATACTTCACGCGGTCGCTCTATGGAGGCCCTATCTTCTGGGGCGGCACTTCCAGGTCCGTACAGACCACCAGAGTCTGAAGCATTTCCTGAAGCAACGGTTGGCATCCCCGCTGCAGCAGAAGTGGCTGACGAAGCTTCTGGGCATGATTATGAGATTGTCTACAAGAAGGGCAAGGAGAATATGGCGGCCGATACGTTATCTCGGATACCAGAAAGCTCCCTTACTCACATCTCGGGGCCGGTGATTGCCTCCTTAGACGACATACAGGCAGAGATTCTCTAGGACCCAGTTCTTCGCGACATTGTTGAAGCACTGCAGCAGGGTCGAGGCACAGCGGCTGGCTATCACTTACTGGGCACGCGACTCTACTACCAGGGCCGATTCGTTCTACCGGCCACGTCCCCGTGGCGTGCTACTATGATTCAGGAGTTTCACGCTTCACCGACCGGTGGTCATGATGGCATCCATCGAACCTTACAGCGGGTCAAGGCCAACGTCTTTTGGAAGGGGCTGCAGCGGGACGTTCAGCAGTTCATGCGGGAATGCGATGTCTGCCAGCGGCAAAAGTATGAGACGATCTCCCCAGCGGGCCTTCTTACTCCGCTAGAAATCCCACACCAGATCTGGGACACCGTCTCCATGGACTTCATCGAGGGCCTTCCCAAATCACAGGGCAAGTCAGTCATTCTCGTCGTTGTCGATAAATTGTCCAAGTACGGCCACTTCCTTGCTTTGAGCCACCCATATTCCGGCGAAACGGTGGCTGACCTCTTCGCCAAAGAGATCGTTCGACTCCACGGGCTTCCTCGGGCCATCATCTCTGATAGGGACCCTGTTTTTGTCAGCCATTTTTGGACGGAGCTTTTTCGGCTTCAGGGTACCACACTACGCATGAGCATGGTCAATCACCCCCAAACCGACGGGCAGACGGAGGTACTCAACAGAGGAGTCGAGACATACTTACGGTGCTTTGTCATGGATGAACCCCGCACGTGGACCAGGTGGCTACATTGGGCCGAGTATTGCTACAACATCTCTTATCACACGGCCAGCCGGCTCACTCCGTTCGCGGCGGTGTACGAGCGGCCGCCACCCACGTTGTCCTCCTATGAACCGGCCGGCACTGCCCTCCCGGCGGTCGATCGAGCTCTCCAAGATCGGGATCGGACCTTGGCTCTTCTCCGCGACAATTTACGTGCGGCCCAAGACCGCATGAAGGTTCAAGCCGACAAGCACCGTACGGAACGGGAATTTGCGGTCGGTGATGAGGTGTTTCTCAAGCTCCGGCCCTATCGTCAGCTCTCAGTCGCCCGTCGGGCCAATCAGAAACTGGCCCCACGTTACTACGGGCCGTACAGAGTCATTCGGCGGGTAGGACCCGTCGCCTATACTTTGGCGCTACCGGAGGGGTCACGCATTCACCCTACTTTTCATGTCTCCGTCCTCAAGAAGAAGCTGGGGAACACTGTTTCCGTCACTCCTACCTTACCTGAGGCTACCAGCAGCGGCGAATTGCGGCCCTTACCTGAAGAAGTTCTCATGACCAAATGGAAGAAACATGGCACGGAGTACCGGCCAATGATCCTCGTCAAATGGAAGCAGATGCCCGCGACGCACAATTCGTGGGTGGACCTCTTGGAGTTCCGGGAGCGCTATCCTGATTTTCACCTTGAGGACAAGGTGCTTCTTGATGGGGAGGGGAATGTTATGCCCCCGGACGATCTACGTTTCTGTGGATTCAAATACGCGCGAAGACCGAAGGAGACCGGGAATGAAAGCCGGGCTGAACCATCCGGTTCAGCCCAAACCCAACAATAAAGCAGAATGGGGGTTGAACCACATTGGGTTCAGCCCCAATGGGGCCGGCCGGCCCTAGGGGTTGGGTGGGAGCATAAATACCCAACCCCTCCTCCTTGGTGGTTAAGCAAGAATATTTCCAGGTATCCTCTCTCTTCTTCCTCTCCTAAACCCTAATCTTCTAGTCTTCTTCCTACTTTCTCTTTCTCCCCTAGTTAGGTCATAACAGTTATCCCCTACCACGAATTTACACTTTGACTGATAGATGGGCATGGTGATATATGGCTAATGGCAAATTTACAATTAGAATATATGGCGAGCATGGGGAATATTCAGAATGCACATGATCGCGTTTGGGAATTATTTGGAAGCTACCCGCTCCATTACATTGGCTTCACTTGGGTGACTCGAAAAAACCAAGTCTTGACAAATAATGACATGGGACGAATAAAGCAAATGTAATCATGTCGTAAGGAACTCAAATAGTGGGTGTTCATGGAGTGTCGTATGAATCTAGAATGATGCGATGCAGAAGAAATAATCCAACGAATAATTACAATGATTCCTGAAATTATTAATGTATTCCATAAATATTCACGTTTGAGATTAAACATTAGAGAAATAAGCAAGATCCAATTAAATTAAAGAGAAAGTGCATGAATTAAATGATAAACAATTAAGCCATGCAAGTAGCACAATTGATGGACAAAGTAGAGCAAATTACTATCGCAAATAATATGATTATCCACCAAATATTCAACAATAAGTAGTAAATTAGAATTTTCACAAGTAATGGGAGTGGTGAAATGACACTTGCTGAATTCGAGGCCTGGACAACAATTCATTGACATCCCGTACAGATTTCCAGGGCAGGAAATATTTGGGAGGCAGTTTTTCTCAGGCCTGCAGTGTTGATTGATAAACAAGAGAATAATTGGATGGGGAGGGTCGTAAGAGGCTATTTAAGGCTGGAGTGGATCCGGGCGTTACAAATCAGCACAAATTTAGAAATTGCAGGCTATTGTGAAATTTGAGTGTGGTTCTGAACACAAACGGGAGGTGTGGTCAAGGAATTTAGAAATTGCAGGCTATTGTGGCATTTGTGGAGATGTTGGGTGAAGAACAGGGATGGGGTGGTATTTTGCTTGGCTGGAAGGGATGACCGACTACCAAGGAGAATGAATCAGTGAGTGAAAAGGCACATTGCTATGGAAAACTGGTTGTGAAGTTTCGGTTTGGAGTAGAAGTGAATTTCCGGCAAGGGCTAAAGGTGAGACGGTGATTCCCGCAGCTTGCTGACTGACGGCAGTTAAAAGGTATTGGGTAGTGGAAATAGTTGGATATGGGGATAATATTGGGGATTATGGGGGTCAGCTAAAGTGGGGATAGATGGTTACAGGTAGTTTAAGAAATTAAGTGGAAATATTTGGTGGTTGGAGGGGAAATATGGAGGTTGTTGGGTGGTGAAGGTGGTGATGGACAGTGATGGGTGGTGGTGGCCGGACAAATGCAGGGAAAGCATTAATCTAGGCTTCAACACCTAGAGTTCCACAGAATTAGCATCGCAAAGTGACCACTAAAACTCAGAAATCATTTCAAATTTTACAATGTCTGACAATTAACCCCTAGACCTCTATTTATAGACTTAGATCCACTATAGATTATCAAAATCATTTGAAACATAAAATCACTAAATTTACATTTAAAATATACATAAAATACATAAAAATGTGTCAACGTCGTTCTGAACGCAACTGCAGACTAGGATCATCTATCCGACGATCCTATTCATGCCTCCGGTCTTAGGTATTAAAGGCGCAAGATGCAACAAGGCGTAAATGGGTCTTGAAAACTAGGCACAGGCGTGCGCCTGACAAAAGCAATGCGCAACCACATTCATTTAAAAAAATAAGCATCAAACATCAGTTCATCTTTTGATCAAATTTTTCATCTATTGTACTCATTAATCATTCATTACTATTATTAATCTCTCTTAAAAAATAGAATTAATGTGGTCACATGCATCATATCTAAGTCTTAACACTCGATTATATTTCACAAACACTAAATCATGCAAAAACTATTGAGTTCTTACATTATTTCTTTCTTCCATCTGAAAAAAAAAATTTGCAACAAAAATCGCACCCAGACATGCATTTTATGCTCCAAAGGCGCAAAAAAGGTGCGCGAAGGCCCAAGCCTCTGAGCTTGTTGAGCCTGGATCCTTACGCGCGCCCGAGGAAAGACTTTAACAACATAGCATCTGGCGTATGAAGACTCAAGCAGACTTTGATAAGTGTCGGCCCACATTTGATATGCGTTCCTCATCAAATATCCTTCGCTATTGGTGGAATATGAGTGCATTGAATGTTTGTGTGTTGTGTGTAAGGAGGAAACTCTGATTCATGTACTATGAGCCTGTACACATGTTAAAGGTGTATGAAATCATTTTCTTCCTGCATAACTACAATGGTGTAACGCCACTGACTTTTCGGCATTTATTTTATTTTCCGTAGTGACGTAATTTTGACGTCAGGGCGTTACGTTGACGCATAATTAACGAGTGTCGTTTGTTGGAGCACGGGTTTGCTCAGTGGGTATACTTGTGTGGTTTTTTTTTGGTAGTGCACCTTCCTTCGCGAGTCGGGTCTGTTTTGGTGACTGGGTGAAGCTTTTTGTAGGGATGTGGTGGTATTTTTGCTTTCGGGTGGTGTTTTACCCGTGTTTGGTTTGTCAGATTTGAATTTCGACTTCGCGGTTAGATTCGTAGCATCAGTATTTACCTGCGGTGCAATTTTCGTAAGATTCCGAGTTAATTTGGATTTCGGGTCGTGTTTGGGCTATTGATTATTAAATTGTTTTATATTATATTAATTAATTAAGCATGTGTGTATATATATGGTCAGACATTAGGTCACGTGTTCTTTTCCTGTTCATTCTTCCTTACCCGAACGGCGGAAGTTTTCGCGAAACGGAAGGAGCGACGGACGGGCGTGCATTCGATCGACGATAGAGGGAGTTCCGGCGGTCGGTTTCGACGAAGGAGCAGAGATTCGGAAAGCTCTCGGCGAGGGCTACGCGATCGTGGTAAGATCTTCTCGTTTCCCTGATTTTTAGGTGTTAAAGTTAGCGATTTTGATCTCTTTTTCCCTCCAAAAGTTTCAGGAATCGTTGCTCGGGCCTTTTCACAACCGATCTTTGTCGCGGTGCGAGCGGACGACGTTTCTCCGAAGTTTCGAAGCAAGTGAATCTTTCTCCTTGCATGTTTTTTAATCTTTATCTTCTTTTCCTTCCTCCTCCCTTAGTGAATAGGAGTAGTGTAGGATGAGTTGGAAGATCCCATAGGATAGTGGGAAAATTTCAACCAGAAATCTGGCGTGTATGGGTGCCATCGTTCGAGCGAACAACAATTCGGCGAGTATCGCGTAACCCGCCGAGTATCGGCTGGGTAGAATTCGTCGACTATAGGAAGGTAGAACTCGCAGTTAGGATTCGTCGAATATAAGATACTTCTTTTGTCTAAGGTAAATTCGGCGAGTATCGCCGAGTCCGTAAGGCCAATTCGTCGAATATCTTAAGCTAATTCGTCGAATATCTTAGGCCAATTCGTTGAATATCTTAGGCCAGTTTGTCGAGTAATGACGGTAGTTTTGCCGAGTAAAATTTGTCGGATATGGAAAGATTTAGTCTGAGTGTAATTCGGCGAGTATTGTAGAATTCTTCGAGTATTTATAGCCTTCGTCGAGTGTCGACTGGTGCACTGACGAGTGAAATCAAATTCGGCGAGTATCAATAGTCTTATTTGTCGAGTAATGTAGAATTCATCGAGTATCACTAGTCTTATACGCCGAGTATACTATAAATTCGTCGAGTATCCTTGTATTTCGTCAGGTATACTCGCCGAATTTGGCCAGGACATAGAATATTTTTATCATTTCGAGTAGTATTCGTCTTGTATGGTCCTTAAGATGATTTTAGGACTTGTTTAAGGTTTGCGCTTAGGTTTAAACTTGGGTTTCGGTTGGGGTGTTCGGTTGTGATGTTTTCTTCGGCTAGTAAGGTTGGCAGTGGATAAAGGACCACCAACTGGACGCCGGTTTGTGGGTCATTACACTTGATGGTTTGTTTGGTCTCTGTTTTGTGGACTGTTGGGTTGTGTTGGACAGGTGGCCACCACCACAATGCCCTTTTTGAGACGTTTGGGTCTGGTAGTTTAGGCTTGGGCGTTTTGGTCACCGACTCCGGCCCGGTTGTTTTTACCAAGTGTTAATGACTCACATTTTCGAGCTGTTTTGTGCTCAGTTTGCTTCTTATATCAGTCTACGCCATTTATGTCAGTCCTTGCAGATTTTGTCGAAACATGGTTTCGTTCTGCACTTGGTGCATATGTCCGTTCAACTGTTCATTTGCAGACTTTAACTTTACTTATTTTATTTGGCTAATCAGCTGTGATTTTCAGCGTTTATTATAGTCGGGTTTGGTAAACCCTTCCTTGTCTTTGTACTTTTTACCTGATTATTTTTCTTTGCCACTTTTATTTTTTTCTGAGGTGTTCTTCTTTTGAATGCCTCGGGTTCAGGGTTGTAGTCAATGGAGCGGCTGAGTTGGGTTGTAGCTTGTGAACTGAAGTGTTGCAGTAGTTTTTCCTCACCGCTGTGAGGTAGTTTGTTATTTTGGTTTTTAGTTCAGACTTGCATACTTTCGGTGGGTTCGTATCAGGTTGTTGACGTCCACTGATAGTTTTTTTTGTATTATTAAATACTCTGCTAGTTGTTAGTTTACCTCTTTGTGGTTGTTTTTACTTGCTCTCTGGAAAGATTTTATGTTATATTGCATATTAGATATTTTAACTTATAAAAGTATTACTACTAGTATTTCATATATGTCATCTTTCTAAAACTAAGATACTATCTTTTAGCTAACATGAAGACTATTTCCGTACTTATTATAAATCTAAAGTCTTGCATATCATGAGTTGTCCTCTGGAGATGTTTATACTCATGTAGGATATCTAATCTTGTAAATAAAGTATTTTTCGTAGCGTATAACTATCTTTTTCTTGTGGACTAGATGAGTCACTGAGCCGAGGGATACGGTTAATCGCTTAACTTAAACTGGATTTTCATTAAATAACTTATAAATCTTTTGTAAAGGTGTTTGGTTGAAGTTTTGTCTGAGCGTCTGCAGTTATCCTCTGCTGACGTGGCATCATGACGCGCATTTTCTCTTATTCTGATATATTGTTAAATGCGGCGAAAATGTGAGTTGTGACAAATGGACTTTTTTCTCTCATTGCGACTGTTGGACTTATTTATTCACAAAGGGCATACATGTAGAAATGAAAACCAACACTTATTTTGTGGGTTTATATCAACTATATGGTGAATATGGATTAAGTCGCTTTGTCTTTGGAAGGAAGAAGAGTTGAATATACAAAGACTTGTCTTGGCCATTGGTTACATAGTTATAGAGGTAGAGGGAGCTTATACACAAAGGGCGTCTTTGAGGACGGACGAGAGGTTGGTTAGTTGGGTATCGCCCGTGGATAATTTCGTGTAATTGAACACAAATGGAGTGGCTCATGGGAACTCCGGAGTTGCAAGAGCAGGGAGTCTCAATATAGATGGTACTGGCAAATATCCTATTGGTTTAGTGGTTTACTTGGGTATTTTCTCGAACATGGTAGCTGGAATATAGGCCTTGCCTATTTGAGTGATGCTTGCTTGGGAGGAGGGTTATAAAGAAGTGGTTTGCAAGATGGATACCTGCTTGCTTGGGAGGAGGGTTATAAGGAAGTGGTGTGCAAGATGGATGCAAAGGTAGGCTTAGACATGGTGCTCTCTGCTGATGTTTCTGCGCATCTGCTTGGGGTGGGGTGGGGTGGGGTGGGGTGGGGTGGGGTGGGGTGGGGTGGGGTGGGGTGGGGTGGGGTGGGGTGGGGGAGGTATCTTAGTCAATATTTAGTAGTTGTGCCGAAATTGCAGATGTAAAGTACAACACACTTTGAGGAAAGGGAACTTTGAAGCATATTTTCTGGCTAAAAAGGCCCGTGACCGTGACCTGGAGTTAGTTGACAAGCTTCTATGTGAATCTCTAGTGTAGATGGCATCTGTTTTGTTCTTTGATTCTAGGGGTGTTGCCTTTCCACATAGATTCATCCTAAAATAACCATGCCTTATTCTCTCATGTACCCAAAAAAAATAGTGAGTATGTCAATACTCACTCGCGATTTAAAATTGGAGAAAATGTTTTAAGGGACAACGTCGAAGGGCGTGCTGGGTGAATGTTTATGCACCGTGGAACATAGTGCCATGGTCTTTAGTCCATTGTTTGAAAATTAACCTTTAAAAAGACATTATATCATAACAGAAAAATAAATGAACATGACGCAGCCATTAGTGGTGCTTGATATGAGAAAATATCATGATTGTCAGGATCGCGATCCGGATCATAGGATCTTACGATCCCGATTTTGTAAATCGATCTAGATTTTGTAAGGCGATCCTCGGTCCAATCCTACCATCCGATCCGATCCAACATTGAAATAATCTCATATAGGATCTCAATCCTGACAACCTCGGAAAATATGCAAACTACTCCGTTAGTTGATACTAAAAATAGAAGTATTAAATACACCTGTTTGAAGTTGAGCAAAAAATGCTACTATTCTGCAAGTCTAAAACTGATTGTTTAAGGGACACAATAATATGATTTACCAACAAAGTCTGCAAATTGTCTGATATAAGCTTACTTGAAATGAGATAACTCTTACTTCAATATAAGGTTCTTATGTTTTTTCTAGCATTTACTGATCTAATTAAGTTCAGACAAAAAACAGTAAATAAAAAATCAATTTTGTAAGTAGCTAGAGATGAAGATGGGGATACCTTGGTGATCTTATATTGTGATTCCTCGCTATTGGAGATCTTGACCTACTATACCGACGATCTTTTTGGCGTCCAGGAGAACCTCTTCTCCTCGTAGGTGATTTTGACCTTGACCTTCCTCTCCTTCTTGAAGAGTCATGCTTTCGAGGGGAGTCATTCTTCTGAGGGGACCGTGAAAGGTTTCTCCTTGGAGAATAAATCCTATGGTGAGATTCTCTCTTTGATTCTCTTTCAATTGGAGATTTTGTCCTTTTAAATGGAGATGAAGGATCTCTAGATGAATCTTCCTTCTGAGGAGATGAAGAAGGTCTTCTTTTTGATGATAATGGAGAAGTTGTTGATTTCAAGTCAAACTTTACAGGTGAATATATTTCTTGTTGAGTGGGTGTGTGGCCTTCAGGAGGAGCCTGAGTGTGAAGAGACGGTTCTGCAGAAATAGATAATCGTCTCTCAGGAGATAGTGAAGCATTTTGAGTTTCTTGAGGAGATTGTGGGCTAGAGTTTTCCCATACCATTTGTACTTTTTTGGGCTCCGCCATCTCGGAGGAGTAGCCACCTACTCCCATTTGATTTTCATCATAAGATATTCTGCAATTCTCATCATCCACTCCCTCATTTAATCCATGTGCATCAGTTTGGTGGTCCACAAAGACTTGATTGCAGGCGTGATTCGTTTTTTCATCGGGGGTAGAAGATTTTGCATTAGGCTTGTCATAGTACTCCCTATCAGTTGAATCATAGTGAACATCGTCTCCATGATCAGAAGAACTTCTATGATAATGAATCGAATCTTCAATTCCAACTTTAGTAGTTGTAACATCATCACCACTATGCTCATGTTCCTCATAGTCCTCAATAGCCCTTCTCACGCTTTTAGTGCCATAATCAAATCTCGCTCTCTCCACTTTTTCTAACTCTACTACTGGTAATGATGATTCCGCTAAAGTAGACTCCAATTTATATTTTGTTTCATCCTCGTTAGCCTCACACGAAGTCCTAGGTGGACTAACATATCCCTCGTGCAAGGAAACTCGCATTTCTTCAAGCGACGCATGACCTAATCCATCTACCTCACATTCTTCTTGGATATCATACGGATTTAAGTCTATTGTGTCTGCTTGATAAGCTCCAACCTCCTCATTGTTTGTAGTCTTTAAAGGTGAATTTGTATCCATCCTGCAGTGAAACATTACAAGAAATGCAACAGTGATCACCGCAGAAGCAAAGAAATTGTAACAGCAATTACGTTTGGCAAAACAACAGTTAGGCTATAGTTTTTTTAACAGGAAAATATTCAGCGCCCTCCGCTCAATTCTCCCAATAAAATAAAATTCTCGATAAATATATACTTGGCCATCTTTTTTTTCTTACGGAGATGAGGGCTTCTAAACCCACACTCCCGGATTTTGTAAACCCAATATCCTGAGCTAAAACTTCTTGATTAAAAAATTATATGCGAAAAAATAGAGAAAAAATGTCCATATGCGAATATAATTCTGTCAAAGAAAATCATATGATTTACACTTCTTCAATCAGTTCAATAAATCTCAGAAACACACGTTTAAAACTGGTTTAATCCGATCTACTCATCGAAATTATTAACTGAAAATGATTTAATTAATAACTGAAATCAAATTTGTCGATCCAATTTTCCATGACGCATGACTAGAACAAGTACTTAACAAATCAACCCTAATCTTGACGCCGGGGAAAATCTAAAACCAAAGACGTCGCAAAATCGAAGGAACGAAATGAATGACCAAAATCAAAGAAAACCCGAAATCATAAGAAATTATTCGATGGAGACAACGAAAACCCTCATGTCCAATTCGAGATGCTAGCATGAATCAATCGGGAAGAGCTAGCCGCAAAGAAAACCTGCTACAGTAAATCGGAAATTGAATTGAGCCTACTGCCTGGCATTGATTTTACACACAATGGATACCTGAAATCAATCAGAGTGGGTGAGCTTCGGGAAGAACGACGGAGGGAAAAGACGCCACAAATAAGAGCTTGACGAGGGAGAGAAGCGACCTCATATCATTTGAGAAAGTGGATCTGGTCACCGCCCATTCATGACTCCTGAGACAGAAAGCCCAGCGCCTGGACGTTAAAATTGTTACCGCTACACAGTGGTGACGGAACTTTTAGGTAGGAATGTAAGAAAAAATAAAGGGAATTGTTAAAAACACAACAGGTTTGACTAGTGCGCCTTATTTTCTCCGAATTTTTGTGGTTTCTGGAAATACGTTTTATACATTCATTTTTAGGAAAAGTGTTTAACATGAAAGTTTAGGGTCTACAACTTTTATGTTGAGCACTTTTCCTAAAAATGCATGTACAAGGCGTATTACTAAGAGCCGTGAAATCTGGGTTTATTTTCAAAGTACGTCTTGTGTGTGCATTTTTATGAAAAGTGTTCAACACAAAAGTTGTACATCTCGTCGACATCTACAACTTTCGTGTTCAACACTTTTTCTAAAAATTCATGTGCAAGACGTATTTCCAAAAGTCACGAAAAATTAGGAGAAAATAATGCGTCATTAGTCAAAAATGTGGTGTTTTAACAATTCTCAAAATAAATCATATATTTTACCAAGCAGTATTATTATAATTTTATGAGAAAATAGTATTTGGCTATCTCACCAACTTTTTTGCAATCAATGACAAGAAACAATCTCACAATGGGAAAGAATTAGCTTATCATAAAACCACCGTGATTAAGGAGTTCGAGGGGGAGAAAAATGCATCCCGACACTTTACGGTAAAGTGCAGGCATCCAACAGCTCATGGGGATGCCCGAGTGAGGGCACCCAACGGCCCGCATTGATGCCCGCATACACTCAAAGCCAGTGCATCTCATCTCACTTTGAGATGTGTGCGGGCATCCAACGCGGACCGTTGGATGCCCGCACTTGACGGTAAAGTGCACTTTTGCACTTTATCTCCCCGGTTCCTGATTAAGGGGCAGATTTAGGAATTTCAAAAAGTGAGGTCAGATGTCTTGGCCAAGGCCAAAAAGAAATTCGATCTGTTATAAAATTTAGGAGTATGCGTCGCTACGGCGAATTAATATTATCAAAATTTTCTAACAAATGCAGCGACACATAAACCTATAGGATCGTTATTATTATCAAACTCTACTATTATGGAATTGGAGTACAGACACAAATTTATTTTTCTATTTTTATGAACACAAATTAAAGTGAGCTTGACCGAACGATTACTCGAATGCGGATAATCAATTTATATCGTTCTTTGGTTCAAGCTCGTGCTTCATGTTGGCGACCATACCAAATAATCTCGAGGTGTTCTTCCTTATGTAGTCCCTGACATTGCAAGAACGCACTTGCATACAATATTATCTTAACACTTGATCTCTACAATAAATGTGATTAGTATACAAGATATATCAAAATATATGAAATATCTATTCCAATCTTATGTGGAGCAAACTGATTGAGTCTAATCAATAATTTCTGATCAGGTAAGTGATAATAAAGTTGAATTGTTTATTTGCTAATAAAGGGTCAAAGTTCTACCTCCTTTTGGCCCATGGATTTGTCCTATTACCAAGAGTTATAGAGGAAAATTCCTACTCCTGGATCTATGAAGGGAAGATAACCAGTGGCTTCCAGGAAAACGATGGATCTGCACCCTCCCAAAATTATGAAGGTATAGCTTTGACTCTAAAACTTAAATTCTTCCACAGCAGGAATTGAGGAGGTGTTTCATTTGTGGGCGATGGAGATCCAAGATGGCGTAGCAGCCGGCGTTGCTTTGCACTGGATCGAAGATCTTGATCCAGTTAACGGCGATCTAGAAAATGGGCCAGCGACGATGTACAACCCCGTAGCCGGGCGAGTGGGACCCTCCCCAAAAAGCAGCCTAGGGGCGTGTTGTGGGCGACGAGTCGATGCGACCCCGTTTGAGGACGTGCGGGTCCTCGTGCGTGCGTGCGGAGGTTTTATGTGCGCGCGCTTAGAATATATATATATATATATATATATATATATATATATATATATATATATATATATATATATATATATATATATATATATATATATATATATATATATATATATATATATATATATATATATATATATATATATATATATATATATATATATATATATATATATATATATAATATGTATTATTATATATATAATATATATTATATATTATATAATATATATATGAAATTGGATAAAAAGAGGGGGTGGGATCGGGTTCAGTAGGGGGTGGGGCTGGGTGCAAAAGAAATAAAAAAGAGAATAGAAAAAGGGGCAGGGGGAGGACTCGGCACAGGAGGAAAAAAAAGAAAAATAGAAGCGGGGTAGGGCACGGGTTACAGCAGGAGGGGTCGGGGGAAAATGAAAGGGCAGAGGAGAAAGAGAGAGGAGGAGATCGGGGGGATTTTCTCCCGCTAGGGGTCGGCCAAGCAGGGCCGCCGCCGCCGCCGCCCCATTTCCCGCTCTCTCCCGTCGCCGGCAAGACAGCGCAGTCGCCGCCCCCTCCCTCTCTCGCCGGCTCGGAGCAGCACAGCCACAACCCCGGCCGCCCCTTCCTCGCTCCTTCTCTCCCGTCGCCGACAAAGCAACGCCGCCGCCGCGCCCTCCCTCTCTCGCCCTAGGCCTGGGGCAGCAAGGGGCCGCCCGCCCTCTCTCTCCCTCCGGCCACCGCCCGGGCTAGGGCACGGCCTCATTCGTTCTCTCCCGCCGCCGCCTGAAGCAGCAGGGCACGGCCGCCATTCTCCCCTCTCCCCCGTCGCCGGCAAAGCAGCAGCCCGGCCGCCCCTTTTCCCCTCTCTCCCGTCGCCGGCAAAGCAGCAGCCCGGGCGAGGCTCGGCCTGGAGCGAGGCTCGGCCTGGAGCGAGGCTCGGCCTGGAGCGAGGCTCGGCCTGGAGCGAGGCTCGGCCTGGAGCGAGGCTCGGCCTGGAGCGAGGCTCGGCCTGGAGCGAGGCTCGGCCTGGAGCGAGGCTCGGCCTGGAGCGAGGCTCGGCCTGGAGCGAGGCTCGGCCTGGAGCGAGGCTCGGCCTGGAGCGAGGCTCGGCCTGGAGCGAGGCTCGGCCTGGAGCGAGGCTCGGCCTGGAGCGAGGCTCGGCCTGGAGCGAGGCTCGGCCTGGAGCGAGGCTCGGCCTGGAGCGAGGCTCGGCCTGGAGCGAGGCTCGGCCTGGAGCGAGGCTCGGCCTGGAGCAAGGCTCGACCTGGAGTGGAGGTCGAACGCCGACGCGACCGCATGAAGTAGGATCGACTCGGAGCTCCTCTCCCGTCCCCGCCGCCAAACACGCGACAAGGGTAACGATGTTTCAACTTGGGCATGTGAAGCCTTCAGTTTACATATTTGCACGGAAGCCCCGCTCCACCAACGGGTGGGGGAAGGGAGCTACCCGACGGGTTGACGTGTACGTCCCCACAGTTAATTGCATTAGTGCCCGGAAGCGTGAGTACGGGTTTAGGCATGCTGTGTGAAGCCCATCCGGACGTGTGAGTCGGATTGGTGATGTTCTGGGATTCCCGGAGAAGACTCCGAGGAAGTTGTTTATTTAGCCGCTTGCAGGGAATGCGCTCCGTAGCCCCCAAAAAGGGGGTGTGCACAATATGTTTGGCCCGCTTATATTAGCCGACCGATGACTAGTTGGCCGCCGCTCGTCGAGACGTTGGCGTACAGGTGTTGCAGTACCAGGCGGGGAGTAGCGGGCTTAAGCCCAAGCTTGTGCTGGCCCTCGAAGGCCTTTTTGTTTATATTTCCGGCCTGCGTGTCGAGTATGGAATTTATATTCCTGTAATATTTTTTCATATCTGTGATGCTCTGCGATTATAGTTTACTCCTCCTGTCTTGTGCGAGCGGCGTGTTCGTGAACCGCTCCCCCCGTGTGGGCCCCGAGGTATAGATGCCGGGAAGCCCCTGATGGCCCGTTGCCATCCTTTCAGAGTAGCGGAGTTCCGCTATTAGCGGCCCAATTGGGGCTGCGTATAGTAGGGCTGCTGGGCGGTTTTGCGCCAATAGTAAGGCGGGCGGGGAACATTTTACATAGACCCGAGGTGGCACCTCTAGTTTGGGAGTGGATCTCGAGATCCTCCTTGGATGTTCCGGTCGGCCAAGAGAGCCCTCCGAAGGTGCCTTAGCTCAGCCCTTGGCTTGGGAGGGGAAGAGTTAGTTAGTCTTCCGGGTATGCGGTGGGTCCTCCACGCTGAGACCTTGGGTCTGTCCCTCGTGTTCCTAGTCTTGTGCCTAGATCGTTCGCTTGAGGGTAGTAGGTGCGCGGTCACCCCTTCCCCAAGGGTCGAACTCCACGGGAGACCGGATTTCCGGTTTCAACAGACGACAGCCGGCAAAAGAGATGAAAACGAGGACCATCTGTAGGCTTCTTGAAGCAGCCTGATGACTGGAGAAGATGAGGCCAGTGATTCCTCTCTTGTAACCACCCATTATGAAGGGGTGCACATAACCAAAATAATATGTGGTGTGCGCATAGAAAATCCCTCAAAAATACGCGACATAAAATATAGGAAAGCCGCGTAACCACTATAACCACCCTGAAAAGCGGTAAATAGGACCCTAGGGCCCTCCTTTCACTCCATTTTTTCTTTCTCTCACTTCGTCTTGTACGCACGAGAGAGTTACTTTGCAGATCTCACTACGTTTTCGAAGAATCCTTCGAAGATCTTCGAACATCCCTCGAAGATCTTTGATCTCCTTTGAGTGTCCGTACGCATGTTCCATCTTAAGCACATCTCGTCTTACGCACAATGTTCCTTGCCCACAGGGGCCGATCCAAAGGGAGGCCTGAGGGACACTGGCTCCCCTATTATTTTTCAAAATATTTAGTGTATTTGGATTCCTCTTACCGAGGCAATAAATTTTAACTACTTATACGTCAAAAATGGTGGTCAGATGAGGGAGAAATAGCTTTGATAAGATGAAAACGTTCAAAAAAAATTTTGAAGGAAGTTGATGACTAGTCTTCCAAGTTAAAAATTTTAGAACCTGTTGACATATTCAAAAAAAAATTTGTGCAACCTCATTGTTAATTTTTTGGATCTGACACTGCTTGCCCACACTGCCTCTTGCGTACATCACATATTGTGTATACTGCGCCCAACACATATTTTTATCATGCACATGTTTCACCCTGCGCGCACATTGTTATGCGCCGAACACAGTCCGCGCATGTTGCGCCCACATTCTGCAGCAAGACCTTCAATCAGCAGCAAGCCCTCCATTCAGCAACAAGTCTATTGCTCTAGACTCCCCCACGTGCAGCAGAAGACAAGTCGCAGACACCAGGGCAAGCAAAATGTGCCACTCCGCTTCCAAGCACCCATTGCACACTCCATATTTGCACCAAGCGCGCCGCTTCACATTACTATTGTTGTTTCTCTCTAATCGGAGTACCGCTTTTGACATGTGAGTAATCAAAATTCATTGTTTTGACAAAAGAAATTTAAATCCACATCCGTTTTGTAAAAATTTTGGGGACCCGGGCTCCAGCCCCCACCTCCTTTAGATCTGTTCATGTATGTGATAACAATTGTTGGAGATCCGACAAACATATCAACATAATTTTGCCACTATCAGTTTGAGGCAACAAGACTAAACTTCTCCAAAATTTTGAGGATGGACCGAGGGCTTTCATCTTTTTCAATGACGACGGCTAGGCCAGCCAAAACTTGCAAGAGATCCTAATAGGGACCTCCTAATATTATAGGAAATTCGGGTTTCGGTTAGCAAAAGCACCCACCTCCTTTGGTGGAGAAAGCGAAGTTGATCAAAGTCAACCCCAATAACGTCATGATCGTTCAAACCGTCTCGAACCGCTACATGCGAGTATGTGGTGGTAATCGAATTACCTGAAGCTATAAAAATTTCTTCTAGCATTGTTATTTGTAGAGGGATTTCTTTAATAAAAACTTGAAGATCTATATCTTTCTAAAAATTTTTAAATCCAGAATTTGAGGTTGTATTGTTTTTTCCAATACCGATTTCATATAAGGTTATAGAAGTCTTTTGTATAATTTAGCTAAATGTTGTAGTATCATTTAGTGTTATACAGTGTTATCATTAGATTCTAAGGACTTTTGATCCACTGATCATTAAAATATTTTTTAAGTTTAATTAAAGTGTTATTACTTCTGCTACATTTTGTCATTATGGCTTATGCAGTAATATATGTTTATATTGACACACAAAATTCTATTGAAACTATCGATTGCATCTCTGATTTTTTAGAATTAACCAAATTCTTTAAAATTGAAAATGAAAAGCTCAAACTACTTGAGTCGAAAGTTACCTTCCATAAAATTTTGAAAATGTATAAGCAGAAGCTTATTAAGGAGGGAGATCTCTTAAAATTTTTAAATGACTTTGAAGACATAGAGGTAGAGACATTACTCTGTGAACAAGCAGAATATTTGGACATCCCGAATTTGAGCAGAATAAGAACAAAAACACAAAGTTATGTTGAAACAAATAACAAAGAAGACCAAATGGAAGAAATACAACAGTAGCTTTCATGTCATCAACTAGGCGCAAGCTGTCACCAGCAAGATTCCAAAGAAATTAACTATCGGTCAACAATACCAGGAACCCTTCCATAAGAAGATAGAAGACTCTATTGGTCAACAGTGATGTTGACTCTGTTCATCAAAAGGATGCATTGGTGTGCTCACTTTTCATTTGCCGTAATG
This sequence comes from Platanthera guangdongensis, assembly GCA_039583875.1. Taxonomy (NCBI): domain Eukaryota; kingdom Viridiplantae; phylum Streptophyta; class Magnoliopsida; order Asparagales; family Orchidaceae; genus Platanthera; species Platanthera guangdongensis. The sequence goes on from CM077156.1 coordinate 180,386,738, forward strand.
TACTAGTTTTTTAAAGATATTATGTCAGGGAATCTAATAGTTATTAGATGATCATTATGTCAAAAAAATTTTCATAGTCTTTTGTTTAAAAATGGACAAATATTTGTCAGTACTCGTTCATGTTGTCATGTGTTTTTTGTAAGAGATCTATAAAAGGGAACATCTTTTTATGTATTAATCATCGAAAAATTTTATTTTCATAAATAAAAGTTCTAAAGTTTCCTTCTGAGTTCTGGGTTCTTTTCTTTTTTTTCTTCCTCCACTAACTCTTACAATCTTGAAATAGAAATAATCCTGGGCATACACTACATCTGGTATTAGAACCTCATTTTTCCCGCCGGGGGATTTTGGTAATCTTTTTTAATGTTCTAAGTTCCGCTGGATCCACTCTCTGCGGGTTATTTTTTTTTGTCATGTAGAAGTTGTTGTTTTAAATTTTTATTTTCATGAACAAAATTTGTGTTGTTTTAGTTTATTTTCCGTTAAGCTTTAAGGTAGAAAATGAATTAAAGTTTTGTTCTCTCTACGAAGCTATCAGATAAGCTTGTGGTATGAGTTTATCGCTTCACTCAACCAAAAATTCACAAATTGGGGTTCGACTTCAAGCCAGGGAGAAAATGGTCAAAATCAGGAAATAAATAATAAACGTTGTAACGTGGACACCGGACCCCAATTTGTGGATTTCTTGTTTGGTGAAGCGACAAACTCATACCACATATTTATCCGAGCGCTTCATAGAGAGAGATCATAACTTTATTTCATTTTTTATCTTAAAGCATAATGAAAAATAAATTAAAACAACGCAAAATCTGTTCATGGAAATAAAATTTTGAAACAACGGCTTCTATATGACAAAAAAATTAAATCAACTCGTAGAGAGCGGATCCAGCGAAACTTATAATATTAAAAAAACATACAACAACCCTTGGTGGAGAAAAAAATGATACTTTAATACCAAATGTAGTGTAGTCAATGATTATTTCTTTCTCAGGTTGTAAGTGCTAGCGGAGGAAGAACGAAAAGAAGAAAACTCAAAACTCAGAAGAAAATTTAAGAACTGTTATTTCTGAAGCTGAAATTTTGAATGCTTAACATAATAAGAGGCTCCCTTTTATAGGCCTAAAAACAATGTCATCTCATGGCTATATAAAACTGTGTCAGTAGCTACAATATTTAAAAGTAGTTAAAGAGTAAAAAACAAATGTTTTTAATTAAATATGTTATGCTTAGGTGTCCAAGCCTCATCACATATTTTTGATAATGGCTTTGTTGGAGAATCCAGTAATAGTGTCATCACTTGACTGATAATGATTTTGTTAGAGAATCCAGTAATAGTATCATCACATGATTGATAATGACATTGTTGGAGAATTTAGTAATAGTAACATTGTCAATGTTGACATTGTCATCTTTTATTGGAGGAATCCATTAATAGTAACATTGTCCTTTTTGGAGGAATTTGATGGTGGAGTCTTTAAGAAGTTTTTTGATGCAAACATTTTGTTCCTTGCACAGGGAGGTTGGAGGTGTCTCATTTGCTAAGATTATGCTAAAAATATTGCTACAGTACTCTGTGATACTCATGTTCCCGCTTTATGTATTGATGATGTGTTCGCAGATGGTATCTAGAGATTCTGCGAATGAATAATCAATCCACTCTACAGAATTGTCAAATTTTAACGGGCTTGTCTCCATGTCCGCTACTTCGGCCTGTGTCACTACACTTTTTTTCTTGAATAACTCTATATTTCACAGCTGATCGCGCGAAACTATATCCGCAAACGACAACAGCAAGTGCATAGTATCGAGGGTAGTATAGGTTTGTAAAAACCAAGGGCGTATTAGACTCGGGGTGGTCGAGTAATTCTACTTTGAAAATCGTTATTATTTTATCAATAGAAATTGGAGTTAGGGTTGCGAAAAGTAAAAACTAGAAAAACTTAACAGAATTAAATTAATGGATTAAAACTAGTGTCCGATCTTTGAATCACCTCGGAAATTGAAAATAACGGACTGAAAATAGAAATGCAATTCTCTTGTTTAAGAGGCTTTGACCGTGGAGGTTCCTGAAGCATGAACACCCCTCTTTCGAGGATTAGGTTCAACTAAGCTTAGGTGTATCGACCGAACTTTCATTCTCAAATCGCATCGCCTAAGACTTGCTTTAGGTAACGAACCTCGCTATTGGATTTTATCCCAATCCGGAAGAGTTACGTCGTCCTCTCTCGAGGGTTGCGTTCTACTCTTTTTACCGATGAGTGATCGATTCGCCTTACGAGCCTCTCGGCCAACTAAAGAGCGAAAACTATTTTGAAAACTATATAAAATATATAGCCTCAATGAATTGATCAACGGTAAATCTTAAGCGTTCAACAAATTGAGAAAAGCAAAACTAAAATCATAGCAAAAATTATTTCCTCGGATCATCGCGACCGGACACTATAAAAATTAGTTATTCGTGACGATGAGCGGATCGTTAATATAAAAATGCGATATCATAAAAAAAAGAACACAGGTAACACAAGACAAAATTGAAATAGAAATATTATTTTACGTGAAAGAGGAACGAAATTTTATTGCTAGTAAACGAACGAGATTACAAGTAATAAAATTTTGCTAGTCTAAAAGTTTTTCAAATTCTAAATTTTATAAGAAAAGGGGCGTATAAGATTATAAAACAACAATAAAACAAAGATAAACAACGACAACTTATGAGCGATCCCGGGATGAATTTCTTCAACCAAACAATCTAGCAACTTTGTGTCAAATGAAAAAAATGAATTTCTCTTTTTTTTCTCTCCGGAATGCTCTCCTCAAATGCCCAAGAAAATAGGTATTTATAGAAGCATGGCTGAATCTATTAATTCTGCCGTTACTGTTCATGCTACAGTAACGACAGAATTAAATAAATTCAACCGTTTCTCTCTCCCGGGTGAAACGACAACAGTGGGCGGGTGCTCCGGCGGGATACCTGTAGAGGTGGACTGGATCGCTGACGTGGAGGAGTGGGTGTTTGCTGGATCGATGACGTGGAGCTGGCAGGTTTCTTGCACGGTGGTGACGCTGCTGTATGGAGGAGGCCGGCTGGTGGTGAGTTTGGAAGTGGAGGAGTTGGGGTGGCCGGCCTTGCTAGCATGTGAAGCTGCTATTTGAAGTGGCCGAGCTTGGTGAAGGCGAAGGTACTGGAGCAGCTGCATAGAGGTTGAAGTTGGAGCTCGGGCTTGGCTGGAGTTGTATGGGGTGGCGGCCGAGCTTGCTTCTGCATGCTGGATGGTGACTGACAGAGTGAAGTTGGAGGAGCTCGAGGTGGTTGTCGGAGCTTCATTCGAGCTGCTGCTAGGAGGAGGAAGCGGCTGTGGGAGTTGTTGGACGAAGTGGTGGCCGGAGTTGCATGGGTGAGATGAAGTGGCCGGAATTCCATTGTGGTGGCCAAGCTTGCTGTATGGAGGAGAAGTTGTAGCGACTGCGGTTGGTGACGGTGATGGCGGGCGCGACGGCGGTTGGTGACGGTGATGGCGGGCACGACGATGGCGATGGCGAGCTTGGTCTGAGGTGTGAGAGAGTTTTTGGCTGCCTTGGATGGTGGCCGGCTAGCTCTCGTGGCTTAATTTGTTGTTGGTGGCAGAAAATAGTTCTGGTTATTAAGGAAGGTGGTGCTGGCGTGGCGAGCTCGGTGGTGGCGTTAAGGTGGCGGCCGAGCTTCCTGTATGGAGTTGCTGGAGGTGGCCGGAGGTTGCTCGGGCTTCATTCGAGCTGCTGCTAGGTGGAGGAGCTCCGCATGGTTGTTGTTTATATATATATATATATATATATATATATATATATATATATATATATATATATATATATATATATATATATATATATATATGTATATATATATATATATGTATATATACTTATATGTCGGGTGGCGGATGGTGTTGAATATATCCGGACGAGCCTTATGTCAAAAAGTTGGACTTGCATGTGATCCCTTGGGCGTGGCAGCGGGACATTGCACGTAAATTTCCCCCAAGCATGCCATATTCCTACAAAAATAAAAAAATATATGTTTAGAACATAAAATATTAATTTTATGAAAAATTCTTAAAAAAAACGAATAAATACAATAATTTATTTAAATATCAAATAACAATTTTGGCTAAAATGATGACTAAATACTAGTCATCAAACCACTCCATACTTAAATTTTTGTTATTCCAGAGCAAAAGAATGAGAGTATTCATAACACATTAATAAAATTTTTAATTAAACTAAAATTTATTCAATCAAAAGAAAGTTAAAAATAAAATTTATGGATTTTCAAATTAAGTCCCAAATTATGAGTATTAATTGAAAAGGAGTAAGAGATTTAGCTAAAATTTCTCAAGTAAAATAACTAGCTAGCAAGATCGGGTAATTTTGCAAACATAATTAGATTAGAATTAAATCAATTCTTTAAAAAAGGCTTAAAAGAAAAATTCAAACTACTATTTATGCTCTCACAAAATTCTAATTTAAATCTAAGGCAATTTTATTGGCTGGCGGGTTTGGGAAATCGAAAGATACGAAGAGGTCTTTGATTGAAGGTGATGAATTTTATCCTCTCATCTCATTATTCTTTTTTATATAGTATATGTAATACCAGAGAATGATAGACTATTATCCTATCATTTTTCACGGCATATAAACATTTTTTTCTCTCTTCATATAAATTTTATTTTCGGGTTGCATATGTTTACCAGAGAATAAAGAACTAACATCTCTTTATTTTCATGACATATAATCTAACAATAAAAAGAAAAATGCATATGTTTACCAAGAGATAATGAATTTTATCATCCTATCTCCATGACATATGATTTAACAAGAAAAAGAAAAAAAAAGAAAAGGATAAATAAATTTTAGATTTAAGTTAAAACTTAGAGAACAACTATAGTAAGTTGAGATTTCCTAAGCGTCTAGAACATAGAGTGAGAATAATTAAAATCTAAAGCTTTTTAAACAAAGAACCACAAAATTGAAACTAATTAAAATTAAAGAGAAAAAAATACTAAAACAATTAATCCAATTAAATTAAAATCATAAAATATTCCTTAAAGTTAAATCACATAAAAATTAAATCTAACAAAGCATGATAAAATAGAAGATTAGCAAATTAAAAATTATAAAAATGTTTGAGAATAAAATCAAACTAGATTTTTGGAAATAAAAAAAAGCTAAGCATGAGTTTATTAAGCAAAACATTTTTAAAATTTTTTTTTTAAATCTTTGAAATTAAATGACTCACCTCCATACTTAAAATCAAACATTGTCCTCAATGTTTAAAACTAAGTATGCAAGGGAAAAAGAAATATGATAAAATAAATGATATTAATTCCTTTTTTTGTGAATTTTTTTAAAAATATCATAAAGAAAGAGATAAGCAAGTGGTGCCTCCCAAGAGCGCTTTGTTTTTACCGTCTTTGAGCTAGACGGTTAAGGGTTAGCTAAATGGATATTTAAATTTAAAGTGTACAAGCAACTCTCTTAATTCTCGCTGCGGGGTACACACCAAAATTTGTTGCCTGGTGACTCCTCCGTTATATCCTTGATTCTTCTTTTGTTGTCCGTTAACTTGAAAATGTAATTCCAAATTACCTATACATACCTGAGGTAATTTGGAAATTTGGAGATGAGTGGCAAATGGATCATCGAAGTTGCTTATTGCAATGACTCATCTACTGCATGAGAATTGTTAGAATAAGAAAAAAAAATAAACGTGTCAGAAACAATTTCACAGGTAGTCTCTTGTGAAAGAGAAAATCTAAGTTCCGGTTGTTTACTTTCTAAAATTAAGTTGCTCCCCGTAAAATCAAACGGAACACTAATGAGAATTAATTCATGGGGCAAAACATTTTCATGAATTAAATTTTCAAAAATAGTGGTTGATGTGTAATGAAATTCATGAATAAATTGAGTGGAATTAGACAAAGACGGAGTGGAAACATGTTCCTCTTCTATTTCGTCAGGCGCCTCCATACTTCTCGATTCTTTGTTTGAAAAAACTTCTTGCTCATGTGAATAGTTATCTAAATTTGGAGCAAAGAAATCAGGCAAATTTCTAGTGGTAGAAGAAAAAAAATTTTGTGGCGCAAAGGTGGAGGAATGTAAATCTTGAATAAATGATTTTTCTTCATCGCACCGAAGACTATCCGGGTGATCACGCCACCATGAATAGTTAACCTCAGTGAATGAAGAAAATTCATTAGAGTTATTATTATCATTAGAAAAATCATTCTCATGAAAAATAGAAAAATTATTTTCAAAAGAATTATTATCTCCGTAAGAATTTTGAAAATTATTTTCACAATTAAAGTTTTGAAAATTTGGAGAACATGAAACATTTTCATAATTAAAATTTTTCTCAAAGAAAATAAAAAAATTATATTCATAACGATTATAAAAATTGTTTTCATAAGAAAAATTATTTTCATAATTATTATAGAAATTATTTTCACCGATGGGCGAGCTCGCCGTCCCAGCTCGCGCTCGCGCAAAGGAGCTCGGCAACAGCAGGCGAGCCGGATCTTCAGGGGTGGCCGAGCTCCCCAGCTCGCCAGATCTATGAGGTACTTTTTACTGTTTTGCCCCCGCTGGTCTGCCCATAGCCCTTCAAAACAGCAGAGTCTGGCTGTTGGCAGACCCAACCAAGAGTATTTTGGTAATTTCAGGTCAGTTTAGTTTGGTTATTGGCAGTTCAAATTCTGAAATCTATAAATAGGACTCAAGGGGTACCTCTGAAGGCATGCTTCATGTGCTCTCTTGCTCCAGCCTTCAAGTGATTTCTGAGGGTACCTTAGCTCGGCCTTTAGCTAAGGAGGGGAAGCGCTCTCAGATCTTCCGGGTGTGTGGTGGGTCCTCCCCGCCGAGCCCTTGGGTCAGTTTTCCCTTGTTTCTTTTACTGTTTTGCTTGCTGGAGTGAAGTAGGTGCGTGATCACCCGTTCCCCAAGGGTGAACTCCACAGGAGACCGAATTTCGGTTTCAATATTTTGGTACGGTGAGCATGGAGCGTGGTTAGTACAGAAAAGCTTCAGCGAGCTCGATGACAGGAGGACAGGGATCTGACAGGCCGGACTCGCCCCCCCCACCTCTGGCCACGGTGGGATGTTTGAAGATTTCAAGAACGAGGTGCTGGGCCTCGTCAAGTGCGCACTCGGCATGCGGGCCGAGTGCTCGACGCCGGCAATCCAGATCGCAGCCGCCCCTTACTGGGCGAGGACGCCCTCGACAGGCGAGCTGGGAAGGAAGTGGCCGAGAAGGGCCGGGGGTGCGAGCTCCCCGGGCGTGAGCTCTTCCCCGGCTCGGCAGGCAGAGGCTGGGTCGGCGAGCTGAGCCCGCGAGATGCGCCAGCTCACCCAGTAGGGGGAGGCAGCCCCTTCAGCGAGTTGGTCTCGTCAACTCCAGTTCCAGAGGGGTTCAGGGAACTCGAGATGTCCTACTACATCGGGAAGGGAGACCCGGTCCAACACGTCCAGTGGTTTGAGGATGTGGTCTCGATCCGACAAATGTCGGATGGGTTCAAGTGTCGACTCTTCGCCATCACCCTCAAGGAGAAGGCAAGGGAGTGGTTCCACTAGCTGCCGGCCAGCTGCATCTATTGCTTCGAGGACCTGCGTCGGGGGTTCATGCTGAGGTTCATTACCTCGAAGAGGAGGAAGAAGGAGTCAGAGTCCCTGTTCCACATCAAGCAGGGAGTGAATGAGACGCTGGGGAGCTACGTGGACCGGTTCCAGGAGGAGGTCACCCAAGTCCAGGAGATGTCAAACCACAGTCTGATGATGACCTTCACACTGGGGCTGCAACAGGGATTCTTCAGGATAGAGTTGAAGAGAATCCCCCATCTCCTACGAGGAGCTGATGGAGATGGCGGAGAGAGAATTTGACGGGGAGGTGTCAAATCCGGAGTTCGCCCGGAAGCTGGCCAGGTGGGCCACGGAGGAGGAGAAAGAGTCAAGAGGAGGAAAAGGACAGGAGGAGAGGAGAGTCGAGCCCCGACAGAGGGAGCAGAGGCAGCTCCAGGGGCAGCAGCAGCCCAAGTGGGGGCGTTAGAAGCCTGACCGTCGGCTGGGCTGGAGGCCCGAGTGGCAAGGGCATGGGGCACCGAGAGGGTACCAAGGAAGAGACCACCACCGGGGGGGCAAGATCAATTCCACCCCCCGGGTTGGAGGCAGGCCCAGAGGCCTCGACTCCCCGATTAAGAGGAGGCTATGGCCATAGCCACAGGGGAGAGGAGGAGAGTAGCAAAGAGGAGGAGGAGAGAGGTTAGGGTGGAGTTGCCCTACTGCGACTTCCATCAGGAGGAAGGGCACGCCACATCCACGTGTCCGGAGTTCCTCGAAATGAGGGGAAACAGGGAGCAGCAGCAGCAGGGGCGTCAGGAAGTGAGGACCGAGGAGGTCCTGCCTCGGGCGGAAGAGGACCGTTGCGAAGACCGGGTGGATGTCGGGACCCGAGGAGGGATCAAAGTGATCCACGGGGGGGGGGGGGGGGGAGTTGAGGCTTCCCGGAAGGCGAGCCTCCACACCATGTATCGTCGAAGCGTTGGCTCCACATCCCAAACCCCGCCCCCGAAAGAGAGGATCACCTTCTCAAGGAGCGATATGACAGATCACGAGGATCCTTTTTGCGATGCACTGGTCATCCAGACAGCCATCGAAAATTTTATCGTCTCCCGGATCCTCGTCGACAACGGAAGCTCCATCAACGTCGTCTTTAAGAAGGCGTTTGATGCGATGAAGGTGGAGGCGAAGAGGGTGTTGGCCTCGGATGGGCCCTTGTTCGGATTTTTGGGGGAGAGGAAGGAGGTCGAAGGAGGTGTGGGGCTCCATGTCACCCTGGGGGGGGGGGGGGGGCAGTCCAGGAACTGCAGGTTCGTCATCGTGGATGCCCCCAGCAGCTATAACGCCATCTTCGGGAGGCCCCTCATCAGCGCCTTCCGGTGCGTCCCCTCATCGTTCCATCAATGCTTGAAGTTCAATGCCGAGGGGATTCAGGTCAGGGTCAGGGTGGACCCCAAGGTGGCGCGAGAGTGCTACGTCACCGCCGTGAACTCCATTTCTTGGCAGGAGGGAGTCGAGGAGATGGAGCGAAGGATGGGGTAGGCGGAGCAGGAAGCTGGCGAGGAGGAGCTGGAGGTGGAGAGCTACGCCGAGGTAGAGGCAGCAGAAGGAGATCGGGAGGAGTCGGCCGAGGCGATGGCCATGAAAGAAGAGGTGGAGGCGGAGGTCCTCGTCCCAGAGGAGAGGGATGTTGAAGAATAGGGGGAGCAGTCCAGGCTAGAGGCTGCGAAAGAGGTGGTGGAGCTGGAGGTCCTCACCCATGAAGGCAGGGTGGAGAAGGTCCGCGTCAGCGGAGGGCTGATCCTGGAGGCTCAGGGTCGGATGCTGGACTGCATCCAAAAGAACGTGGACATCTTTGCATGGAGCGTCGCGTAGATGCCGGGGGTTGACGTGGATGTGGCTTGCCACCGCCTCAACTTGGAGCCGGGAACACGCCCCGTCTAACAAAAGAAGATGTCCACCGCGGACAAGCTGGCAGAGCCCATTAAGGAGGAGGTGGCAAAACTTCTCAAGGTCGGCTTCGTGTCTGAGATTCAATACCCCGATTAGGTCTCTAATGTAGTCATGGTGAAAAAAGGGGATGGCCGGTGGCGTATGTGTATCAACTTCTCCTTGCTTAATAAATTTTGTCCTAAGGACTATTATCCCTTGCCTCGGATCGACGGGTTGGTTAACTCAGTCGTTGATTTTTCTGTAATGAGTTTTCTAGATGTATTTTCAGGTTATCATCAAATCAAGATGCACCCCCCAGACGTTAAAGATGTCTCGTTCATCACGGGAGATGAATGCTACTACTATAAAATGATGTCCTTTGGGCTGAAGAATGCAGGGGCGACCTACCAGAAAATAATAGATAGGGTCTTTAAAGAACAGAAGGGGAGGAACCTGGAGGTGTACGTAGATGATCTCATGATCAAGAGTCAGGATGTGGACTCTCACCTCCGGGACCTGGAGGAGACCTTTGCTACCTTGCGCAAGTACAAGATGCGGTTGAACCCCCTGAAGTGCGTCTTCGGGGCCAGCAGGAGGAAGTTCTTGGGGTACCTCCTCACCCCTGCAGGGGTCGAGCCGAATCCTGATAAGGTCAAGGCTATCATGGAGCTGGGGTCACCGCGAAATACTAAGGAGGTGCAGGGGCTGACGGGGAAGCTTGCAAGGCTAAGTAGGTTCCACTCCCGGGATTGGAAGAAGTGCTCCCCCTTCTTCAAAACACTGAGGGGGGGGGGTCAAAAATTCGAGTAGACAAAGGAGTGCGCGGAGGCATTCTAGGCCCTCAAGATGCAGTTGACTCGGGCCCCATTGCTCCAAGGGCCAAAGGAGGGGGAAGACATGTTTTTGTATCTCGGGGTCGGGGCGGAGGCCTTGAGCTCTGTCCTAGTTCGTGAGGAGGGGAAGAAGCAGCTCCTTATATATTACGTGAGCCGGGTCCTGAGGAAGGCCGAGCTCCGGTATCCAATTTTGGAGAAGCAGGCCTTCGCCCTGATCGTCTCAGCCCGAAGGCTGCGGCCCTACTTCCAGACACACTCAATCCGAGTGGTGACCGGCCATCCCCTCCGCAACATCTTTGAGGGGGTGGAGCATTCGGGCAGGCTGGCCAAGTGGTCGGTGGAGTTGAGTGAATTCAACGTCTCCTTCGTCCCCCGCCTCTCAATCAAAGCTCAAGCGATGACTGACTTCTTGGCCGATTATGCGATTGAGGTGGCGGAGGAAGAGCTCACTTATCCGACTCCTTGAAAGGTGAAGGTGGATGGTGCCTCGGGGAGGCATTATCTAGGAGTGTGGGTGATCTTGGAGAGCCCCTAAGGGACTAGAATTGAGCAGACGGTGGTGGTGCACTTCCCCATCATCAACAATCAAGCCGTGTATGAGGTCATGATTGTTAAAACCAAAAACTGTCTCTATGGAGTTCGGGGTCCCTAGAAAGGGGTGACCTCACACCTACTATACTCAAGAGAACGTCACGGACCAAAGGATCAAGAAGCTAGGAACAGACCCTCGGCTCTAGCGCGGAGGTCCCACCTCACACCCGGAAGGCTACCTGAGCACTTCCCCTCCCTAGCCAATGCTCGAGCTAGGGTGCCTTGGAGGAGCTCTCTCTACTCTACCAAGAAGAAGCTAAGGGAGGAGGAAGCAAGCCCAAAAGTCCTCTCCAAAGGCACCCAAGGGGGTCTATTTATAGTTTCCCAAATCTCATGGGCCAAAATGACCGAAATACCCTTACGCCCAATATACCTTGGGCCAATAAGAAATGCCCACACCGGGGGGCAGAGGGGTAAAAACACCCCCAGGGGCACAACGGTAAAAGCACATCGCCAACACCCCGCCCCAAACACCCGAGGCGGTTCCAGACCGCCGGGCAGGCCGCTTAGGGAGACCAGGCCGTCGGTCGTCTCGCCCGCGAGCAGGCCGCCCGGGCGAGAACCAGGTCCGCGGTCGTCTCGCCACGAGCAGGCCGCCTGGGCGAGACCGGCCCCCGGCCGTCTCGCCCGCGAGCAGGCCGCTCGGGCGAGAGCCAGGCCGGCGCCGTCTTGCCCGCGAGCAGGCCGCACGGGCGAGAACCAGGCTGCGGCCGTCTCGCCCGCGAGCAGGCCGCCCGAGCGATAGCCAGGCCGCAGCGGTCTCGCCCGTGAGCAGGCTGCCCGGGCGAGAGCCAGGCCGCGACTGTCTCGCCTGCGAGCAGGCCGCCCGGGCGAGAGCCAGGTCGCGACGGTCTCGCCCGTGAGCAGACGCCCGCGCAAGACCGACCCCCGACCGCCTCGCCTGCCCCTACCTCGGACTCAACAGGTCGGGGCAGGTGCTAGCCAACTTGCCGCACCCGCCCCCCAACAAAGGAGCCATTGGGGGAGGCCAATTTTCCCTCCCCCTAATAGTATATTTCCAAGCTATAGCCAAAATTGGTCACCGAGAGTGCAAAATCTCCAAAAAACTTAAAAACGCGCCTGCCTTGTTTGGGGCCAACTCTTCGCGAATACGGGGTTGTACAGTGATAGCAGGGCTGCGCCTGACAAGGGAGCTGGGGGTGTTGGACGTGGATGTCCTTACTGACTCCATGGTGGTAGCTTTCCAGATCAACGAGGAGTTCGAGGCGAGAGAGCCTACCCTGTGGCTATACTTGGCCAAAGTAAAAGGGATCATTGGCGCGTTCCAAACTTTTTCCATCCAACACGTGCCCCGGGAGGAGAATGAGCAGGTAGATCAGTTGGAGAAGCATGGTCCCCGGATGGGTGGTATCATCACCGACTTGTTCCGCCCTTCCATCGAAGAGGGGGAGCTTATGGAGATAGATCAGCGACCTTCATGAATGGACCCGATCATAACTTTCCTTTGCACGAGAGAGTATCCGGAGGGGTGGACAAAAAGAAGCTCAGGTATAAATCGGCATACTACCTCCTCCGGGACGGGCAATTATACAGAAAGACTCTCTCAGGGATAATGGCTCGATGCGTGGCCGAGGGGGAAGTACAAAAAATCTTGGAAGAAGTCCACTCCGGAGAGTGTGGGAGTCACTCCGAGAGTCGGACCCTAGAAGGGAGGATTGTTATGCATGGGTACTTCTGGCCCACCCTGGGCCGCGATGCGACGGAGTTCGCAAGAAGATGCCACAAGTGCCAGTTATTTGCCCCTCTCCAGCTATAGTCAGCTCAGCGACTCAAAAGTATCACAGCCCCCTAGCCCTTTGCCATTTGGGTGATGGACTTGGTTGGACCATTCCCCCAGGCCAGTGGGCAAAGGAGGTTCCTGCTAGTGATGATCGATTATTTCTCCAAATGGTTGGAGGTGAAGGCGCTGGCCAAGGTGACCTCCCAGGTCATCAGGAACTTTGTTTGGGGGGAGATCATCTGACGCCATGGGCTGCCCCAGGCCATTGTCACGGACAATGGGCCCCAGTTCGCCAGCGCGGAGTTTACCAGTTTCTGCGAGCAGCTTGGGATCGACCTCAGGTTCGCCTTGGTCCACCACCCTAGGAGCAACGAGCAGGTGGAGGCCGCAAACAAAATCATCGTTAACCTCCTAAAGAAGAAAGTGGAAAATCTGAAGGGGAGCTGGGTGAAACAGCTTCCCGCGATTCTCCAGGCCTTGAGGACCACCCTCAACACAACTACCGGAGAGACCCCCTTCAAGCTCTCTCATGGGTGCGAGGCAGTGCTCCACGTAGAATTTGAAGTTCAAACACCTCGAGTTGTTGCGACCGGGGAAGGCAGGGAAGAATGGCAGGCTAAGAACGAGGAAGAGCTGCGGCTCTCCCATGACATGGTGGAAGAACTGCGGGACCTTTCCGTCATTCGACAAGAAGAGGTGAAGAGGAGGATGGCTAAGTACTTTGACAAGCACGCCAGAGTCAAGCAATTTGTGGAGGGAGACTTGGTGCTGAAGAAGGTGGATGCAACATGGAGGTCGACAACCGTGGGGAAGCTCAACCCCAGCTGGGAAGGTCTATTTATTGTAAAAGAGGCTCTAAGATCAGGGGGATATCAACTCAAAAATGTGGAGGACGAGACCCTAAGTCTCACCTGGAGTGGTGTCGACTTAAAACACTTTTTCCCTTGAAACATGTAAGTGGTGCTTTGATTTTTAATAAAGTTCTTTAACACATCAATGCTGTCACAATAAGTTTGCATGAAGAAATGAAGTGTATTTGGACCCCGAGTAGATCCCGCTGTCAGACTCTCACCTAGCTGGCAGGGTTGGAAGTCACTCGGTGTTATCCTTAGACCTCAAGCAGATCCCGATGTCAGGCTCTCAACTAGATGACAGGGCTGGAAGTCACTCGATGGTGTCAGCCTTGGACCCCGAGCAGATCCCGTTGTCAGGCTCTCACCTAGCTGACAAGGCTGGAAGTCACTCGGTGTCATCCTTAGACCTCGAGTAGATCCCGCTGTCAAGCTATCACCTAGCTAGCAGGGTTGGAAGTCACTCGATGGTGTCAGCCTTGGACCCCGAGCAGATCCCACTGTCAGGCTCTCACCTAGCTGGCAGGGCTGGAAGTCACTCGGTGTCATCCTTAGACCTCAAGCAAATCCCACTGTCAGGCTCTCACCTAGCTGGCAGGGTCGGAAGTCACTCGATGATGTCAGCCTTGGACCCCGAGTAGTTCCCGCTGTCAGGCTCTCACCTAGCTGGCAGGGCTGGAAGTCACTTAGTGTCATCCTTAGACCTCGAGCAGATCCCGCTATCAGGCTCTCACCTAGCTGGCAGGGCTGGAAGTCACTCGGTGTCATCCTTAGACCTCGAGCAGATCCCGCTGCCAGGCTCTCACTTAGCTGGCAGGGATGGAAGTCACTCGATGGTGTCAGCCTTGGACCCCGAGCAGATCTCGCTGTCAGGCTCTCACCTAACTGGCAGGGCTGGAAGTCACTCGGTGTCATCCTTAGACCTCGAGCAGATCTCGTTGTCAGGCTCTCACCTAGCTGACAGGGTTGGAAGTCACTCGGTGTCATCCATAGACTTCGAGCAGATCCCGCTGTCAGGCTCTCACCTAGCTGGCAGGGCTGGAAGTCACTCGATGGTGTCAGCCTTGCATCCCGAGCAGATCCCCGTGTCAGACACTCACCTAGCTGGCAGGGCTGGAAGTCACTCGATGGTGTCAGCCTTGCATCCCGAGCAGATCCCGGTGTCAGACTCTCACCTAGCCGGCAGAGCTGGAAGTCACTCAGTGTCATCCTTAGACCCCGAGCAGATCCTGCTGTCAGGCTCTCACCTAGCTAGCAGGGCTGGAATTCACTCAATGTCATCCTTGGACCCCGAGCAGATCCCACTATCAGGCTCTCACCTAGTTGGCAGGGCTGGAAGTCACTCGGTGTCATCCTTAAACCTCGAGCAGATCCCGCTGTCAGGCTCTCACCTAGTTGGGAGGGCTGGAAGTCACTCGATGGTGCCAGCCTTAGACCCCGAGCAGATCCCGTTGTCAGGCTCTCACCTAGCTGACAGGGCTGGAAGTCACTCGATGGTGTCATCCTTAGACCTCGAGCAGATCCCGCTGTCAGGCTCTCACCTAGCTGGCAGGGCTGGAAGTCACTCGGCGTCATCCTTAGACCTCGAGCAGATCCCGCTGTCAGGCTCTCACCCAGCTGATGGGGGAGGGGGTCACTCAGGGAAGTCTTACACTCCCCGGGTAGTGCCTAACAAGCTTAGCCCTTCTAAGAATGAGAGAGGAGAGCTCGGCATAGGCGAGCTCGGGCTCACCAATTCATCCTGGCCTCAGTAGAAGGGTGGAAAGCCTGGCCCTTGAACCTCGCCGAAGGGAGGCGAATCCCGCTAGAACACCTCGCCCCCCACTTTGTTTAAGAGAATTTAGAGAATTTGGTCTTATATTGATGAAGTTATGGGCTGCTCGCAAGCGAGCTGGGGCGAGTCCTGAGAATTGGCAAGCTCTCAAAATGTGCTCGCAGGGGCGAGACCTAACGACTGTCCTACTCGTAAAATTTATCTACGTGAGATCGCCAAGGGAAGGGCTCCCGGACACGCAAAACACAGCAAAGACAGAAAAGAGATGGAAAAAAATGGCCAAGGCTATAATCAAAAATGTATTTCATTAAACAGTAATGTTTACAGGTGGAGCTCGCCGCGGCGAGAAAACAAAAAAAAGGTATGTATACAATTAGCCCTTGCCACCCTCGCCGGATTGACGATCCTCCTCCCCTCTGCCGGACGGGTCCTGAAAGCTTTTCCCAAAGAGCGCGTCCGAGCTGTCCTCCTTCTCGCTGGGCGGCGTCGCCGGAAACAAGCTCAGCATTAGGTCCCTGACTGAGATCTCCTCGCACCCCTCCACAAGCACTCCAGTGTCCTTCATCATATGGAGGGTGCATTCGGCGACCTGGATAGAGTTGATCTGCAGCCTCTCGGCGAGGTAGGCCTCGCCAAAGATCCTCGACCTCTTATAGGGGAGGGTAGGATCGGCGTCGCTGGCCGGGAAGAAGATCTCCGCCTGGCGGCGGACCTCGCGGCTGAGGTTCTGATTCTCCTCCTTCAGCCTCACATTCACCCCCTCGAGCTCGACAAGCCGGGCACGCAGCTGTCCGATCTCCTCCCCCTGCTCGGCATTGCGAGCCCGCAACTCCCCGACGGCCTTGGCATCCTGATGAAAAAGGAAAAGTTCGATAACAACGATGCAAAATGTTTTAAGTAAAAGAGGGAAGAGGAAGCTTGATACTCACCAATCCGCCGGCGGCCTGGGCGAGAAGACCCTCAGCGATGCCGAGCTGCCTCGCCTGGTCGGTGACCTTGTCTTTGGCGACGTCGCGGGCCTGCTCGGCCTTTTGAAGTTGGTTGATGAGGCCGAAGCTGCGGCGGACCAGCATGTGATGGAGCTCTATGGCTCGCAGGTGGGCCTGCAGGCCCACATGGCCGAGCTGCCGCAGGTTCATGCCCTTGTAGGCCTCGGCATCCTCCCGGCCATAGAGGGCGAAGCCGAGGGCGTAAGTGTGACCTGTGGCGGGCTCGCGGTCATGCCAGGAGGGGTGAAGGGTGGAGATGGAAACCCGGTGGGCCAGCTCGTCCCACTGCACCATTGGCTCGCCCGCCGAGTCTTTCCACCGCCCCCAAAGCTGAAGAGGGGATGCTCTTTCGGCGCAGCGAGCTCGCGAGCCGTCCTATTCGTCGAAGGAGGTGGAGAGCTCGCCACAGGAGGAACAGAGGTCTCGCCACCTTTACGCCCATTGCTGGTGATTTCCTTCAGCGGGATCTCCGACAACGTGTCAGGGACGACTTCGGGCGAGCTCATGTATTTGGGGATGGATTGATGTTGTTGATGTTGTTTCCCCCGCGAAGCCGGCACGACTTTCTTCATCTTTTTGGGTAGTTGTTGGCGATGGGGCGGGCTAGACCCCGCATCCTCAGGCCGCCTCTTGCTGGAGGAGGGTTTGGAGAAGGTCGCCTCGTCTCGGCAGGCCGCCGCCACTGCCTTCTCGCGAGCGAGAGGGTCCGGGTACAATCTCGAGTCCGCAAATGGCGGGTTCACGGGGATTAGCCGCTCCCCTGCAAGAAAAACTTGGAAAACTTAGAAAGGTTTCGCTGGCAAATATGACGAGCTGAGCAGCAGAGTAGACAGTACCTTCACCGGGCAGGACAGGGCGTAGCGCGTCGAGGCCCCTTCGCAGGAAGGCGACCTCGAAGTCCATGTGGAGGAAGTACTTGTGGAGGTCGGCATCATTGCCGGACACAGCCGGGGGGCGGTAGACCTCCTCGCCCTTATGTTGGGGGGAGTAAGGGATGTTGCCGAGATCGCCCTTGTTGAAGGCAATCTTGGTCATCTAATTGTGATGCTTGTTCGCAATCTTGCGAACTTTGATCAGCGAGCCCATAAAGTAGGCGACACCATCCGACGTCGCCTTGTAGGAGAAAAGCTTCCTGAACACCGTCAGGTTGAACTCAATCCTCTCTCGGCGGAGGTAGCTCGCGTACGCCACCATCATGACGATGGCGTTTGAATTCAGCTGCGCGGGCACCGCGCCATAGTATTTCAGAATCTGCCGGATCTCCGACCAGAGGGGGAGGCGCAGCCCCACCTCAAAGTGCGAGATGGGGAAGGTGAGCTCGTCATCATAAAAAGTGTTGATGGCCTCCCCCTGCCTCGGCCGGCGCGCCTCGAAGCCTGGAGGCACATGGTCACCAACAAATTCATCAAGCTCGGTCTCGCTTGTGTGCCCCTCAAAGAAGCAGTAGTCAGTGAAGTGCTGGGCGAATTTGGAGCAGCCGTCGGCGTCAGGGTTGGTCTTGCCCATGCACGCAGAAGAAGGGGTGGAGCGCGAGCAGAAAAGAGGAAAAGCGCAGGAAGAGAGGGAAAAGTAAGCAGTTAATGCAGTAGTACTGGGGTTGGTGGGGGGGGGGGGGGGCTATTTATAGAAAAAGTAGTCAGTGGGTCAAGCTGTCCAATCGGCCCAGCTCGCCATCCCAGCTCGCCAACCCCCAGCTCGCCGAATTTCGGCGTGTTCCAACCAAGGCTAAGTCAAATGAGAAGCAATATAATTACTATTATTCAAACGCAAGCCACACCTAAGATTGTTTGAAGTTATTTATTATAACAATCTAATGCAAGAATAAAAAAGCGGGGCACACGGGCAGGGGGGACTAGGAGGCGAGTACCGCTCGGCTCGGCAAGGGAGCCGCCTTTTATCTACCCCAGCCTCGCATCCCCCGTCTCCCAGGCTGTCGCTCACGGAGCAGCTCGTGAATCCTCCCCGAATTCCTCTACGCCACCGAGAGGCCGTCGTCTATCTCATCTAGGAGCCGGGAAGGATACGTCATCTCGCCAGCTTGGCGTTTCTCACCTCGTCAGCGAGACGCGAGTAGTCGCGTTGAAGAGCCTCGTTGACCTCCTGCACCTCGCGGACCCCGCGCACGAGCTTCTTGAAGAGCTTGATCCCCCTCCTGGTCAGCTCATCGTTCTCCACTTCAGGGCCTAGGTAACAGTCCAGCGAGCTCGGGGAGGGGAGGGGAGAGTAATGGGCTGCCCGCGAAGATTCCTCGGCAGCGGATTGACTGGGGGTAGCTGTGGAAACAGAAACATCAGCAAGGGGAGATGTGCTGGAGAATCACATGACAAGAATGCAAGGCCAAATTTACCTGATGAGCTCGGCAACTCAAAGGAGATGCGGGGAGGGACAAACCTCAGGTCCTTCCCGCGACCTAGGCCGCGCGTTTCCGGAGAGAGAAGCTCGAATCCCGGGACGGGGATGATCTCCACACCCGCCCCCGTGGTCACAACTGCTCGCTGAGGAGAGGGGGCGCACACCGACGAGTTCGGCCTCTGCGAGCTCACCACCAAGGTCCTAAAAGTGGTCCTCCGGAGTCATGAATCGCGAGTCCCCAAGAGTGGTCTTGGCTCGTGGGGTGGTGTCTCGCGGCGCGGCGCCCCCCATGCCATCAAGCGGGCTATCCGGTCCGTCGCAGATTTCGACAATATTCTTGCCCTTTTCAGGGGCAGGCAGAGTGGAGGAGCCGGTCCCGTGCTCCAGGGCGGTCCTCAGGTCATCATAAATGGGCTCGGTCGCTTGAGGAAATGACTTCACCCTCTTGGAGCTGGGCTCGGCAGAGCCGCATTGCGGGATAGCGGGCGGAACCGCAGTCAGGGCAGCTATGCGAGCAGCTGAGACTTGGCGAGCTCGGTTAAGGCGCTCTTGGATCTCCTTGGGAGTCGGCATCTCGGCAGGGCTATAACAAAGGGAATGACAAAAGTCAGGCATGTATACAGGTGTATATATATAGCCGCAGGTGGACCGCACCCGAAGATTCCCTCCGATCCACCCCACACTCGCCGAACACTTGGGGTTGGATATTTCTTTCCGAGCTTTGTCAATCTCAAAAAGAGCGGGGATTGTGTACAACCCCGTATCCGGCAAGTGGGGTGAACCAGGAACCAGACCAGCCAGCTCAGATCACCCAGGCCCCAGGCGAGCTCGGCAGAGAAACCCGAGCCCGAGCTCGGCATTTGTCGACCGCGAGCTCGGCATTCGCCGAGCTAAGTCAGGATTCGTCGAGCTGAGCCCGACTAAGGGAGGCCGACCGATGGGCGAGCTCGCCGTCCCAGCTCGCGCTCGCACAAAGGAGCTCAACAACAACATGCGAGCCGGATCTTCAGGGGTGGCCAAGCTCCCCAGCTCGCCAGATCTATGAGGTACTTTTTACTGTTTTGCCCCCGCTAGTCTGCCCATAGCTCTTCAAAATAGCGGAGTCTGGCTGTTGGCAGACCTAGCCAAGGGTATTTTGGTAATTTCATGTCAGTTTAGTTTGATTATTGGCAGTTCAAATTTTGAAATTTATAAATAGGACCCAAGGGGTACCTCAGAAGGCATGCTTCCTGTGCTCTCTTGCTTCAGCCTTCAAGTGCTTTCTGAGGGTACCTTAGCTCGGCCTTTGGCTAAGGAGGGGAAATGCTCTCAGATCTTCCGGGTGTGTGGTGGGTCCTTCCCGCCGAGCCCTTGGGTCAGTTTTCCCTTATTTCTTTGTTGTTTTGCTTGCAGGAGTGAAGTATGTGCGTGATCACCCCTTCCCCAAGGGTGAACTCCACAGGAGACCGAATTTCGGTTTCAACACCAGGCGAAGGCCCAACCCAACCTTCTTTTGTAACGCAGGCCCAAGCTTGACTACAAAATAGTCTTGGCTCGGAGGCCCGACAAGAAAATAGTCCTGACCCAGAGGCCCGACAAATCGTCGACGCTTAGCTAAAGAACATGACCGTACCAGATAGAGCCTTTATTTGCACCTCCATTTCCAGTTATACAAAAAATCTGGTCTGCCCAATGGACCTAGAGGAAGGTCCGCTCACCATCTAGTTGTGCGATTACTGATCAGGTAGCAGGAAAAATTCAAGATTTTAATAAATAATAATAATAATAAAAAATTGAAATCCAATCATTTTTTTTTAAAAAATTATTTTTTATAGGGAAATAAAATATTAAAATAACTAGAGAAAAAATACAAATTGATATTTTACAATTTATTTTTAAAAAATATTTTTTGATTGACTTTAAATCATTTTTTATTGAGAAGGGCAGACCCTCCTTTAGGTCGGCATGTCCGACCAAAATTTTCTTCTTATTTTGAGTAGGTTTATTAAACTGTAAGAATTAGAGCTGTCACGATTCCAATTCGATTACGGTTCTACTAAAATCATGAACCGAATCGCTAAGGTATTGATTTTTCAAATTAGAATAAAAATCTTATTTTGTTTGACCGATTCCGATTATGGTTTTGGTTCCGATTACGATTCAGGTTACGGTTCAACAAGAACCAAAATAAAATCGGTTAATAATGGTTCGGTCTGATTCCAATCAGTTCCAAGTAACTAAAACCAAATTTGGCGAAATGAATGAAAGAGGTCAAAAACTGGAGGGGAAATGTAAATCTGTGCGTTTTTTTTTGCAAGAGGGACTTCGAATTCCCGGGCCCAGGCATGGGAATTTCACATGACTCAAATGTGGATTACTTTTTTGTATAATATAGTAAGTATCATTGAAAGCTAAAAATTGAAGTCGCAAAATCACAAAAGTGCATCAAACCACATCGATTTTAAACTGCACCGATTTTAAACCGCGTCGATTTTAAACTGCGACGATTTTAAACCGCACTGAATGGTTTGATTGTAAAACGACTTTGTTGATTGCAAAACATCATAGTTTGCTATGCGGTTTTTGACGGTGCAAAATCGATAAAATCGCACCGCACCGTCTTCTTCGAGAGGGCCTGACATTCCAATCATCGCAAACGAGTATAGGTTATTTTAATTTTTTCAGAAAAAAGTACGAGTAAAATTGAAAATACATTATATAATAGTATAAAAATCGAAACTGTACCACAAAAACTAACTCAAAATCACATCAATATCAAACCAAACCGCACGGTTTTGGTGTGATGCGGTTTTATTCGGTCAAAAACTGACATCTTTTAGTGCGATTGCGATTTGAGTTCAAATTGCATCAGTTTTACCCATAATAGTAATCATAAATATTATAAATAGATTGTAAAAAAATAATATAATAATAATATTATTAATAATAAATCTTGTTGTTGCGGTAAGCAGTTTCGGTTCTGGTTCCGGTCCGAATAATAGAATGAAAGAAGTACATCCGTATCAATGATGTTCACGATTCCAAAATTTAAACCGGAACCCGAATAATTCGCGAATGGTTTAGTTTATTTTTTTGGCAACTCCGGGATTTTGATTCGGTCTAAGGTTTTTGGTTTTAACTGATAGCTCTAATAAGTGAGTGTTGTTATAGACAAATCAGATTTGACTATATACAAACTTTCACTATATACAAAGCAATACAAATCAGAAATTGTTATTCGTAAACAAAATTGTTATATACAAATCAGTTCAAAAATTAAAAAAAAATTGTTTCTCTTTTGTAAACAAATCTGAAATAAAAAAATAGAACAAAACTGGAGAACAAAATAGAACAAAACTAGAGAACAAAATAGAACAAATCTATTGAACCCTAACAACTTAAGAAATTTAGTAATAATTCAGTAATATTAGGAAATTCAGTTGATATTTCAAAATCAAGCACAGAAAAAGGTTCTCCGACGTAACTTATCATCAAAACTTATGGAAGGTGAAAACTGATGCAAGTTTAAGTGGCTCAAGCACAGAAAAAGGTAAATCATCCTCCACAGCTCCGCCGGCCAAGCACAGAAGAGGGTAAATGCCGGCACAAAAGAGGGTCAAACACATAATGTCGGCGTCGGCACAAAACCTCATCATCCTCCGCAGTTCCGTCGGTCCAACGCTGTCTTGATATAAGAACAAAAAAACCTAAATCAAATACCTGGGGAGGTGTCTAGAAGTGGAAGGGTGTCGGGGTTGCCGTCGGAGGAAGAACCCGGGGCAAAATCTCCTCATATGGAGGAGGAGTGCCGATGGGCTTGCCATCAGGCAGGTCGCCGACAAAAGTCGAGGCCGCCATTGTTGACGGAGGTGTAAAATAGGCGGAGACGGAGAGGGGGGGGATCAGTGGAGAAGGAGGCGGAGCAGAATCGGGCTAGGGTTGGAATGAGAGGGTTCACTTAGTTTTATATTTTAAATGATTTGTGTATAGTATATAAAAAAGTCCTAAAAATTTCAAAATATTGGTTTGTATATAACCAATTCCGGTTTGTCTATAACAACACTCTATAATAAATGAGCAATGTTAAAGGCAGACCAAAATATGATTATGTGCACACAAATTTTATGGGCACACAATGAAATGTTATTTGCAACCGTTTTTTGTATGTTCACACAAAGTTGAATAACTAGTAGAAAATTCAAAATTTGAGTATCTAACATAACGTCCTTTGTTACAGCAAAAGTTCCAAAATATTACAACAATTATTACATAAAAATAGTTGGAAAATTTTCAAATTTGGACGTCATGATTCCATGTTATACCTGCACAAAAATGTAAGAAATTAGAATGGGAGACAAATTCCATGTTATCCTTTATTACGCTGGTTTTCGCGGGGTACACCACCCCTGTCACAACCAAGCATGATCCTGGTTTTCCACGAACGTTAATCTTATCGGCCCTTTGAATGGTTAATACAAATCCTACACCCCCTGCAACATAGCGAGCCCAAATCAACTAAACTATCTTTAGTTGGAAAAATATTTTCAGTGAAAAATTCATTTCCAACATCAACTTGCGTAGTCTTACTACAATCTGGAAATATTTCCCTGAAAATAAACATTCACACAAGCAAAAATGTAGACTCACTCATTCACACATCTCACAAACTTATCAAAATCTGAAATCAATTGATGAGTTTATTTAAACAATCTACACTGATTAAAATCTAATTTTTAGAGTTCAAGAGATATAATGAGATTTACCGACGGGAACGAAGGAGGAGGCGTGGCGTCGTCGGGGTCAGCGTTGGCGCCAGCGAGCTTGGCCTCTTCGGAAGGGCGTCGGCGTGGCGTCGTCTTCTCGGATCGTTGGCCACAGGAGAGGCGGATGACGGGAATAAAGGAGGAGGCGGCCGACGGGAACGAAGAAGGAGGCGTTTTCGAAAAACCCTGAATTTCGCGTTCGTTTTTTTGCCTGCGCTTAAGACAAGTATAATATCTTAAAATGTACGGATATTGGGTTATTTTTGACTGCCTTAAATCTCACTTAAACTAGTCACACCTCCCGGTCATCCCTTCGTCTTCAGTCGTCTCCTTCCTGCTTCGTTTCTTCCTCCTCCTACATCTTCCGAGATACGCGTCATTCTATCGTCAAATAAAGCTGTTCTTCACCATTGCGGGACGAAATTAATCTCTGTTTTTGAGTTCTCGCCTTCTATTCCTCTTCATTTTCATATAGGATTTCTTCGTGTATTCAACAAGAAGACCCTGAATTTCTTCTTTTTCTTGCCCTACGCCACGAGAGCTCTACTTCTCAACCTAGATTTAGTAGATATTTGATCTTCGACCGAAGTCAAATCTACTCCTTTGACCTTGTAAGAAACCGATGGGATCTTGCTGCAGCAAAGGTGAACCAACAGGACCGGCAGCCAATGGCTATACCCACCCAAGTCCTCCGTCGCCTCCGACGCCACAACGGGTGGAACCCTCTCCTCCGCCGACGGAAATCCACCACGCTCCACCCTCTCCGGCGAAGCCAAACCCACCTTCTCCATCTCCCTCCAAAACCGTCCCAACCCACGACGCCATCCTCGGCAAGCCATTTGAGGATGTCCGCAGATATTACACTTTCGGCAAAGAGCTCGGCCGCGGCCAATATGGCGTCACCTACCTCTGCAAGGAGACGCTACTGGTCAGTTTTATGCCTCCAAATCCATCTCAAAGCGCAAGCTTATCCATAAGAATGACAGGGATGACATCAAGAGGGAGATCCAGATCATGCAACACTTGACTGGGCAATCAAATATCGTAGAACTCAAGGGTTCATATGAGGATAAGAACTCCGTTCATCTTGTGATGGAGCTGTGCGCCGGCGGAGAGCTTTTCGATCGGATTATTGCAAAGGGGCATTATTCAGAGAGCGCGGCGGCTGGTATTTGCCGGGCAATTGTCAATGTGGTGAATATTTGCCATTTCATGGGTGTGATTCACCGGGATCTCAAGCCGGAGAACTTCTTGTTCGCAACCAAACACGAAGGCGCAATGCTGAAGGCCATTGATTTTGGGCTCTCCGACTTCATCGAAGAAGGTTTTCTTCAAAAACCACTAGTGCTTCACTTGCATTTTGATATCTAAGTTATTCTCTACTTCATCTGCCACAATTACTATTCATGGTATGATCCTATGAGAGGTAAATTGCTTTTGGCCCAATGCTTTGCAGAGGGGAAGTTTGTTAGGGAAATTAATTATATGTCCATGACTCCATGCGTGTCGAGATCGACTCGGAACGACATATTGAGTTTCGTGTCACTCTAAGATATGACTCTACGCTGAAGATAATATAAATAGTCATTTCACATTCAATGAGTTGTTGTGGACTATGTCGAGGCTGTGCTATGATCGTATTTTAGACTGTTATGTGATGCTGCTGAGTTTTATATTAATTCTTATGCGTGTATACAGTTGTTACTTTTAAGTCCACTATGTTTTGACATGTGTTATGGACACGGTTGCGAGTAATCCACGTTTTGTTGAACACTTCATAAACCATCTTTTTTCCGACGTTGGGTTTACGACGGACATAAGAGAAGATTATTAGAGAATTAATTATATGTTCACGCATGCCCAGACCGACTCAGAACGATCCATTGAGTTTCGTGTCATTCTAGGGCATGACTTTATGCTGAAGATACTATAAATAACTATTCTGCATTTGATGAGCTGCTGCGGACTATCTTGAGCGGAGTCTCAACAAAGTTGTTATGGTATATATGTTTTGTTGACCGAATCATGTAAAATAGGTGGCTTTCTAGTGATGCCAATATAATTCACCGCTAAACTAAATTTCAGTTATTTATTTTGCTTATTTAACATTTATTTACTTACATGATGAACTTTGCTTATGGTTCTGTTGGAAAAGCTCAAACCTTGTATGTATTGCTTCTATATCAAAATACAAGGAGAGAATACAAATATATATGGGAGAAAAGGAGAGAAGAAATCCTATACAATGATGTGAGACTAAAAGGAGAAGAAGAAAGGAGGAGAAAACAAGGGCCCAATATGGGCCCATTTACATGGGCTTTTCTAACACTCCCCCGCAAGCTGGAGCATACAAATCGTATGCATCAAGCTTGGACAAACACTGATAGAAGAGCGTATTGGGAAGAGCTTGGACAACCACTGATAAAAGAGCGTATTGGGAAGAGCGTTAGTGAGCACATCCGCAACTTGTTCTGTCCCGGGAACATGCTTCATGTCAATCTTCTTCATTTGAACCTTTTCTCTGATGAAGTGGCAGTCAACTTCAATATGTTTAGTTCTCTCATGGAATACCGGGTTCTTGGCAATATGTATTGCCGCTTGGCTATCACAAAGGAGAAGCGCTGGGGAAGGAAGTTGTACACCAAGATCAGTAAGAAGACTCTCCAGCCATGTTAGTTCAGATACTGCAGACGCCATTGCCCGGTATTCAGCCTCAGCAGATGATCGAGCAACAACGACTTGTTTCTTGCTCCGCCATGTAATCAAATGTCCTCCAAAATATGTGCAAAACCCACTGGTTGACCGTCGGTCATCAAGAGAACCAGCGTAATCAGCATCCGAGTAAACTATCAATGTAGGAGCTGAAGATGAGGTCTTGTAGACCAATCCTTGACCAGGGGCCGTTTTGAGGTATCTGAGAATGCGTTCAACGACGTGAAGATGAGATTTTCGGAGAGAATGCATATACCGGCTGACAATACCAACGACAAAGGATATGTCCGGTCTAGTTACCGTGAGGTAGATCAATTTTCCAACTAGACGACGATAGTATTCAGGATTCTCAAGTAAGAGATCTGAGTCGGAAGCCTGAGCACATAACTTGTGATTCACATCCATTGGGGTATTGATCGGCTTACACCCCGAATAACCTGCATCATGAAGAATGTCGAGACAATACTTCCGCTGGGAAAGGACGAGACCATCTGGCCGTCTAGCTACCTCAAGGCCCAAAAAATACCGGAGGGGTCCCAGATCCTTTGTTTGAAAAACTGTACCGAGATGTCGTTTGACCTCCTGTATTCCCTGTGAGTCATCGCCCGTAATGATGATGTCATCAACATAAACTAACAAAAGAACTGTCCCCGCTGTACGGTGGCGAGTGAACATGGAGAAGTCTGCCGTGCTGCGAGAAAATCCAACCTCCCGAAGAGCTTTGCTGAACCTGTCGAACCAAGCCCGTGGTGATTGTTTGAGGCCATACAGAGCTTTCTGAAGACGGCAAACCTGAGACTCCCCCGTGGTCTCAAACCCGGGAGGTTGTTGCATATAGACAGTCTCTTGCAAGTCGCCATTCAAAAAGGCATTCTTAATATCCAGTTGCAGTAAGGGCCATCGGCGATGGACAACCACCGAGATAAGAACACGAACGGTGTTGAGTTTGGCCACCGGGGAAAAGGTTTCCTCATAGTCTAGCCCGGGTTGTCGAGTGAAGCCGCGGGCGACGAGCCGAGCCTTGAGACGGTCAATCGTCCCATCAGCGGCGTGTTTGATGACGAAGACCCACTTACACCCAACCGGTTTCAGACCCGGGGGAAGCGGTGCGAGAGTCCAGGTCTGGTTAGCCCAGAGGGCCGCCATTTCCTCCTCCATGGCAGCATTCCATCCAGGATGTGCTAGCGCCTCCTGCACAGTGTTAGGAACCGAAATAGAGGTAAGAGAAGTGACAAAGGTGTGTAGGTGGGGGGAAGACGATGTAAGGAGACATAATTCACCATAGGATGAGCGGTGGAGGGAGATACCTGATCAGCAGAGCGCGGGGTAGCCGTGGAAGAGGCCGACGACAGAGGGGCAGCGCAGCAGGGGGGAAGGCGGCGAGAGTAAACCTGGATAACGGGCGGCTTGGAGGGAGCAAGTGGAGGGAAAGAAGAGGGAGCAGGTGGAGAGGGAGCAGGTGGAGGGGAAGAAGGACGTGGGGAAACAGGCGCAGTAGGAGGGATGACGAGCCGGGGTAGAGGGAGCGGTGGAGATGGCGGCGTGGAGGAAGGAGTAGGGGAGAAGAATGGTTGATCTTCCCAAAAAGTAACATCGGCGGAGATGATGACCTTCCGAGTACTCGGAGAGTAGCATAGGTCACCCTTTTGGGTGCGAGAGTAGCCGACAAAAATGGATTTGGCGGCCCGGGGTCCATACTTATCGGAGGAGGGACCCAGGAGGTGAACAAAACAGGTGCAGCCAAAGACCCGTGGTGTAAGAGGGAAAGCCGGAGTGGAGGGGAAGAGGAGAGTGAATGGGGTGGCAAAGTTGAGAACCGAGGAAGGGAGGCGGTTTATGAGGAAGCAGACAGTGGAAACCACAAAGTTCCAGTAATGTTTTGGAACCTGCATTTGGATCATGAGAGAGCGGGCAACGCCAAGCAGGTGGCGGTTCTTCCGTTCGGCCACCCCATTTTGTTGGGGGGTATAGGGACAGGAGGTGTGATGAAGAATACCGAACTCAGCACAGAGGGTGACAAATTCATGGCCGGTGTATTCACGAGCATTATCAGTGCGCACGGTTTTAATAGTGGTGGAAAATTGCGTGCGAGTTTCTTGGATGAAGGCGCGAAATATGCGAGGGAGCTCGGAGCGGTCCCGAAGGAGGTAAAGCCATGTGGTGCGAGAGTAATCATCAATGAAGGTGAGAAAATAACGGTAACCAGAGATACTGGTAACTTTAAAAGGACCCCAGATATCGGAATGAAGTAAATCAAAGGGAGCAGTGCTTCGAGTACAATGAGTATGAAAAGAAGTACGCGGCTGTTTGCCGTAAATACAGGAATCACAATGAAAAACAGGTAACGAAACATCAGGCAGGGCCTTTCGGAGAACAGGAAGAGGGGCATGTCCAAGTCGACGATGCCAGTCCACAGCGGAGACAGAAGAGAGAATAGTCGGAGAGGTATCCAGAAGATAGAGCCCGTTCTGCAGTCGTCCGCTACCAATGGTAGTTCGCGTCTGCCGATCCTGTATCAAAAAATAAGAGGGTGTAAATGTGACGAAACAATCCATATCATGAGTGAGGCGGCCAACAGAAAGTAAGTTAAACGGAGAGCTCGAAACATAAAGAGCCGAGCGAAGAGAGAGGGAGGGGGCAAGAGAGAGGTCGGCACAGCCGGAGACCGGAGCAGTCGCACCATTAGCGACTGTGATATACTTCGGATGAGGAGCATCCGAGTACTGGAGAGGCCGCAGCGAGGTGATGTGATGAGTAGCTCCGGAGTCCAAGATCCAATGCGGACCGGAGGAAAGGCAAGTAATACCTGCAGTAGAGGTGGAGGCAACAGAGGCAGGAGGAGGGCTAAGAAGTCCCTGGAGGTGCTGGAGCTGGAGGCGGACAGACGCAAGGTCGGGACCAGTGGAGGAGGAGCCATCAGCAGCGGCCGCAGTGGGGCGAGGAGATAACCATGTTTCTTGTAGCAAACAACATCCGTGTGGCCATCCCGGCCGCAGTAGGAGCACTTTGAGCGGGCCCGACCCCCACGTCCCCTTCCGCGAGAGCCGGAACGGCCACCGCGAGCAGAAGGCGGTTGGGGAAGTAAGGGAGGAGGGGCCTGCTGAAGGAGAGCCGGAGAGGAGGGTGCCGGAGGATCCAGAGGTGGTGAAACGCGGAGGAGCATAGAGCAAACATCCGAGAGAGAGGGAGTAGAAGCCGAAGCCAATACTTGAGCCCGAATGCTCTGAAGGTGAGGTGGGACCCGAGCCATCATCCTGGCAATGCAGACGGCCTCCTTTTGCGTGCGTTGAGCAACAAGATCAGTGGTAGAAGCCTGATGCTGGATCCAGGCCTCGGCCAGAGTTTTGGCCCGAGAAACAAAAGAGGTCATGTCAGCCGCCCCACCAACATCAAGGGACTGAAGGTCGGTAATAATGTCATAGAGGTGTTGAAGACTATCCTTTCCAGAGTATAAGTAGTGAAGCTCCTCCCACATGGCTTTGGCGGGCTTATGGTACATGACCCTTTGATATGGCTCGCACTCTAGAGAATTAAGGAGCCATGTTTGAACTCGGCCGTCATTGCGTAGCCACTCCTCCGTATTGAGAACAGAAGGAGCGTTAGTAAGGGGAAGCACAAGGCCCTTGGCCTGAAGAACACGCCGAACAGAGTGGACCCATGGAACAAAGTTTTTCTTCCCAGTTAAGGATATAGTGGTTGTGGAAACCACCCGTCACCACACATCTTCCCAAAACCCCGAGGTTATGGTAAGGGGGGACGAGGGTACATAAACACCAATGACCACCCGCTGCAGGCGATGTGAGACTAATCCATCCACGGGATGGCGGGGATATTCCGCCACACGGGGGGCCCACCGGGGTCAACACCCAGACCTGGAACGCGATGGGGAAGCCCAAATATGCGGTCCCACACACACCCAATCCCGCTGGACCTTGGTTCTCAACACACCCCCGCAGCGGGATGGCTCTGATACCATGTGGAAACCACCCGTCACCACACATCTTCCCAAAACCCCGAGGTTATGGTAAGGGGGGACGAGGGTACATAAACACCAAGGACCACCCGCTGCAGGCGATGTGAGACTAATCCATCCACGGGATGGCGGGGATATTCCGCCACACGGGGGGCCCACCGGGGTCAACACCCAGACCTGGAACGCGATGGGGAAGCCCAAATATGCGGTCCCACACACACCCAATCCCGCTGGACCTTGGTTCTCAACAGTGGTGATCCGCAACTCATCGCGAAGATCTGGAAGAGAGGCCGGACGGTCAGCAGGAGGAGTAACCGCCTGTCCGGTAGAGTCAACAGAGGAACCCATGGAGCCGGGGAAGACCGCTGCGAATTGGAGGGGCAGAGTGATGCCCTAATTGCTGTCGGATAAAACAAGATCACAGGTTAGCCACCCAGACAAAGAAAGGATAAAACCTGCAGGAATAAAGTCAAGACACATCACCGGATAACTATGTAAAAATATATAAGAGTAGTCATCTGTTAGGTGTCATGGGCTAGGCCCAACCTTGTAACATATATATATATAGCTGTACCTGTTTGTAAAAAAGTAGTGAGGCCATAAGCAATAAAACCTTTTGAGTTTAACATAGTTCTATTCTCCTCAGTTAAGACAAGTTTTGTTTTGCTATCATTGGTATCAGAGCGAGGTTCGTTTGGACCTGTTAGGTGTTAAACATCATTGGAGAATATGAGTTCTAGCAACTTCTCAACATCTCAGACCTCCATTCCTGTGTTCACTGGAGAAAAATATGATTTTTGGAGCATTCACATGAAAGCTGTTTTTGTTTCCCAAGGCTTATGGGATATTGTTACAGCGGGTCCATCTCCTGTTGCCACTGTAAGTAAGGAAACAACAATAGCTGCTGAGATTATACAAAAAGATGCTCGTGCATTATGTATGATATATCAAGGTGTATCAGAGAATATATTTCCACGTATTATGGGAGCACAAACTGCCAAAGCAGCCTGGGACACATTGAAAGAGGAATATAAAGGTGATGAGAAGATTATCTCTCTAAAACTTCAAAATGCCTGGCGAGAGTTTGAAAACTTAAAAATGAAAGATGGAGAAAGAGTGGAGGACCTTCTTACAAGAACACTTCATGTGATAAATCAAATACGTAGCTATGGGGACACAATTGAAGACAAGAAGGTTGTTCCCAAGTTGTTGCGTAGTTTACCTGCATCTTTCTATCCAATTGTGACTGCTATAGAAGAGTCCAAGGATTTAAAGACTCTACCTTTAACTGCGTTAATGGGCTCCCTCAAAACTCATGAAGAACGAATGAGTGACTCTATACAACCGTTGGATCAGGCACTTCAAGCTAAGCTACAGGTAACTAAACCAAAAGACAAAAAGACCTGGCCTACATCATCAAAGCCTCCACCCAGTACAGCTAAGCCAGGAAATACAAACTGGAGAACAGGAAAAGGGAAAAACAAACAAACTTTTACAACACCTACAGATTTAGGGGCTGAAAAGTATTGTCATATATGCAAAAAGTCGAATCATTACCCTAAAGATTGTTTTTTCCGTTGCAAAACCTGCAAAACCCAAATCATTCAGATCAACATTGCTGGAATAAAGGAAAGGAAAGTGCAAAAGTAGCTGAGTTACAACAAGAGAGCATAGAAGATATGTTCTATTCATCAACAGCCCCAAAGACAGTCACTGCTGATACATGGTTTCTCGATAGTGGCTGTTCCTGTCATATGGTAAAGAACAAAGAAATGTTTGTAAACATAGATGAAACATGTAAAGCAAAAGTACTCTTGGGGAATGACATATCAGCAAGTATTGAAGGTAAAGGCACTATATTTGTCCCAATTACTTCAGATAAAGGACTGCATATTTCAGAAGTGTGTTATGTCCCCTCACTAAAACAAAATCTGTTAAGTGTGGGACAATTGGTATTAAAAGGATATACAGTTTCATTTGATCACCAAGGAGGGCATATATGGCATGCTGCCTCAGGCAACCATCTAATCTCAGCAAAAGTCACTTCAAATCGATTATTTGCTTTAAAACTATCATATATGCCGACAAAAGCACTGATGTGTCATCATCAGGTAAAGCCTTCACCTCTTAGATTATGGCATCATAGATTAGGGCACCTTCATTGGCAAGCTCTACAGATTATGCAAAGTAAAACATTGGTAATTGGATTACCTAAATTCACAGAAAAGCAAGTTAGCACATGTGAAGACTGCACATATGGCAAAATACACACACAGCCATTTCCAACCATAGTAATACCAAGATCCACAAAGCCTCTGGACCTCCTTTATGCCGATTTATGGGGACCAGCCCCAATACCATCCATGGGAGGTAACTTGTATTTCCTTCTTATTGTAGATAATTATAGTCGATACATGTGGATATACCATCTCAAGCTTAAGTCTGAAGCTTTGAATAAATTTCAACTCTTTAAGAAGGAAATTGAAATGGACTTAAACCTGAAAATTAAAACTCTAAGAACTGACAGAGGAGGTGAGTTTACCTCATCTGCATTCATCAAATTCTGTCAAGATGCAGGAATTAAAAGAGAATTGACTGCACCACGCTCCCCTCAACAAAATGGAGTGGTGGAAAGAAGAAACCGCACTATTTTAAATATGGTAAGATGCCTGCTGCATGCCAAAGGATTACCAAAGAAGTTTTGGGCTGAAGCAGCTCAGACAGCAGTTTATTTGCTAAACAGAGTGCCTTCCAAAACTCTAGGTAACACAACCCCCTATTGCTTGATCAAAAACCGAAAACCAATAGTCTCCCACTTAAAAATATTTGGATGTATAGCTTATACACTGACAACAGCAGTTGGAAGAGACAAGTTGGAGAAAAGAGGGGAGAAGTGCATTTTCCTGGGATATAGTGAAAATGCAAAGGCATATAGATTATATCAACCCATTACTAACATGATTAAAGTCTCTAGAAATGTCATTTTTGATGAAACTGCAGCATGACATTGGGAATCAGAAGAACCACATACTTTATTACCAGGGATACCGGTTGAGCAACAGAATTACCCCATCCAAGTATACCCTAGAGGGCAAGAGGAGCATTCTTCACCGGATTCAAGCCACATAACTCCTCTATTGGTTCAGCTTCATCATCTTCCAGTCAATCATCACAGACTCATAGCCCTTCAGACTCACCTGTAAGTTCTCTCTACCCCACTCAAAACTCGCACCATGCATGATTTATATAAAGCCACAGATACAGAACTGCAAACTGCTCTGTTGGCCACAGTTCCACACACGTTTGATGAAGCCAGTAAAGATCGAAATTGGAAAATGGCTATGAATGAAGAGTGGGAGACAATACAGAAAAATAAAACTTGGACATTAGTAGATTTACCTCCGAATAAAACTCCCATAGGACTCAAGTGACTGTACAAAATTAAATACACAGAAACTGGAGCTTTAGCCAAGTATAAAGCTCGGTTGGTTGTCAAAGGGTACTCACAAAAACCTGGAGAGGATTTTGACGAGACATTTGCCCCTGTAGCACGTATGGATACAATACGTTTAATTATTGCATATGCAGCACAACACAAATATCCGATTCTACACTTAGATGTAAAAGCTGCATTCTTAAATGGATCCATCAAGGAAGAGATATATGTAGAGCAACCCGTGGGATATGTAAAGCAGCATGAAGACAAAACGAAGGTATATAGATTACATAAAGCATTGTATGGACTCAAACAGGCACCCAAAGCATGGAATGAACACATCGATCATTATTTCCTGCAGCAGGGTTTTCAAAGATGTGTAAATGAGCCATCACTTTATACCAAATGGCAAGAAGGCAATCAACTTATTATTGGGCTATATGTCGATGACCTTCTCATTACAGGAAATTCAGTTAAGCTGATAAATGCATTCAGAAAACAAATGAAAGAAGCCTATCAAATGACTGACCTGGGACAGATGAAATACTTTCTAGGAATTCAAGTGCAGCAAAACCCAGAAGGTATACATCTATCACAGCACAAATTTATTTTGGATCTCCTTATCAAAACGCAATTTCAAAACTGTAATTCCTGTACAACACCCATGCCGGTGTCGGAAAGTCTGAGAAAAGAAGATGAAGAAGAATGTGTAGACACGACTTCATATAGATCCACAGTAGGATCTTTGATGTACATTACGAATACTAGGCCAGATATAGCTAATGCAGTAAATCAAGTGCCAGGTATATGCACAAGCCTTCTAAGAAGCACCTATTAGCAGTTCATCGGATCCTCCGTTACCTGCAAGGAACTGCTAATTATGGAATACGATACCAACAAGATCCAAAGGCAGAATTACTCGGCTATACGGACTCCGATTGGGGCTCAAATGTGGATGATCGTAAAAGCATAAGTGGTTTTATGTTCTTCCTTGGAACAAATCCTATAGCTTGGGTAGTACGCAAACAACCAGTTGTCGCATTATCATCTACGGAAGCAGAGTATATAGCCCTCAGCGCCGCAAGTTGTGAATGCCTTTGGCTGCAACGCATTCTCAATGAAATCACAAAACAAGACCCCAAAACACCTACATCTCTACTCTGTGATAACATTTCAGCGATTTTCTTAGCAAAAAATCCTATTACTCAACGGAAAAGCAAGCACATTGATTTGCGACATCATTTTATACGCGATCAAGTGGAAAAAGGAAAGATCAAGGTAGAATACTGCCCTACGGAACTACAACTAGCTGATATCTTAACAAAGCCTCTTCAACACCTCCGATTTATCAAGCTTCGCGAGCAAATCGGTGTCACGCCGGCATCGATTAAGAGGGGGATTGATGCCCTAATTGCTGCCGGATAAAACAAGATCACAGGTTAGCCACCCAGACAAAGAAAGGATAAAACCTGCAGGAATAAAGTCAAGACACATCACCGGATAACTATGTAAAAATATATAAGAGTAGTCATCTGTTAGGTGTCATGGGCTAGGCCCAACCTTGTAACATATATATATAGCTGTACCTGTTTGTAAAAAAGTAGTGAGGCCATAAGCAATAAAACCTTTTGAGTTTAACATAGTTCTATTCTCCTCAGTTAAGACAAGTTTTGTTTTGCTATCACAGAGACCGCTCGAGAAGGAGAAATAGAAGAAGCCGCCGCGGTGAGAACAAACCGCGCGACCAACAGAGGAAAGACTGCGGGGGGGGGGGGGGGGGGAACGCGCGCGGCTAGAGCAGAGAGGCCGCGAGTAGGAACTCGAGCGGCTAGGAGAGAGAGGCCGCGAGTAGGAGCTCGAGCGGCTAGAGGAGAGAGGCCGAGAGTAGGAACTCGAGCGACTAGAGGAGAGAGGCCTCGAGTAGGAACTCGAGCGGCTAGAGGAGAGAGGCCGCGAGGAGGAACTCGAGCGGCTAGGAGAGTGCCCGCGAGTAGGAACTCGAGCGGCTAGAGGAGAGAGGCCGCGAGTAGGAACTCGAGCGGCTAGAGGAGAGAGGCCGCGAGTGGGAACTCGAGCGGCTAGAGGAGAGAGGCCGCGAGGGGGAACTCGAGCGGCTAGAGTAGAGAGGCCGCGAGGAGGAACTCGAGCGGCTAGAGACAGACAGACCGCAAGCGGCAAGCAGACAAACCGCAAGCGGCTAGAAACAGAGAGAAGTGGGTCCCACGGGAGATAGTAGAAGATATAAAAGGGGGCAGAGGGGTGGAGCCACGGGAGGGAGAGAGGAAGAGGAGAGTCAGCGGCTTAAGAGGGAGAAGTCGCTGAGAGAAGAGATGGACAGGAACAGGTCGCTACCCGGGCGGGTAGAGGAGGAGGCCGCAGAGGGAGAGCGGATAGGCGGAGAAGCAAAGCCGGGCGGTTAGAAAAGGGGAAACCGCGAGGTCGGATAACCCGACTCTGATACCATGTTGGAAAAGCTCAAAACTTGTATGTATTGCTTCTATATCAAAATACAAAGAGAGAATACATATATATAGGGGAGAAAAGGAGAGAAGAAATCCTATACAATGATGTGGGACTAAAAGGAGAAGAAGAAAGGAGGAGAAAACAAGGGCCCAATATGGGCCCATTTACATGGGCATTTCTAACAGGTTCAATAATGATCCTTTGTTTGGACGGAATTGGGAACCTGAAATTAGAAATGAAGATCTATTTCCAGTTATTCATTTCTTGTTCTTCTTGTTGCTGTGTTGGGAATTCTGCAACCAACTTGAGCCGAACAAATTCAACCTCACAATGACAGCACAAGCTATGGAAAAGAAGCCAACCTTTGAAAGAGGAGGAGCCATTACTTGAGATAAGCAATCATGCACCCACAATGTGGCTGATGGAGGGAGTTTAGTTAACAATGGCGGCAGCAAGGGGATAACCTGTTGAAATTGCAAGCCGGATTGAGCAATTAAGGCGGTGACATGCACGTGGTATAAAATCTGTTAGGCCCTGTTCGTTTCGCAGGTTTTGTTACGCAGGAATTGGTTTTGTTTGAAAACTAAAAACTGGAAGGTTTTAGTTTTCTGTCAAAACCAATTCTGCTGTTCGTTTGCAGGAAGATTTTCAGGCCCAGAAATTGATAAATGACAAATTTTTTGTTCGTCTGTAGGAAAGTTTTCGGGCACAGAAATTGAAAAACGCTACCGTAGCAGAATCAGTGACGTGCTGCTTGAAAAACATCGTGCCAAATAAAGCCTTCATCTCCATATGTGTGATTTGCAACTAACAATATTTTTTTACTTTGAAATACTGTGAAGAGAATATTTTTTTACATAATTTTTTATGATTTATCGTCGATTTAGGAAGCGGCAGCTCTCTGTCATCGTCGAACCCAACCACGATGTTTGCACATCCTGAAGCTATTTCCGGGCGATCGAACATCGTATTACTCATCGAGCCTGGAAATTTCATGCCGGCGGTTGGAGGCTCCTGAGCTCGATACTGGAGGTAAGTTTTAGGGCTATTTCCGGGCGATCGACGGCGTTTAGATCGCGATTGCGAAGTGCAGTTTCTCTTCTTCAAACTCTCTTCTTCCTGCTGGCGTCCTGGAAGCGTGGGCGATGAGGAAGATGAAGATTTGTTCGCTCGATCGGGAGGGAAAAAACAGCGGCGGATGAAAACCTAGGTATGGAGGTAAGTTTTAGGGCTAGTGAAAATTAAAGACTTGAAAACCGATCGGTTTTGGTATAAAACCAAAAACTTGATTCAAAATGCTTAAAACGAACTTGATTTTTGGTTTTATTTAAATAAAACCAAAACCGACCTACCAAAAACTACAAAACGAACGGGCCCTTAAGGATTCCTATAAATAGGCATGCATAGCTTAGGAATTAAAAAAGTAATAACACTTGTTCTGCTTCTAGCTGCAGTTGGGACAAAAAGCTTTAGGAAGTGATGATGTATGTGTGTATGGATTACTCTTTTGTGCAATAAATGGTTTTTGTTTTCAGTCTTGTTCGTGTTTGTCTTTGGGTCCACTTTGTTTTCAATGATGGTATCAGAGCTAGGTTTCGAGGTGCTGTAAGTGTCATTTCGTATTAGCAAATGCTGCAGAGGTGCTTCTGAATATCTCAAAGAGAAAGTCTGTATTGAACAACCACTTGGTTTTATTCAACAAGATAGAGAAGATAAAGAAATTCAAGGAAGTGACATAGAATGTGTCAGCATCTACAGACCACAAGCGTTACAAAGACAAGATGATATTAGAGACCGTCAAAACATTGCTACAACTATACAAGACTTGCAAGTTCATGAAGTTCAAGGAAGTGATGTAAAACAAATTATCAACAATGACAGTGCCAAAGACATATGCTCACAGGTGCGCCTTCCATGAAATCTCTTGCCCAAAAAGAGGTTTCATTGCAGAGTTCACAGTATTTAAGTCAAATACAAGCCAATCAAAGTCGGATAATACAGAGAATGGTAAGACAAAAGACAAAGACAACCGCACCGTTATTTGAAAAATTCAAAAGAAGTTGGAGTTGGCATGTGATGGTGATCAATCATGATAGGAGAAAAAAATTACGAAGATTGCGTGATGAAGGTATGTTGAAGCGAAGGCCATGTGTGAAGATGAAAAATAACATGCAGAGGATGATGCATGTTTTGAAATGACAACAATAGGCCTAACATTATGTGATTTGGAGAGTCAAGTTTGAGGGGGAGTGTTAGGGGTCTTATTATGACATTACTTATTATTATTTATTTCCGAATATGCAATTATTATGTCATAAGAGTCACGTCCTTATATGATGCCGTTAATTGTCATGTCCTTTTTATTCGCATGTCCAAGTTTGTCGCTATTTCACTTAGTGTTCTTTCCTTTTTGTTGTCGATTGTAAGTTCCTTTTAAAGGATCTAGTGAGCCTTGTATCAGTATAAATGAAGAAAGCTTTTTTCCCCAATCCTAAAAGAGATCTTGGAAGCTCTCTCTCTCGAGCACGCCTCGCATAGACAGCCGCGGTCAAGGCTCCGTAGTATCTCTGACACCGTCATCTCCACCTTCGGTCTCTCCTCTGACAACATTCTAAGACCCATAACAACTTGGTATCAGAGCCAGTCAGTCATCGGGCTGCAAACCATAGTTGTCAAGGCGCACGCCTAGGCGCGCCTGAGGCGCCGGGCGCACCAGGCGCGCCCAATTTGCTGAAATTGAGCGAATTGGGCGCCCAATTCGCTCAATTTCCTTTTCCCCCCATTTTTGCGCCTCACGTGCCTCAGGCGCGCGCCTGTGCCTTGCGCCTAGGCTTCAGGGACCCTGTGTGCCTCGGCGTGCCTCGCGCCTTTGATAACTTAGCTGCAAACGAGTCGAGCTCATCAAAAATAGCCGGCTCGAGCTCGTGCTCGACGAGCTTGTGTTCAATGAGCTCGAGCTCGACAGGGCAGCTCGAGCTCGACTCGTTTGCTGGGCATGCAGAACTCTGTTGCCGGCTAACCTTTGATCTGTTACCGTAGAACCGGGGGCGAGCTGAACTCTGGTCGGCCATGTCCGGGCGAGGAAGAGTGCATAATGCGAAAAGGAAAGGTCTTGGGGAAGAAGACAGAATTAGTACAAAAAAAGAATGAAAAGTTAAAAACTTTATTTCATCCAGATGTCCGCCTTTGGGAGATTCCAAATTAATCTAGTATTTATTAATATAATATATTTATTATATATTATTTAAACTTTATTTCATTCAGCTATTTGGGCAATTGACCATGTCAACGGCTGCGGGTCAGAGTCAGACCTTGGAACTGCTAAAGACAACCTGGACTTGACCATGTCAGCTGGTCAGACTTGCAGACAGTATATTATAATATATTTATTATTATTAATATAATATATTATTTTTAAAAAATATATACAAAAGTTCGCGAGCCGGCTCGCGAGCCCATGAATAACACTTATTGGGCTCGAGCTCGGCTCGAAAGCAAGCTCGAGCTCGACATGCTCGAGCTCAACATGCTCAAGCTCGAGCTCGACATGCTCGAGCACGAGCTCGAGTTTTTTCCAAGCTAGCTCGTCGAGCTCTCGAGCCAGCTCAACTTAACTAAGCACCCCTAGTCGGTCCCCTTCCGCCGACGCGTTCAAACACTTCCCATTCTACCGACTTCTACAGAGAGGCCAACGACAAACTATACAGCTTGGTCTCCTTCCTTCTGCGTGCACCAAAGGAAACACGAGTCCTGCCCTCAAAAGAATCCAGTCGGTGGCATCCTCATATTCGACGCACGCATATCAGCCTACAGATGCTGTCGTTTGACCCCGCAGCGTGGAAACTCACCTACTTCATCAATTTCGCAGATCGAAGTTGCATCCGACTGCTATCTGCCTATCTACCGCTGCACGCCTGCGGGACGCCCTAAAGTGACGTAACAGACACCGCCGAACCTGCCGCACAGACCTTGCGGGTTTCCATTCCAACGCCTGGGTTTCCATTCCAACGCCTGGGTTTCCATTAGGCCGAATGGCCGCACACGCTCTACGAGTTTCCATTTCAGGGCCGGCAATGATTCAAATCTTTCCATTCCAGCGCCTGGGTTTCCAAATCTCCGGGTGGTCTGATTCCTGAATTTATTCTGCATTTATTTCTTATTAACCAACGCCTGGGTTTCCAAATCACCGGCTGGACTTATTCCTGAATTTATTCTGCATTTATTTCTTATTAATTCTTAATTGAATTAATTAACATTTGTGACGCCATTATTGGGAGACGACACGACACGCGCGACAACACAAATTCTGTCGCCTCTGATGACTCTAAGCATCCAGTCACTAGCTCCATATCTCGTGCCACCTCCATCCACAATATGGGAGACTCAGCCGACTTCTTGGAAGCTATAAACTAGCTACACGTAGTTATATCCTCCATGGATGCACGCCTTCAGGATGTAGAAGCACATTTTTGGAATGCCGACGCACGTCATCAGAACGACATGACAACCCTCACCACCAAGCTTAATGGACTAACAACAACACCTCTAGTGGTTACCACCCCACCCACGTATCACGCCAGCAGCAGTCAAGTACCGCTACCCCCGCTCATCCGCCATGAGCCGCCACCGCAGACCCTCTAACGCCCTGAAGCTGCTATTCTGCCGCGCTATATCCGGTTGGAGTTTCCCACCTACGATGGGAAAACAGATCCCTTGGGTTGGTTCACCAGGTGCGAACAATTCTTTGGTTATCAACAAACTCCGGTAGCCGAACGACTTCCTCTGGCCTCCTTCCACTTTCTCGACTTGGCCTTGCTGTGGGCCACTCGTCTCCCCACTGATCAGCTGGGTCCGACGTGGAACGACTTCAAGCGATTTTGTAACCTGCGTTTTGGGCTTCCAATCTGCAACAACCCCCTTGGTGCCCTCACAACACTGCCAACCGAGCTCCTTGGACGATTATCTGGACCAGTTTCAACTTCTTCTGACACAGTTCACACTGTCTCCGGAGATGCAGGTCGCCATCTTCACCACCGGATTACGCGAACGCCTGCGACTTGATGTTGAATTTGAGGCTCCTCTAGACTTAGTGACTGGTATGAGTTTGACCCGGCTATGTGACCGTCGCCTCCAACTGGCACAGGGGGTCTATTTGCCCACCGACACGAGCATTCAACCAGGTCCTTCCTAGGGCCATCCAGCCCCACCAGTCCGTAAACTATCTCGAGACGAGATGGTGGAACGACGCGCCAATGGCTTATGTTTCAACTGCGGCGAGCTGTACACTCGTGGTCACAGGTGCAAACAGCTTTTTTTTATTTGCACGTCGAGGACTCTGATGATGAGGGTGTCGGCTAACACAGACACCATTGATCTCCCTCGATCTTGAGGACAAGCTCTTTTTGCAAGGCGGGAGTGATGTTAGGGGTCTTATTATGACATTACTTATTATTATTATTTATTTCCGAATATGCAAATATTATGTCATAAGTGTCGCGTCCTTATATGACAACATTAATTGTGTCCTATCATTTTTAATCGCATGTCCAAATCTGTCGCTATTTTTCTTAGCGTTCTTTTCTTTTTGGTGTCGATTATAAGTCCTGTTTAAAGGACTTAGTGAGTCTTGTATCGGTATGAATGAAGAAAGTATATTTTTCCTAACCATAAAGGAGATCTTGGAAGCTCTCTCTCTCTCGAGCACGCTCCGCTTAGGCAGCCGCGGTCAAGGCTCCTTAGTATCTCCGACACTATCATCTACACCGCGGCCTCTCCTCCAGCAACATTCTAAGACCCAAAACAGAGGATCCACCCACGACATGGCTGAAGGAGGGAGTTAAGTCAACAATGGAGGTA
This sequence comes from Platanthera guangdongensis, assembly GCA_039583875.1. Lineage (NCBI taxonomy): Eukaryota > Viridiplantae > Streptophyta > Magnoliopsida > Asparagales > Orchidaceae > Platanthera > Platanthera guangdongensis. Next base: position 180,428,570 of record CM077156.1, read on the forward strand.
GCAAAGCGATAACTTGTTGAAATGCAAGCTGGATCGAGCAGCTAAAGCGTTTGTAGGCAGTCTGTAGAATGGTGGTTAAGGATGCCTATAAATAGGCATGCATAGCTTAGGAATCAAAAATGTAATTACACGTGTTTTGCTTCTAGCTGCAGCTAGGAGGGAGTGAACTTTAGGAAGAGAGGTATATATGTATGGATTACTTTTTCGAGCAATAAAAAGTTTTTCTTTTTGACCATGTTCGTGTTTGTCTTTAGGTCAACTGTGTTTCCAACATTGGTATCAGAGCCAGTTTTCGAGGTGTTGTCGAAGTGTCACCTCGTATTAGCAATTGCTGCAGAGGTACTTCTGAATGAGTATTTTGAAGAATAAGTCTATATTGAACAACACATGGTTTTATTAAACAAGATGAAGAAGATAAATAAATTCAAGTGACAGAACTTGTCAGCATCTGCAGGACACAAGCGTTTTACAAAGACAAGATGATATCTGAGACCGTCAAACAGTGCTACAACTATACAAGACATTCATGTTCATGAAGTTTAAGGAAGCGATACAAAACAAAGTAGTGCCAAATACATGCTCATAGGTACCCCTTCTATCAAACCCTTTTCTACTGAAAAAGAAGTTTCAGTGCAGTGTTCACAAATATTTGAGTCAATTCCAAACCATTCGAAGTTGGATAATACGGAGAATGGTAAAATTCAGAAGACAGACAACTGCACTGTTATTTCCAAAATACAGAAGTTGGAGTTGGCTTGTGCTGATGATTGACAGTGACAGGATACAAAAGGCACATAGATTGCGTGATGTAGGTATCCTGAAGGCTGAAGCGAAGGCCATGGGTGAGATGAAAAATAACATGCAGAGGACGATCCGTGCTTAGAAGTGAAAACAATATGCCTATCACTATGGGATCTGCAGAGCCGAGTTTGCGGGGGAGTGTTGAAAAAGTCAAAAACGCCTCTACAGCAGTTACGTAGGGAACGCGATGGGCAAATGGTGGCATCCTTCCTGGGAGCTGAATCAAGCTTACTGGACGCATCCATCAATGACTGACAAGCTCAGGAAAGACAGCCAACCTTTGAAGGAGGATTCATTGCTTGATGAAGAGGCAAGCAAACATACACCCACCACGTGGCTGAAGGAGGAAGCTAAGTCAACAATGGAGTCAACAAGGCAATAACCTGTTGAAAATGCAAGCCAGATCTAGTAGCTAAGGCAGTAACAGGCAGGCGGTAGAAAGTCCGTTAAGGATTCTTATAAATAGACATGCATAGGTTAAGGCTTCATTTGTTTCGGCGGTGGCGGGTGAATCCGGCGGGTGGAAACGGAGTGTTCGAAACGGAGGAGGGAGGTGGCTGCTCCAAACGGAGCTTTTTGGGGCGTTTCTCAAGGCGGGCGGGTGGAAACGGAGCAAACGCCGCCGGAGGTTCCTTTGTTTACCCGCCTTCCGGCGGCGTTTGCCCAAAACGGAGCATCGAAACGCTCAAACAAATAGAGCCTAAGAATTAAAAATGTAATTACACATGTTCTGCTTCTAGCTGCAGTTAGGAGGGAGAGAACTTTAGGAAGGGAGGTATGTGTATGTGACGTGGGTGTACTGACAGTCTGACGCTAATGTAATTCTAAGTGAATGTGCGGAATGAACACGAGCAAACCTAACTAAAATGATGCATGTATATTTTATTTAAATTAGCCGGAATCAAATTTTAGTAAACTATAATTATATAAAGTAAGCAAACCCATACAATGTGATTTCGATTTTCAAGTGCACAAATAATATCAAAAGTTTTCTCCGCACGAAGGATTTTCAACCATAACTTGCATGAATGAATTTTATAGGATTTAAAGAAACTAAACAACAACACTAACAATTTTCAACACCTTAGCAAAGACAAAATATTTTCCCAATATTCAATATATATAAAAAACACAATACAATTACCCATGTAGCGGCGAAGGTCCAGCAGTGGTAAGAGGCGGCGGGCAATCATGTGCTTAAGAGGCAACTTGGGCCACCGGTAGGCAACAAATAAGGGGTTTTGAAAATTTTTTCTGAAGTTGATATAGTCTCTGGATGCAAGGGAGGGAATGAAAGGAATGTTGGTCTGCTGTAATGGAGTTCCAGCACGCAGGAATTTATGTTGGTCTTCCTGTGTGAACCTGACTGCAAGAGAGGGCTGGCAGTGCCTTTGTAGAGTGTGCAAAATGGAGTGAAAGCTTGCAGTTGAAGTTGGAGGCGCAGGGAGGCTAGCTGTTGAGGTGGAGAAATGATGGGAGGGGATGCACCTTTTCTGGGGGGGGGGGGGAACAGAGATGTGGCTGGATTGGTGATGGAGAAGAGCTTGCGGTTAGGTCAAATAAAACTGGAAGGGTTTGCGGGGCTGAGGCATGAGGTTGGAGAGGCCGGAAATCTGATTGGTGTTGGGTTGCAGAAATGGTGTGTCGATGATGGAGGCGGCTTGAGATGAGGGGAACGGAGACACACAGGAAGGAGATGACGCTGCGACTTCGGTGAAGGAAGATCTACGGGAAAACGAGAAAGGGGGCGTCGATGTGAGCGATTTAGGGTGTTGGTTTTAATCAGAGGGGAGATGTGGCGTGGAGGAAGACGAAACTGTGAGCGGGTGGTGGTTTTTTGTATTCGGGAGGAGTGACATTCAATGGGAGACTTGGATGGTGAAAATCGTGGGGTAAGGGAGGTTTACATGATGGGAGTTACGTGAGAAGACCAAGGAACAAAAATTACTAAAATTAACTGGGACGTCACACCCTGGGGTCTCGCGGAGCCGCACCACGAATGGTTGCTGGTTTGAAACTCTCACAAACAAACAATCCTGGAAATGAAAGCCTCTACCCCTATTTATAACGAGTTGGGTGATTGGGCACCTGACGTAAACGACTATGATTTGACGTTATGTCCGGTGTATTAAAATACTAAATATAAGTCCAAATAAAAAAACAAAATACATATAAATAGCAAAATGACGCTTCAGATGCGCTCGTGGTCTCGGATTGCCGATTCGATCAACGCCTTCTGCGTGAATCCAGCTTTCACCTCTCATGCCGGTGGATCCAGAAGAACCGGTGGAATCATGGGAGGTGTGGGCAAGTCCACGGGTGCTTGTCCAAGGTGGTCAGGAAAGGGTCAAGCTGTAACTGAGATGATGTCAAAAGTAGCTCAAGGTATGATTCCTTATGCTCGAGAAGATCAAAGTAATGTGTCAAATTTTTCGTATTAAATACATGACCCATATCTGTAGGGAGATCGATTTTGTAGGGCATTTATTCCAATTTTCTTTATAAACCTATCATGACTCATTCACTTAGGTTGTAGTTTAGTAGCGACTTCTTTTGGGAGCACCACCATGCAAAGTCTAACCATGACATGCTCGTCCACCCAAAAATGTTGTTCACGTTTATGTATATCTTCCCGTATCTTATATAATTTAATATTGCTAGCAATTTTCTTCCGGATTAATTTGCATTTTGTTATAGGTGGGAAGTGAAACGAACTCCATGGGGAAGATCCCACTTGGCAAGCCCTAGGTTCCCATAGATTTCCAAAATCCAAGGTAAAAGATACGATAAAAAAAGGAGTCGAGTGTACAACCTCGGGCTTCGCAGGAACAGTTCCGGCTCGAAGAGAGGGGAAGGTAAGGTGAGATGGGCTCTTTGACAGAGCCTACTCGCTGGGCGAGTGGGTCCCAGGAAAAGGGCTCCTCGCCTGGCCAGGGCCGGCTCGCTAGGCGAGAGGGCCCAGCGGTTTGGGCGAGAGGGGCCCAGCAGGCTCAGGCGAGAGCCTTTCTAGGCGAGACGGACCCAGAGAGAGGGCCAGTCGCGAGGCGAGGGCCAATTCGCTAGGCGAGACGAGCCTCATGGGATGGAGCTCTCGCCCGCGAGGCGGTGCTCTCGCCGAGCGCCGGTTCAGTGGTTGGTCAGGAACCGGTTCAGTTGGAAGGTGGTTCACCTTTTTAGCCCCAGGTGATTTCACGCTTTTGCCCTTCAGAACAGCGGAGTTTGGCTGTTGACAGACCCGACCAAGGGTATTTTGGTAATTTTAGGTTGGTTCAGTTTGGTTATTGTCAGTTCAAACTCAGAGGCCTATAAATAGACCCATAGGGGTTTTTCAGAAGCGACTTTTTTCCCGGGACTTTAAAAGAGTTTCCTGTGCTTTCTGAGGAGCTCTAAGCCCAACTTTTGGCTTTGGAGGGGAAGCTCTCAGAGATCTTCCGGGTAAGCGGTGGGACCTCCCTGCTGAGGCTTTGGGTCGGTTTCTGGTCCTTCACAACCAGTCGGAGGTCAGAGCTTGAGACAAGTAGGTGTTGGCTACGCCCCTGATTTCGAACTTTCGTTGAGGTCAAATTTTGGCTTCAACAATTCTGGTGCGGTGAGCGTGGAAGGTAGCCAATACAAGAAAGTCTTGAGTTTAGTCCTATGGCAGGAGGTGAAGGTAAAGGATCTGGTTCAGGAGGTTCCCCCTCCCGGGGAGAGGAGGCGACAAGGAAGATGTTGGAGGACTTCAGGTGAGAGGTCTTGCAGACCATCAGCTTGGCCTTCTCGGCAAGGAGCGAGTGAGCAACGCCTCAGGTCCCGGTAGAGGCGGTCCCGCTCTTGGGCGAGAACGCTCCTGGGCAGCGCCCCGGGAAGGAGGTCCCGGCGGAGGCTGGCGAGAGGGACGTGGCCGCGCGAGAGCTCTTCCCAGGCCAGCGTTTCGGGAAGGAGGTTCCGACAGAGGTTGGCGAGAGGGAGGCGACTGTGCGAGAGCTCTTCCCTGGGCATGGTCTTCGCGGATCGGGCCAGCCAGCTGAGGCCGCGAGACGTGCCCTCTCGGTAGGCAGGTGGCGAGAGCCCTTTCAGTGAGCTCATCATCTCGGCCCCGGTGCCGGAGGGGTTCCGGGAGCCCGGCATGTCCTACTACTCGGGGAAAGATGACCATGTGCAGCACGTGCAGTGGTTTGAAATGTTGTTTCGATAAAGTAAATGACGGATGCCTTCAAGTGTCGGCTGTTTGCCATCACGTTGAAGGAGAAGGCACGTGACTGGTTCCACCAGTTGCGTGCAAGTTCGATCTACAGTTTTGAGGATCTGCGTCGAGGGTTCCTGTTGAGGTTCTCGACACCAAAGAAGCGTAAGAAGGAGGCGGAGTGCCTGTTTACGGTAAGGAAGAAGCAAGACGAGACGTTGGGCCATTATGTTGACCAGTTTCAGGAAGAGATCCTCCTGGTCCAGGATGTCCCAGGGTATGCACTGATGCTCGCTTTTACCCTGGGGCTGAGGCCAGGGATTCTTTAGCATGGAGCTGAAAAGAGTGCCCCCCTCTCTTTTGAGGAGCTCATGGAGAGGGCGGCGAAGGAGATAGACTTCGAAAGGGCCAATCCGACTTTTTCCAGGAAGCTAGCCAGGTTGGTGGAGAATGACATGAAGGAGCCGGGAGTAGGAAGGCAGAAGGAGCAAAGAGAAGAGAGAAGGAGGGAGGAGCCCCGAGGACAGGGGCAGCAAAGACCGCATTAAGGATGGGGGGCCCGAGAGCCGAACAACCGGTTAGGTTGGAGGCCTCAGGAGGGTCGCCCCCAGGGGCAAGGAGGAGGCTTTCAGGGAAGAGACAACTTCCGCGAGCCGAGGAGGTTTGATCAGCCGGCGTGGAGGCAGGGGCCGAGAGGTCACTTCCCGCAGCAGTAGGAGGCAATGGAGGTCGGCCGAGGTAGATGAGGAAGGAGAGGAGCTCGGGGAGGAGGCGGAAGAAGAGGAGGTGGAGAAGGAAGAGGGGGCCGGGTGGCGTTGCTTTTCTGTGACTTCCACCAGGAGGAGGGTCACGCGACGGCCACCTGCCCAGAGTTCTTGGAGATGAGAGAAGCCAGGGGCTGGGGAGGCAGGATTCGCCGATAAGGATCGTCGAGGTGCAGCAGGGGGAGGCGGAAGACAGGTGTGAGGACCAGGCAGACATAGGAACCCCGGGAGGGATCGGGGTGATCCACGGGGGAGTCGGGATTGAGGCAACTCGTAAGGGGAGCCTCCAGACCATGTTCCGAAGGGGGGTAGCCTCGACCTCCCAAGCTCCTCCTCCAGAAGAAAAAATTACCTTTTCATCAGCAGATATGCCAGATTATGAGGACCCGTTCTGTGACGCCTTGGTGATCCAGACGATAGTAGAGAACTTCACGGTCTCCAGGATCCTGGTGGACAATGAGAGTTCCGTGAATGTAATTTTCAAGAAGGCCTTCGATGAGATGAAGGTCGAGGCCAAGAGGGTCTTAGCTTCCGACGGACCGTTGTTTGAATTTTCAGGAGAAAGGAAGGAGGTAGAAGGAGGGGTAGGGCTGCACATGAAGTTGGGGGCGTGTCATGGAACTGCAGGTTCGTGATCGTGGACGCCCCGAGCAGCTATAACGCCATCTTTGGGCGCCCCCTCATCAGCGCCTTTCGCTGCGTCCCCTCCTCGTTTCACCAATGCCTTAAGTTCAACAACGGAGGGGTGCAAGTTAGGATCAGGGGGGATCCGAAGGTGGCGAGACGATGCTACGTGACGGCGGTCAACACCATATCTTGGATAGCAGAGGCGGAAGAGCTGGAGAGGGAGATGGCGGAGCAGGAAGAGGTTGTCGGAGAGGAGGAGGTGAGCCTGGAGGAGGCGAGGGAGGAGATTGAGGAGGAGAAAAGAGGAGGTGTGCATAAGGTCCAGAGGGACGGAGAGTCGGAGCCGCAAGAGGGTTGGCAGGTTGAAGGGGTAGAAGGAGTTGAGAGAGAGGCCCTGAGAGGCGTGGAGGTCGAGCAGCAGCATCGTGAGAGCCTGGGGGAGGCGATGAAGGTCGAAGAAGCAGGAGGGGAGGAAGAGTTTGGGCAGGAAGAGAGAGCAAGAGCCGGCTAGGAGCAGTCGCGGCTGGAGCCGGTTGGAGAAGTGGTGGAGATGAAAGTCTTCACCGGCGCTGGCCAGGTGCAGAGGGTGCAGATCAGCGGGGGCTTGAGTCCCGAGGGCCAGGAGCGAGTGCGGGCTTGCATCCAGGGCAACGTCGACATCTTTGCTTGGAGCGCGGCTGACATGCCGGGCATCGATGCTGATGTGGCCTGCCATCGCCTGAACCTGGACCCCAGGACGCGCCCCATTCGCCAGAAGATGAGGACCATCGCTACCAAGCTGGAGGAACCCATCCGCGAAGAGGTCAAGAAGCTTCTGGAGGCTGGCTTCATCTCGGAGATCCAGTATGCAGGCTGGATCTCCAACGTGGTAATGGTAAAAAAGGGGGAGAAAAATGGCGCATGTGTATCGATTTTTCCTTATTAAATAAATCATGCCCCAAGGATTGCTACCCCCTGCCTCGAATCGACGCGCTGGTTGATTCAGCCGTTGGTTTTTCCATTATGAGTTTTTAGATGCTTTTTCAGGTTACCACCAGATCCGAATGCTCCCTCCTGATGTCAAGGACGTCTCCTTCATCACGATGGAGAGATGTTTCAGCTATAAGATGATGCCCTTTGGGTTGAAAAACGCAGGGGCTACATACCAGCGCATGATGGATCGAGTCTTCCAGGGTCAAAGGAAGAGGAACCTGGAGGTCTATGTTGACGATCTAATGGTCAAGAACAAGTGTGTGGACTCGCACCTTCGGGACCCGGAGGAGACGTTCGCCACCCTGCAGAAGTTCAAGATGAGGCTGAACCCCTTGAAGTGCGTCTTCGGGGCGAGCCGCGGGAAGTTCCTTGGGCATCTTCTGACCCCGGCAGGGGTGGAGCCTAACCCAGATAAGGTGAAGACCATCCTAGAGCTGGAGTCACCACGTAACGCTAAGGAGGTCCAGCGCTTGACAGGCAAGCTGGCCGGGCTAAGCAGATTCCTCTCCAGGTCGGGAGAAAAATGCTCATCATTCTTCAAAGTGCTGCGGGGTACTCAAAGGTTCGAGTAGACCGCCGAATGTGAAGAGGCTTTCCAAATGCTGAAGAGGCAGCTCTCCTTGGCTCCTCTACTTCAAAGCCCAAAGGAGGGGGAGGACCTAGCCTTGTACCTCGGGGTAAGAGCAGAGGCTGTGAGCTCTGTCCTGGTCAGGGAAGAGGGGAAGAAGCAATTGCCAATCTACTACGTTAGCAAGATCCTGAAGAAGGCGGAGCTCTGCTACCCCATCTTGGAAAAGCTGACGTATGCTTTGATCATTTCGGCCAGGAAGCTCCTGCCGTACTTCCAAGCCCATTCGATCAGGGTGGTGACAGACCATCCACTTTGCAAGATTTTTGACGGAGTGGAGCACTCAGGCAGGTTGGCCAAGTGGTCTATTGAATTGAGCGAGTTTGATATCTCATTCGTGCCAAGGCTCTCCATTAAGGCACAAGTGGTGGCTGACTTCTTGGCAGACTACGTTGTTGAGGTCAGGGTCGAGGGGCCGCGGCCGCAGGAGGCGTGGAAGATGATGGTTGATGGGGCCTCGGGAAAACACTCCCTCGGAGCAGGGGTGGTGTTGATAAGCCCTCAAGGGGTCACTATAGAACAAGCAGTGGTCTTGCACTTTCCAGCGACTAACAACCAGGCGGAGTACGAGGCCGTGATAGCCAGCCTTCGTTTGACAAAAGGAACTTGAGATCCAAGATGTGGAGGCTTTTACGGACTCGTTGGTGGTGGCGTCACAGATCCGAGGAGAGTTTGAAGCTCGGGAGCCCACCCTTGTGAAGTACTTATCCAAGGTGAAGGTGATTATCGGAGGGTTCCAGACGTTCTCAATCCAACATGTTCCTAGGGAAGAGAGTATAGCTGCTGATCGGTTGGCTAAGTTTGGACCTCGGGGAGGAGGGACCCTGACTGAGTTATTTCGACCGGCAATCGAGGAAGGAGAGTTGATGGAGGTGGATCGGCGACCCTCGTGGGTGGATCCATTGGTGGCCTTCCTAACCACTGGCAAGCTTCCGGAGGGGGTCAAGGATGCAAAAAGCTTCAGGCACAAGGCGGCTCACTACCTAATGCTGAAAGGGGGTTTGCATCGGAAGATGTTGTCGGGGCTCCTGGCAAGGTGTGTGACCGAGGAGGAGATCCCGAGGATCCTGGAGGAAGTGCATTCAGGTGAATGCGGCAGTCACTCAGGAGGAAGGCGTTGGAAGCAAGGGTGGTGAGGCAAGGGTATTTCTGGCAGACCTTGAGGAAGGATGCGACTGAGTTTGCGAGGAGGTGCCAGAAGTGTCAGCTGTACGCCCCCTCCAGCTCTTGCCCGCTCAAAGGCTCCGAAGCATCACGACACCATGACCTTTCGCCATCTGGGGGATGGATTTAGTCGGGCCTTTCCCTCCGGCTAGTGGGCAGAGGAGGTTCCTCCTGGTCATGATTGATTACTTTTCAAAGTGGTTGCAGGTCAAGGCATTGACCAAGGTCACCTCACAAGTCATCAGTAATTTTGTCTGGGGAGAGATCATATGCAGGCACGGGCTCCCCCAGGCGATAGTAACATGCAATGAGCCCCAGTTTGCTAGCGAAGAGTTCATCAGCTTCTGCGCTCAGCTGGGGATAGACCTTAGATTTGCCTCCGTACATCACCCCAGGAGCAACGGCCAGGTGGAGGCGGCCAACAAGATCATCGTGAACCTACTCAAGAAGAAGGTGGAGAACTTGAGGGGAAGTTGGGTGGAACATCTCCCCTCAGTATTGTGGGCCTTGCGGACAACCCCAAACACAGCCACTGACGAGACCCCCTTCAAACTCTCCCATGGGTGTGAGGCAGCCCTGCCCATGGAGTTTGAGGTTCGATCCCCACGAGTCGCAGCCGCGGGTGATGGGGATGAGGCTTGGAGGTTGGAAAATGAAGGGGGGTTACGCCTCTCGTTGGACATGGTAGAAGAGCTACGCGATGTCACAGCTATCAGGCATGAAGAGATCAAACGACCGATGGCGAAATACCTTGACAAGCATATCAGGATCAAGCAGTTCACGGAAGGAGATCTGGTGCTGAAGAAAGTTGATGCTGCAGGGAGATCTGCCCCCGTGGGTAAGCTCAACTCAAATTGGGAGGGACCTTATATTGTCGAGAGGGTCCTGAGAACGGGAGGTTACCACCTGCAGGACGTGGAGAGTAGGTCCATGAGCCACACCTGGAGCGGCGACGACTTAAAGCGCTTCTACCCATGAGAAGAGAGAAAGTGAAATTGTATACTCAAAGTCAAGTTTATCGTATTATGTTCCTCAATTTACTTTTGCTTTTACCTACTGTGAAATTTTGACGGCAAGAAGATGAGACTTTTGCACTACCCCGAGCCTAGCTCGGCCCCAGGTAGACCCGCTGCGCAGTCTCTCATTAGCTGGCAGGTCTGAAGGCTCGCCTGTGGGGGTAAGGGACCCCGAGCGCTGCTCGGCCCCAGGTAGACCCGCTACGCAGGCTCTCATTAGCTGGCAGGTCCGAAGGCTCGCCCGTGGGGGAAAGGATTGGTTCTTGGAGACTTGGTTCTTGTAGACTTTTGCACTACCCCGAGCCTGGCCCGGCCCCAGGTAGACCTGCTGCGCAGGCTCTCATTAGCTGGCAGGTCCGAAGGCTCGCCTGTGGGGGTAAGGGACCCCGAGCGCTGCTCGGCCCCAGGTAGACCCGCTGCGCAGACTCTCATTAGCTGGCAGGTCCGAAGGCTCGCTTGTGGGGGAAATGATTGGTTCTTGGAGACTTGGTTCTCGGAGACTTTTGCACTACCCCGAGTCTGGCTCGGCCCCAGGTAGACCCGCTGCGCAGGCTCTCATTAGCTGGCAGGTCCGAAGGCTCGCCTGTGGGGGTAAGGGACCCCGAGCGCTGCTCGGCCCCAGGTAGACCCGCTGCGCAGGCTCTCATTAGCTGGCAGGTCCGAAGGCTCGCCTGTGGGGGAAATGATTGGTTCTTGGAGACTTGGTTCTTGGTTCTCGGAGACTTTTGCACTACCCCGAGCGCTGCTCGGCCCCAGATAGACCCGCTGCGCAGACTCTCATTAGCTGACAGGTCCGAAGGCTCGCCTGTGGGGGAAATGATTGGTTCTTGGAGACTTTGTTCTTGGTTCTTGGAGACTTTTGCACTACCCCGAGCCTGACTCGGCCCCAGGTAGACCCGCTGTGCAGACTCTCATTAGCTGGCAGGTCCGAAGTCTCGCCTGTGGGGTAAGGGACCCCGAGCGCTGCTCGGCCCCAGGTAGACCCGCTGCGCAGACTCTCATTAGCTGGCAGGTCCGAAGGCTCGCCTGTGGGGGAAAGGATTGGTTCTTGGAGACTTGGTTCTTGGTTCTTGTAGATTTTTGCACTACCCCGAGCGCTGCTCGGCCCCAGGTAGACCCGCTGCGCAGGCTCTCATTAGCTGGCAGGTCCGAAGGCTCGCCCGTGGGGAAAGGATTGGTTCTTGGAGACTTTTGCACCACCCCGAGCCTGGCTCGGTCCCCGGTAGACCTGCTGCCCAGGCTCTCATCAAGCTGACAGGGCTGTAAGCTCACTCGATGGCAGAGTGGTTGGGGAGATCTCCTTAAGGAGCATCCCTACTTAATCTCATGAAAAATAAATTATGGGAGGCAAAAGATGGAGCAGTGCGAGTGGAGGCACTCCCAGCTGGCGGCCTCGGGGATGGTCTCGCCTACGGCGAGGGGGCACTCGCGCGGGACAGAAGGCTCGCCCTAATAATAGGGGAGCAAGTTAAATCACTAAAAGCCACTCGCGCCGGGAGTACCCTGAGGCGAGACGAGAGGGTTATATCAGTTGGCCTCATGCATAAATAAGATGAGGCAAGTGCCGACCCGCGCTCTGAAAAAAGTCAACTCTCCAACGAAGCGGCGAGACAAGACGTTGCCCTGTCTCGCGGACGTGAGCGCATCGAAGGGTCGTCTCGCAGCAGACAAAATAAAACAAAGTGAAAATGGTAAAAGCGAGGCGGCGAGACGGGTGGGTAGCACCGTCTCGCAAACAGAAGCAAGCCAATGAGTCGTTTCGCAAAATGTAAAATAAAGTAACAGGACAAGAGTTTGTGCATTTGATCAATATCTATTCATCACAGTGTTATGAATACATCTTCAAACTGATCACGGAATGAAACTAAAAAAGAAGCTAAGTAAAATTATACAGAAGCAAAAAACGGGAGAGGGGTCCTGGATCTCGCAGGCAGCATGTCATTCCTCCTCGCTGGAAGAAGAATCTTCGCTCTCCACGCCAAAGAGCTGGGGGACCAGATCGCGAGCAGTCACCGTTTCAGAGTCTTCCTTCACGACCCCCAACTCCTTCATCATCTTTAGGACCAGCTCCGCCGTCCTGATACTGGAGTCTCAACACTGCTCCTCAACTTCATCCAGAGAATAGTGAGGCAGAAGGGCCTGCAGGGGTTCACGGCGAGACGACGACGGGGCGTTGCCCTGGAGGTGGGTGATCTCAGCTTTCAAATCCTTATTCTCCTCCTCCAGGGCCGCCATACGCGAGTACATCCGCTCCGCTGTCTCGGCATCCTGCGAGACGCCCGGTCATTATCAAAGAGTGTTTAAAAAGGATAATCCAAGGATAAGGTTAAGGCTTACCATGCCGCCCTTTGCTTTCGCGAGGAGGGTTTCAGCTACTGATAGCCTTTTCGCAAGGTTGTCGGATTTATCTCGCTCCGTCGCCAGGCCCGTCTCGGTGTCTTTCCATTTCTTGTTGGTGTAAATCAGGCGGCGCGAGGTGCGATGCAAGATCTCCAAGGCACGTAGTTGGGTGTGGGAGGTCTTCAGGACGAGGTCTCGCGAGGACTCGTTCTCGGGGGAGACTGCCTCGGGACCACCGTAAAGGCCGTAGCCCACAGAGAAGGCGTGACTGGTGGGAAGCTCCTGCTCTTTCCAAGAGGGAAGGAGGGTGCAGATAGACACACAGTTGATGTCCTTCTCCCACAGCAGAACGGGGTCGCCGATAGCATCTTGGACCACGGGGCCCAGATTGAAGTTTGGATGAGAAGAGGGGGAGGGGCGACTGGAGGAAGCAGGTTCGCGAGATGTAGCGATGACCGGTTGATTAGAAGTGGCGGCAGGCCGGTCGGGTAGAGTCGTCTCGCGGGCGGGCGAGACGACGTGAGGGTGAGGCGAGCGGGGAGACTGTGAGTCCCCTATGGAGATGGGGCTCAAGGACCCCGACATCTCCTTCTCCTTCGAGGCCTTCTTTGTTCCCTTAGAGAGGGTCACAACTTTCTTCATCCTTTTCTTGGGAGGGCTGGAGAGAGAGTGGGCGGTCTCGCCTGCAGGCCTCTTCGGAGAGGCAGGAGCCAGAGACCCTCCCGCCGCCGCGCTGGCGAGACTGAAGCCCTTGGTTGGTTGTTGTTGCTCTTGTAGGGGGGGTGGACTGGTATCACCCGCTCTCCTGAAACAAGCAAGGGGGTGATGAGATGACGAGACGAAAAAGAATAAAACACAAGACAAAAGAGCGAGAGTACCTTCGCCGGGGAGCACAGGAGGTAGCGAGTCGAGGCCCCGCCGCAAGAAGTTGACCTCGAAGTTTTTTCCGATGAAGAAGTCGTACAGCAGCTTGTCCGTACCGCCCACCTGCGGCGACACAAAAGATCTCGGGGGGCGACACAGGCGCGAGCGCCCCCCCCCCCCCCCCCCCCCCCCGAAGTTGCCACAGATGAACACAAACCTGGTGAGCCAATGATGATTTTTATTGGGCGTCTCGCACACCTTGAGCCCTTGCCCAGTGAATTACGGGACGCCGTCGGCGTTGGCATGGTAGATGAAGAGCTTGCGGAAAACCGTCAAGCTAAACTCGATGCGCTCCCGACGCATGTAGCTGGCGAAAGCGATTAACACCGAAATGACGTTCGGATTAAGCTGCGCGGGGACGACGCCAAAGTACTTTAGGACCTGTTTTACCTCCGGCCAGAAGGGCAATCTCAGCCCCGCCTCGAAGTGCGAGACGGGGAAGGCGAGCTCTCCCGGGTAATAGGTGTTGACCGCCTCGCCGACCTTGGGGGGCCGCGATTCGAGCCCCTCCCTCATGTACTCGCGAACAAAGTTGTGGTAATCTTCGTCAGGAAGCTTGCCGGGAGGGAAGTCGTGATCGGTAAACCGTTTCCCGCAGCGACTGCGCCCCTCGCCTTCCTCGACTTTCTTCTTCCCCATTCTAGGCGAGACAGATGGAGGCGAGATGGTTGAGGGAGAAGAAACAGTGAGAAAGAGAATCGGCGAGACGGCCGAGGAAGGAGGGAGCAAGAGGAGCAAAGAGCGAGAGGAGAAAAGAGCGAGAGGGATGGGCGAGACGGAAGAAGCAGGGGGGGGGGGCAAGGGCTTGGACGCGGCAGGGGTGAAGGCGCAGATATCCTTCTGATCCGAGGGGCATGAGTATTTATAGCGGATATGGTCAAACAGATAAAATGGGCGGGAAAAATGTATGTAGGAAGGGGAAGAGTCGGCCGACGGTTCACTCTCTCTCTCCTAAACCTCGATTCGTGTGGCCCATCACAGGCTTCCTCAGCAAGGAAAGACAGAATAAATGAATTAAAAGAAATTAAAAAAATTAAGAGATTAAGCTAGCAGCAGTAAATATTTAAATGTACCATCCCGCATAAGGCGGACACCATGTTCTCAGACCCTAGGTTATCGGCGAGACAGTAGCATAATATGTTACAAAATTATTACAGCATTAAGGGTCAAAAAACAAAAAGAGAGAGAGAGAGAGAGAGAGAGAGAGAGAGAGCGAGACGAATGAATAAAGCGGGACGAGCAGGGCGGTCTTTAATACGGGAGCCATTTCCAGCAGCCACCGCGAGCCCCCGCACAGGGGGGCCTACTGTGCGTGTGGTAGGCGCGAACGACGCCAAGCCCACTGCGCGCGAGACGGAGCTGCATGTCGACCTCGCTGATAATGGCTTGAGGGTCGGTCCCATCAACCTCTATCTCGGCGTCAACCTCGAAGACAAGCGAGCGCATTCAGTCTCCAGCCATTCAATTCGCTTATCAGCCGCCTGCTTGTCCTGCTACAACTTGCAGATGATGCACGCGTGCTTCCGGAACATCTCGGCTGTCTTGCGCTTCATCTCCAGCGGGTCCATGGGGTCGCCCAGGTAGTCTTCAATCTCGTCTATGGGAGGAGGGGGCGAGACGGCGAGTCGCCTAAAGAGCTTCTCAGCGGGCGAGTCGGCCTGGGCGCCTACGCAAGGAGTCGAGGGGCAGAGTAAGGGAGGCTCTCGCAGGAGGGTGTGAGAGTAGCGAGCGGGACAGAGAAGCGAGAAGGAAGGTTTTTTACCGGGATGACGGGAGGTCCCGGCGGCCTGAGAGGGGTCGTCCTTCCTCTCGTTGGGAGGAGTAGATGGAGGAGTGGAAGGCTGTGGTGAGTCAGAGTCTTCGCGGTAGACGACGGTGTCATCCCTCGGGCTTTCTGGTCGGCGTAGAGGTGCAGGGGCTCCCTGAAGAAGTAAATGGTAAATAAGCAGATACAGATGAAGGGGTAATAGAGACAAAAGCGAGAACTCACCTCCTTCTATCTAGGAGATGCGAGAGGAGGAGAGGGGTGGATTTCTGGGGCAGCGCGAGATGGCTCCTTGGCCGAGGAGGGGAGGCCGCATGTCTTTACCTTCTTCGGGCGAGGCGATGATGACGGTAAGGAGGGTGGGGCGTGAACCAGAGCCGTGGTCAGAGCGGCCACGTTGGCCTTGTTCTGCTTGTGCACCATCGCAAGGCGCTCGCGGAAACTCTGGCTGTGAGACATGATTGCAGTAGAGCCAAGGAAGGAGGAAGTGTGAAAGGGGACATCCTCTATACGGAGTGGGAATCCTATATTTATAGGCTCCGGTGGAGGGCCTCACCAAAGATTCCCTCATAAATACGCTCATAAATATGCTTTAATGACACGAGTCTCGGTTGGACTTTCTTTCCGAGCTTGAAACAAGCTCGAAAAGAGCGGGGATTGTGTACAACCTCGGGCTTCGTAGGAACAGTTCCGGCTCGAAAAAAGGGGAAGGTAAGGTTAGATGGGCTCTTTGACAGAGCCTACTCACTGGGCGAGTGGGTCCCAGGAAAAGGGCTCCTCGCCAGGCCAGGACCGCTTGCTAAGCGAGAGGGGCCCAGCGGTTCGGGCGAGAGTGGCCTAGCGGCTCAGGCGAGAGCCTTTCTAGGCCAGACGGACCCAGAGAGAGGGCCAGTCGCGAGGCGAGGGCCAATTCGCTTGGCTAGACGAGCCTCATGGGAAGGAGCTCTCTCCCGCGAGGCGGTGCTCTCACCGAGCGCCGATTCAGTGGTTGGTCAGGAACCGGTTCAGTTGGAAGGTGGTTCATATTTTTAGCCCCAGGTGATTTCACGCTTTTGCCATCGGTGGTCTGCATATAATCCTTCAGAACAGCGGAGTTTTTCTGTTGGCAGACCCGACCAGGGGTATTTTGGTAATTTCAGGTCGGTTCAGTTTGATTATTGACAGTTCAAACTCAGAGGCCTATAAATAGACCCATAGGGGTTCTTCAGAAGCGACTTTTTCCCTGGGACTTTAAAAGAGTTTCCTGTGCTTTCTGAGGAGCTCCAAGCCCAGCTTTTGGTTTTGGAGGGGAAGCTCTCAGAGATCTTCCGGGTAAGCGGTGGGACCTCCCTGCTGAGGCTTTGGGTCGGTTTCTGATCCTTCACAACCAGTCGGAGGTCAGAGTTTGTGGCAAGTAGGTGTTGACTACGCCCCTGATTTCGAACTTTCGTTGAAGTCAAATTTTAGCTTCAACACCGAGAGTTATATAACCTCTCCCAGCTACCGAGAAAGGTAAAGAGAATACAACAAGAAAATAAAAACATACCAAAATTCGATCATGTCGTATCATACTGCTGTTGTCATTTCCGTTGACCTACTCCTTTGAGAATACAAGTGCCACATCGACTATGCTCCTTCTAGGCCGACCTCCTTTGTATTTGTAACAATACCCCCATATGGAAAATTTGTCTCCTTAGGGCAATATTTCAGAAACTTTCTGTGAAAGTCGTCGAGGTCCACCCACGTCGCATCAGAGTGAGGGTGTTGTCGCTAAGCGACCAAAACTTGTTCCCAGGCTTGACCTTCCACGGTGACAGATTTACGGTTCAAGATCGCCTCTGGAAGGTAAACGGTGGAGCTGTTAGATGCAATGTCCGATGGGAGGGTTTCCTCGATCAAGTGGTCTCCTATCACCCTCTTCAGCTGGGATATATGGAAGATTGGATGAATGAGACTATGGGCGGGAAGGCAGAGACGGTAGGCCACCACGCCAATGCGGGCGATTACCTCGAACAAGCCGTAGAAGCGAGTGGATAGTTTGGGATGAGAGCAGGTCGCCAATGAAGTCTGGCGGTAGGGTCATAGCTTGACGAAGACTGCATACCCCATTAGACATTGGAACTTCCGATGCTTGTTCGTATGGTGGATCATATTTTGCTGGGCGCGGTGGAGGTGGGTCTTCAAGATTCTGAGAATATCATCCCAGTCCAAGAGCTGAGTGTGCACCGCCCCACAAGGCATTCACCCAGAAGATGCTGAATCACAGTGGGTGAGGGTCGGCGGTAGACGGCCTGTGAGGAGTCATGCCGGCCGAATAATGCAAGGAGGTGTTGTAAGAGAACTCAGACCAACCAAGTCATCTGCTCCAATCACGAGGGCGGTCAGAGGTGAAACATCGCAAGTACGTCTTCAAGTAGGTGTTCATGACCTCAGACTGCCCGTCTGTGTGGTAGGCCGAACTCATCCATAGCTGCTTGCCTTGGAGTTTGAAAAACTCATGCTAGAAGGAACTCATAAAGACCGGATCGCGATTGCTGACGATGGCAGGTTGGACCAATGTTACGGGTGGGAAGTGAAACGAACTCCAAGGGGAAGATCCTACTTGGCCGTCCGAGGCTCCAATATATTTTCAAAGTCCAAGATACATAAGTTATATAACCTATCCCAGCACTAGCGAGAACGATAAAGAGAATATGACAAGAAAATAAAAGAGAACATAATCTGATCATGCCATATCATGTTGTTGTAATCATTTCCGCCGGCCTACTCCTTCGAGAATACACGCATCACATCGATGATGCTCCTTCTTGGTCGCCCTCCTCTGTATCCGCAACACATTTTATGCAATATCCGCAACACATTTTATGCAATATCCGCAACACATTTTATGCAAATGATGCACAACATGCAACATGTGTGAATCGTGCAACACAGATAAGTCATACACTAAATTTAAATGAGCAGTCATCACATGTAAAATAAATAATTGACACAACCAACTCCTTAAACTGGTGTTTTTGGGTACTATAAGAAGCTCTGAAGGTGGGTACATGATCGGGAATCTCGTAAGGCGGGGGTATACAAAAATTCATCGCAGACACGATGAACACTCAACTGAACACCAAATATATCAATACTAAGACATGCCAACATAGTACGTTGAGTGTCTCCACAAGTGCAGATAATGCAACTGAAAATAAACGGGTCATCAAGTACACCGTAAAATTCATCCCCCTACTAATAATAAGCATATCCCACGTGAATGCTGACTCAATGGGTGGCTTAACAGGGGAGTCATCAGGATAAGCATAAAGGGTTTTGTTGCGCATGGAACGAGCACCAATATAGGTTCCAAAAATTGCAGGGGTGATCTCAGGTGTAAAGGGGCCGACTCTAAATACATGATGCTAGGCTCGAGAATCTTCGTAGGAGGTCCGGTGGCGACAACCATGCCCTTCGTGTCCACGGGAGCACGAGGGGGTCCTACAATAGTGGCCGTGTCCGGAGGTGGCCTCTTAAATCTTGGCCCGTCTGATCTAGAAGGAGTTTGATGGGCACCGCCGAGTTGCAGGTGCTGCTCATGCTCAAGGGGCATCTGATAAACTTGCTCTACCGTCTCCATCTGGTGGGGAATAAGCTCCATACATAATTCCGATCTCAATCCAAAATGAAATCGGGAAACAGTAACACTAGTCTACTCTTGTAAATCACTCCTCACAACTACCTCATCTAATCAAGACATGTACTTCGTCACAGATAGTGTGCTCTGGCACAACAAAAAAAAAAGATCCACCTCATCAAATAATACGACGATATCCATCTCGATGTAGAAACCTCTCTAGGCTAATACAAGAAATTTTGGCTGAACCGACCAACTTCATCTTCTCAAATCTAACGCAGCGTCCATCGCTCATATCATACCACTCGAAATAGTGGTCCATCTCCTGAAGCCAATCGCTAAAGGCCTTCGGGTCATGGTGACCATCGAAGATGGGAGTGTTAATGCGTATGCAACGAGTAATATCATCCCGTGCGTGGTGTTTAACGTGGCTCAGGATATTCGTCAAAGTAATCATCTCGTACGTAGTCAAATCAACCCTGAGCTCGATCATGATGGGCGGGATACCGTGGTGGATAGACCTCTTGAGAGTGGAGAGGCCTATATAGGGCAGGTCTAGGTTAACGGTCTCAAACGTGATCGAGGAGTCTCCTCCAGTGTAGGACTGTCTCTTTCAGTGGGGTGAGCTCTCATGGAGGCTGATTCCTAACACACATATGTTGTGGTGGGAGAGCAGCTCATTCTCCCTCAAAGGGAACGTCAAGTGGAGTGGGCGAGCCTTCCCTGCATTAGGAAGTGGCATGCTCCCAGTGATCCTCAGAGATGCCGATGCGGGTGCGAAGATCGTCATATAGAGCAGTCAATTCATCAAATCGATCTATCATCACCCATTGAAATTCGGCAGGTGTCATTTCGGAATTTGAGTTGGTGGTTCTCTTGTCGGTAAGGTTCGGGTCGGACATGTAGCGGGTAATGGAGATTTTCTGTAACCAAGAGGAGCAGGGCATGTGATGGGAGACTGGATGGGGAAAATCGTGGGATAAGGGAGGTTTTACAGGATGGGAGTTATGGGAGAAGACAAAGGAACAAAAATATCTGAAATTAACCAGGACGTCGCACACCAGGGTCTCGCGGCGCGAATCTATGGGTCTCGCGACGTCACACCACGAATGATTGCCAGTCTGAAATCTCTCACAAACAAACAATCCTAGAAATGAAAGTCTCCTCCCCTTTTTATAACGAGAGGGGCGGTTGGACATCCGACGTGAATGACGATGATTGGTCGTTACGTCCGATGTCCTAAAATACTAAATATAAGTCAAAATAAAAAAAAACAAAATTAATAAAACGACGCTCCGTTCATCCTCGCAGTCATGGATTGCCAATCCGATCAACGACTCCTGCGCCAATACATGAATGTGGGCCCCGCCGAATGATGACTCGTAGTCCAACGTCGATGCCCATCAGTATTGATTACTCTTTTGAGCAATAAAAAGTTTTTTTTTTCGCTCATTCGTGTTTTCTTTGTGTTCACCGTGTTTCCAACAGTGATATCAGAGTTAGGTTTTGTTAGAAAAGCCTACTTTAAGGCCCATCTAGGGGCCCATTCTTCCCTCTTCTCTCTCTTTCTCTCCCTATTTGTATTAGTCCCACATCTTAGATTGAGATTTCTCTCTTTCTTCTTCCTCTATATAAATGTATTCATACTTGTAATTATTGATTGAAGAAGTATATACAAGGTTTGGAGCTTTCTCTACATGGTATCAGAGCGAGCGGTCTGTCACCTGCGGTTTCCCCTTTTCTAACCGCCCAGCCCGCCCCCCCTCCCGGTCCGCAGTTTTCTCTGCGGCCTCCTTCTCCTACCCGCGCCTATCCGCGGCCTTGTCTCCTGCGGCCTGGACACCTATCCGCTCCGGTCTCCTGTCCGCGCGGGCTCTGCGGTTTGCAAATCTGCCTGACCGAGCGGGTTGACTCTTTCTCACTCGCATCTTGGTCGCGGTCTCCTGCTCCTCTCCTCTCTGTCCGCGCGACTTGCCTCTGTTCGCCGCTGTGATCTGCCTGACCGTGCGGGTTGTCTCTGTCTCACCCGCATCTTGGTCGCGGTCTCTCTCCTCTAACCGCTCGGCTTCCTCCCACGGTCTTTGCTCTTATCCGCCGGCCTCTCCTTCTCTTCGTGCGGTCTGCTCCTGTCCGCTGCGGACTGATTCCTGTGCTGTGACCGCTGCTGTCTACCTAGACCGTGCGGACTCTCTGTTTCCGCATTTTGGTCGCGATCTGCCTCCTCGCTGGTGTGACTGCGCGGTCTGTCCTTCTCGCTGCGGCCTTCTGTGTTTGACCTTGGTACGGTCTGCTTCCATCCGCCCGGTCTCATTCCTTATTCGCCAGAGGTGTGCTCCTGCTGCGGTTTTCTCCTAACCGCACCGCCTGCCGTTTCTTGCCGCTGCATGCTGCGGTCTTCCTGTCTGCTGCGGTCGTCTCCTTGCAACATGATCGGCTGTCCTCCGGGTTCTGTGGTATCTGTTTCCGATGGTGGTACCTCCTGCCTTGCTCACAGCTCATCATGGATTTTGGATTCCGGGGCCTCTCACCACATTACATCACGGAAACCACCGAAATATTTGCCCTCTGTGCATCCCCAGTTCATTACTGTTGCTAGTGGGGACACGCTTCCCGTCTCTGGTGCTACAGATATCCACCTCACTCCCTCCATTACTCTTCGCTCTGCCCTTCATGTTCCGGGATCTCCGTTCAACCTTCTCTCTATTGGCCTCCTCATTGCTGACCTCGATTGTGCTGTTATATTTTCTTCTAACTCATGTGTTGTGCAGGATCGCAAGACGCAAACCATCATTGGAAAATGGCATCTGTCGAATGGTCTCTATATCCTTAACCCGTATCCTCCAACGGTGTTGTCGTCTCTTAGCTCCGTTGACTGGCACCGTCGTCTGGGTCATGCTCCTCTCAACATTCTCAAAAAATCTCTCCCCGACGTGTCCTTCCACGAGTTCACGTGTGAGTCTTGTATCTATGGGAAACATCATCGCTCTACGTTCCCACCACATCCTTCTCGGCGTTCTGCTCCCTTTGATCTTGTTCACTCCGATATTTGGGGCCCTTACAAAATTACCAGTGTCTTTGGATACCGCTACTTTGTCACATTTGTCGATGACTACTCTCGGGTGACCTGGCTGTACCTCCTTCGTGACCGCTCTGAATTACCCGGTGTATTCCGGACCTTCTTTATTGAAACTCGCAACCAGTTCTCCACCACCATTAAAACCCTCCGCACCGATAATGCCCGCGAATACACCAGTCATACCTTCTCTCACCTCTGTACGGAGTTTGGGGTCATCCATCAGACCTCCTGTGTCTATACCCCCCAACAAAATGACGTTGCTGAACGCAAGAATCGACACCTGCTCGAGGTCACCCGCTCCCTTATGATTCAGATGAATGTTCCAAAACAATATTGGAATTTTGCGGTTTCCATCGCGTGCACTCTTATTAACCGCCTACCCTCCTCTATCCTCAATTTTGCGGTTCCCTACAATCTTTTTTTCCCTCCCACCCTACCTTCTCCATCACCCCACGCGTGTTTGGTTGTGTATGTTTTGTTCATCATCTTGGTCCGTCCACTGACAAGCTTGCTCCCCGTGCCACTAAATATATGTTTGTGGGCTATTCTCGCACTCAGAAGAGCTACCTTTATTTTTCTCCCACGGACCACAAGGTGGTCACTTCTGCTGATGTCACCTTCCTCTAACATCAGCCATACTACTTTCCATCTACTGACCCTCCTCTTCCGCCACCTCTCCCGCGACCTGTTATCCCCGTCCCTTCCACCATCCCACCTCTACCTTCCCCACCCAACCCTCCTAAACCATCTACACCACCAGTTATTCGTGTGTACACTCGACGTCCTCACTCGTCTACTACCATACGAGAGCTGCCCCGCTCTAATGATGCTTTGCAACCTGCGGATCCGACAACTGCTTCCACTGCCCACTCGATGGCCAACTTTGTCTCTCTTCACCGCCTCTCTCCGGAACTCCGTCAGAGTGCTCTCTCTTTATCCTCTACCTCCACTCCTACTTCTGTACAGGAGGCTCTTCACCACCCCGGTTGGCGAGCGGCCATGGAAGATGAAATGCAGGCTCTCTGGGCCAACCGCACTTGGGATCTAGTTCCTCTTCCTGCAGGTCAATCCTGTGTTAGTTGCAAGTGGCTCTTTGTTATTAAACATGCGGCAGATGACACCGTTGAGCGTCTCAAGGCCCGCCTTGTGGCCCGGGGTTTTACTCAACAATAAGGCCTTGATTATGAGGAAACGTTCTCCCCGGTGGCCAAAATGAACACTGTTCGAGTTCTTCTATCCTTGGCTGTTCACCGTCATTGGCCTCTTTATCAGCTGGATGTTAAGAACGCCTTCCTCAATGGTGATCTTCAGGAGACTGTTTATATGCATCAACCTCCCGGGTTTGAGACCACGGGGGAGTCTCGGGTTTGTCATCTTCGGAAATCCATTTATGGTCTCAAACAATCCCCGCGCGCTTGGTTTGACAAATTCAGCACGGTAGTCCGCAATATTGGCTTCACTAGGAGCTCGGCTGACTTCTCTCTCTTCACTCGACATCGGCCAACCGGAACAGTGATTCTACTTGTCTATGTTGACGATATCCTCATTACTGGCGATGATACTACAGGGATACAACATACCAAACAACAGTTGAACTCCGCCTTTCAGACCAAAGATCTTGGTAACCTACGGTATTTTCTCGGGCTTGAGGTTGCACGACGGCCTGATGGTCTTGTATTATCCCAAAGGAAGTATTGTATGGATCTTCTTCATGATGCTGGCTATTCAGGATGCAAACCTACGGATACTCCAATGGACGCGAATCACAGGCTATCGACCCATAGCTCTGACTCCGAAGAGCCGCTTACGAATCCGGAATACTACAGACGCCTGGTTGGGAAACTGATCTACCTTACAGTTACTCGACCAGACATCTCCTTTGCCGTTGGAGTCGTGAGTAGATTTATGCATGCCCCGAGGACCTCTCATCTTCAAGCTATCGAGCGCATTCTTCGGTATCTCAAGAACGCTCCAGGACAAGGGCTTGTGTACAAGCCATGCACTTCTTTATCCCTTGTCGCTTACTCTGACGCTGACTATGCCGGGTCCATTGATGATAGGCGTTCCACTACAGGGTTCTGTACCTACTTCGGTGGACATCTCATAACCTGGCTTAGCAAGAAACAGAATGTGGTTGCTCGCTCTTCTGCTGAAGCTGAGTACCGCGCTATGGCTGCTGTTGTTTCCGAGTTGACTTGGCTTGAGAGCCTTCTGAGAGACTTGAGTGTTCGTCTCTCATCGCCAGCGACCCTATTTTGTGACAGTCAAGCGGCAATCCATATTGCCAAGAATCCTGTATTTCACGAACACACAAAGCATATTGAAGTTGACTGTCACTTCATCCGAGAAAAGGTTCAGGCAAAGAAGATAAATTTAGAGCATGTTCCTGCTACAAGCCAAGTTGCTGACATCCTGACTAAAGCTCTCTCCCGGCCTTTATACTACCAGTTTTTATCCAAGCTTGGTGCCTACGACTTGTACGCTCCAGCTTGCGGGGGAGTGTTAGAAAAGCCTACTTTAAGGCCCATCTAGGGGCCCATTCTTCCCTCTTCTCTCTCTCTTTCTCTCCCTATTTGTATTAGTCCCACATCTTAGATTGAGATTTCTCTTTCTTCTTCCTCTATATAAATGTATTCATACTTGTAATTATTGATTGAAGAAGTATATACAAGATTTGGAGCTTTCTCTACATGTTTCAAGGTGCTTTCAAAGTGTCACCTCGTATTAGTAATTACTGCAGAGGTCTGAATGGGTATCTTAAAGAATAAGGCTATATTGAACAGCTACTTGATTTTATTCAAGAAGATGAAGATGATAAAGAAATTCAAGGAAGTGACAGAGAACATGTCGCATCTGTTGTCCACAAGCGTTACAAATCTAATATGTTATCAGAGACTATCAAAACAGTGCTACAACCATACAAGACATGCAAGTTCATGAAATTCAAGGACGTGATGCAAAACAAATTATCGACAATGATAGTGCCAAAGACATATGCTCACAGGTACACCCTTCTATTAAATCTCTTGCCACCAGAAAAGATGTTCAAGTGCCGAGTTCACAGTCAAATCCAAGCCAATCGAAGTCGGATAATACTGTAGAATGGTAGAAGCCAGAAGGCAAAGACAACTGTACCATTATTTGAGAAATCCAGAAAAAGTTGGAGTTGGCATGTGTTGGTGATCGACCATGACAGGAGACTGTTGGAAAAGCCCACTTAACATTAGGCCCATTTGTATAGCATTTATTGCTTTTTCTCTCCTCTCTTTAGTCCCACATTGTGTATAGGACTTTTCTCTCTCTTTCTCTCATCTATATATATGTACTCATTCTTTGTATTTGTATCAAGTGGACATATATACAAGGTTGGCTTTCTCCATTTCTACATGGTATCAGAGCCAGGTTCGACTCTCCTGCGGACTCCCTCTACTGTCCGCCCAGCAGCCTGCGGTCTCTGCGGCCTCCCTTGTCCAGTCCGCACCCTCTAGTCGCATCTCTCCTGCGGCCTCACTTTTCCTGTCCGCTTCCTCTCCCGTGGATCCACTTCGTCCCCCCTCTCTCCCTTTCTCCTCAGGCCCCCTCCTTTTATAGCCATCCTGTGGGGTCCACTGCTTCCCCTTGTCCGCTGCGGCCTCCTCCTGTCCGCCGCGACCTCGGCGACCTCTCTCCTTGGTCTCCTTCATCCGCCGTTCGCGCTGCGTTCGCCAGCCCGCCAGCTCGCAAGTCCGCCCCGGCGTGTCCTCTCTTATCAGTTCTCTCCTGTCCGCCGCGGTCTGACCCAGACCGCCGCGACCTGAACCAGCCCGCATCATCCTCCAGCTCGCCGCGACCTCATCCAGGTCGCCGCGTCCTCTCCCAGTCCGCTCTCTGTTTGCTTCCTCTAGCTGCTGCCTCCAGTCCGCTGCGGTCTCCTCCAGCTCGCTGCGACCTCCTCCCACTCGCTGCAGCCTCCTTCAGCTCGCTGCGGCCTCCAGCCCGCTGCGGTCTTCTCCAGCTCGCTGCGGCCTCCAGACCGCTGCGGTCTTCTCCAGCTCGCTGCGGCCTCCAGCCCGCTGCGGTCTCATCCAACTCGCTGCGGCCTCCTTCCAGCTCGCTGCGGCCTCCTTCAAGCTCGCTGCGGCCTCCATGTCTACATCTGCAGACTCCGTCGGTACGACAGTTCCTCCTGAACGCCCGACCTCTCTACCAGAAGTCCGAGACGAGCTCCGGATCACCACAATTTCGCTCAATGGCAAGAAGAACTTTGTGGAATGGGCACACTCAGTTCGCCGTGTCCTTCAGTCCAAGGGATTCCTTCATCATCTGACCCAGACCGTTATTGGTGTCCCTACTGAGGAGTGGTTACGCAATGATGGGCGTGTGCAGACTTGGCTCCTCAACTCTCTTGATGGCGAATCTTATCGTCTGGCCATGTATCATGAGACGGCCAAAGGCATGTGGGACGAGCTACACACCCTCTACTCCGGCAAAGATAGTCTCCACCATCTCTATGATATCATCACCGCTCTCCAGGCCCTTGACAGCAGTGACGCCACCGACTTGACATCCTTTGTTGCTCAAGCCCGGTCTCTGGTTGAGGCTTGGATCCACCATCAGCCTCCCACTCTAGATCTCGCTGCTCAACGTACCCAGAAGGAAGCTGTGGGTATCGCCATGATGATGGCCCGGGTACCCCCTCATCTTCACAGTGTCCGGGCTCACATCCTCTCCTCTACTGTTACACCGTCCTTTTCCGACGTGTGCTCAATGCTTCTCAAAGTCTCCCCGCCTCCGGATGTTCCCGGACTTCCTTCTCCGGCTCTTGTTCAACAGGCACCTGCTCCCTTACTACCTCTTCCCCCCTCTGCCCGTGGTGGCCGCTCTGACTCTCGCGGCCGGGGTCGCGGTGGCCGGTCTAGGCCTCAATGCTCGTTCTGTGGTAAAGTTGGTCATCTTGAGGCCACTTGCTTTCGCAAACATGGCCGTCCGCCTCGTCCACATGCCTCTGCTGCTACTACCGACTCTGCCTCCTCTCGTACTGAGCTCGACGAGGTTCGTCTTCAGCTCCAGCACCTTCATGGCTTGCTCAGCCGTCCGCCTGCCTCGGTTGCCTCTGCTGCCTCTCTCTCCAATGAAGGTATCGCCTGCCTCTCCTCTGGCCCGCGCTGGATCCTTGATTCTGGTGCCACTCATCATATCACCTCTGTTAAGCCACCACAGTACTTGTCTTCACCTCACACGAAGTACATTACTGTTGCTAATGGAGCGACACACTTCCCGTATCTGGATGTGCTACAGATATTTCTCTCACCTCTTCTCTCCTCCTACTCTTCGCTCGGCTCTACATGTTCCGGGCTCTCCTTTCAACCTTTACTCTCTGTCGGTCGCCTTACTACTGATTCTAATTACTCAGTGACATTTACTTCTTCTTCTTTTCTCATGTGTTGTGCAGGATCAGCAGACGCAGACTATCATTGGTAGAGGACGACTGCAGAATGGGCTCTATCTCCTTGACCCGACTCTCCTACGGTGTCCTGTCGCATCTACCTCCTCTTCGGATTGGCATCGCCGTCTGGGACATGCTCCTCTTCCAGTCCTCCGGAAGGCCCTTCCTGATGTCACTCTCCCTGCTTTTCACGTTGCGACACATGTATTTTGGGCAAACAGCCCCGTTCTCGCTCTACGTTCCCCCTCATCCTGTACTCGGAGCTCCGCTCCTTTTATTTTAGTACACTCCGATATATGGGGTCCGTACAAAGTTACTAGTATTTCTGGCTATCGCTATTTTCTTACTTTTATTGATGATTACTCTCGCATGACATGGTTATATCTCCTTCGGGATCGCTCTGAACTTCCCGCGTATTCCGGGCTTTCTTTATCCTCGAGACCCGCACTCAGTTCTCTGCGCCTATTCGCACTATTAAAACCCTCTGTACAGACAATGCGCGGGAGTACACCAGCCATACGTTTGCCACTCTCTGCTCTGAATTTGGGGTCATTCTTCACCAAACCTCCTGTCCGTCTACACTCCACAACAGAATGGTGTCGCCGAGCGCAAGAATCGTCACATTCTTGATGTCGCTCGCTCGCTTATGCTTCAAATGCAGGTCCCCAAACCGTACTGGAACTACGCTCTCTCCACGGCTTGCTTCCTCATCAACCGCCTCCCGTCTTCCGTATCCTCCAGTATTTTGCGGTACTCCCTTCAGCCTCCTCTTTTTTTCCCTCCCACAACTTCGCCTTTTCCTCTTCCACCACAGGTGTTTGGGTGTACCTGCTACGTTCACCACCTCGGTCCCTCCACGGACAAGTTGGACCCTCGTGCCACCAAGCAGATCTTTGTCGGGTACTCGCGCACTCAGAAGGGTTACCTGTATGTTATTCGCCTACTACCCGCAAGGTGGTACTGTCTCGCCTGACGTAACTTTCCGTGAAGATCAGCCATACTCCTTTCTTCCCTGCTCCGGATATCGCTCTGCCTCTTCCGCCACCTCCCGTCGACCTTCGTCCTATCATTCCTGCTCCTCACCATCCTCAGCCTCTCTCCCTTCACCACCTCCGGTCCGTAAACCACCACCCCCAGTTATCCGGGTCTATTCTCGTCGCTCTCCTCATTCTGTGGCTCTACCATCTGCAGTCGGCTTCGCCCCGCTCTAATGGTGCTCTGCTCCCTGCTGCTCCGACAACTGCTCCCGTCTCCACCGCTCATCCGATGGCGAACTACGTCTCGCTCCATCGCCTCTCCCCCTCAGAGTCTTCTTTTATCCTCTACCTTGCCACCTCCTTATCTTCTGTTTCAGTCCCTAACTCTTTGCAGGAGGCGCTTCACCATCCTGGCTGGCGGGCTGCCATGGACGAAGAAATGACGACCCTTTGGGCCAACCAGACCTGGGTCTTGGTTCCCTTACCTCCCGGTCAGCACCCGGTTGGATGCAAATGGGTCTTCGTTATCAAGCATGCTCCGGATGGCACTATTGCCCGTCTGAAGGCCCGTCTTGTGGCCCGGGGCTTTTACACACAACAGGAGGGCCTCGACTATGAGGAAACATTCTCTCCGGTGGCCAAAATGCTTAACACTGTCCGCGTTCTTCTCTCCGTCGCGGTACACCGCCGCTTATTGGCCTCTTCATCAACTTGATATCAAGAACGCCTTTTTGAATGGCGACCTTCAGGAAACTGTCTACATGCGCCAACCGCCCGGGTTTGAGACCACGGGGGAGTCTCGGGTCTGTCTTCTCGGAAAAAGTCAATTTATGGTCTCAAACAGTCCCCACGGGCGTGGTTTGACAAGTTTAGCAAGGTGGTTCGGGACATATTGGGGTTCACTCGGAGCTCTGCAGATTTCTCCCTCTTTACCCGACACCGGGCCACTGGAACACCGTGATCTTCTGTTGGTTTATGTTGACGACATCCTTCTCACTGGGGATTATACTCAAAGGGGATTCAAGACGTCAAACAACACCTGAGCACTCCGTTTTTCAGACTAAAGATCTGGGGAAACTTCGCTACTTCCTTGGTCTCGAGATCGCCCGGCGGCCGGACGGGTTGGTACTCTCCCAACGAAAGTACTGTCTCGATCTTCTCAAAGATGCTGGTCAGTCTGGTTGCAAGCCAGCATGTACCCCGATGGAGGCAAATCACAAATTATGCGCTCATGCTTCGGATCCGACGATTTGCTACTTCCGAACCCGGAATACTATCGACGCCTTGTGGGCAAGTTGATCTATCTAACAGTCACTCGAAGGCCAGATATATCATTTGCAGTTGGGGTTGTCAGTAGGTTCATGCATGCCCCCCGGGCTTCTCATCTCCAAGCGGTTGAACGGATTCTCCGATACCTTAAGGGAACGCTCCAGGCCAAGGGCTGGTTTACAAAACCTCCGACTCTGCTTATCCCGCATTGGTTGCCTATTCTGATGCCGACTATGCGGGTTCCCTGGACGATCGAAGACGTCAAACTAGTGGGTTCTGTACGTATTTTGGTGGGCATCTTATTACTTGGAAGAGTAAGAAACAAGCTGTGGTTGCTCGTTCCTCTGCAGAGGCTGAATACAGATCGCTATGGCTGCTCAGTTGTTTCAGAGTTGACTCACATGGCTTGAAAGTCTCCTCACTGAGAGACCTGGGAGTAAAACTCGTCCTCCTCTGCCAGCGACCCTATTTTGTGATAGTCAAGCCGCCATACACATCGCAAAGAATCCGGTCTTTCATGAGCGCACAAAACATATCGATGTTGACTGTCACTTTGTTCGTGAAAAGGTTCAACTGGCAAGAAACTTGAATTAAAGCATGTTCCAGGAACTGATCAAGTTGCCGACATCCTCACAAAGGCCTTATCAAGCACTCTCCCGGCCTTTATACTACCAATGTTTGTCCAAGCTGGGTGCATATGACCTATACGCTCCAGCTTGCGGGGGAGTGTTGGAAAAGCCCACTTAACCCATTAGGGGCCCATTTTCCCTCTTCTCTCTCTCTTTCTCTCCCTATTTGTATAGCCCACATTTAGATTGGGATTTCTTTTTCTCTCCTCTCTTAAATGTAGTCCCATACTTGTATTATTGTGAAGAAGTATATATAAGGTTTGGACTTTCTTACAGGTTTCAAGGTGCTTTCAAAGTGTCACCTCTTTAGTAATTACTCAGAGGTCTGATGGGTATCTAAAGAATAAGGCTATATTGAACAGCTACTTGATTTTATTCAAGAAGATAAGATGATAAAGAAATTCAAGGAAGTGACAGAGAACATTCGCATTTTGTCCACAAGCGTACAAATCTAATTGTATCAAGACTATCAAAACAGGCTACAACCATACAAGACATGCGATTCATGAAATTCAAGGACGTGATGCAAAACAAATTATCGACAATGATAGTGCCAAAGACATGCTCACAGGTACACCCTTCTATTAAATCTCTTGCCACCAGAAAAGATTTCAAGTGCCGAGTTCACAGTCAAATCCAAGCCAATCAAGTCGGAAATACTGTAGAATGGTAGAAGCCAGAAGGCAAAGACAACTGTACCATATTTGAGAAATCCAGAAAAAGTTGGAGTTGGCATGTGTTGGTGATCGACCATGACAGGAGACAAAAGCCATCTAGATTGTATGATTAAGGTATCATGAAGCGAGGTCATCCGTGAAGATGAAAAATGACATGTTGAGGATGATGCATGCTTAGAAGCGACAACAATATGCCTAGCACTATGTTATATGCAGAGTTGAGTTTGAGGGGGAGTGTTGGGAAAGTTAAACTGCCTCTGCAGCAGTTACGTAAGGAACATGGCAGGTAAATGGTGGCATCCTGTTGTGGTCCCCCGACCTAGATCTGGTGATGGGGCCTGAAGAGGATGAAGATCTCCTAGGGTCGGAGGAGCCCGTCTTGGATCCGGTCGGTGCTATGGTTGAGAACATGGAGAGGAGGAAGAAGAGAGGAGAAGAAGAGAGACAAAGTGAGGAGAAGAAGAGAGGTAGAGAGACGGAAGGAGGGAGGCGGAACCCTGTCCGGTTGCACGATCGTGGAAGTCGGCGGTACTGCGGGCGACGACTAGGGATTTTTTGCGGGAAAACGAGATGGGTGGAGAGAGAGAGTAAAAGGGGAAATTACTTCTTGCTTGCTTAGTCCCAAGTCCAACCCGGTTCATAAACCCCGGTTCCGCAAACGCGCCCCCCACTTAGGCTTAAACACGTGGGATAAATAAAATCATAGTACGAAATAAAGATACGATATCGCGCAGCCAACAAAATAGATGAAGCACCACTCATGCGGATGTAGCCGGTGGTCGGCGCTGGTAAGTGCGACCCCAACGCGGGTCAGGTTCGTCCGGTATCTTAACACATCCTTCCTGGGAGCCGAATCAAGCTCGCTGGACACATCCAGCAATGGGAGCACAAACTCTGCAAAGGCAGTGAACCTTTGAAGGAGGAGGATCCATTACTTGACGGAGAGGCAAGCAAACATACACCCACCATGTGGCTGAAGGAGGGAGCTAAGTCAACAATGGTGGCAGCAAGGAGATAAGCTGTTGAAAACACAAACCGGATTGAGCAGCTATGGTGGTAGAAAGTCGGTGAAGGATTCCCTATAAATACGCATGCATAGCTTAGGAATTAAAAATGTAATTACACTTGTTCTGCTTCTAGCTGCAGCTAGGTGGGAGAAAATTTTAGGAAGAGAGGTATGTATGTATGGATTACTCTTTCGAGCAAAAAAAAGTTTTTGTTTTCATTCGTGTTTGTGCTTGTCTTTGGGTCCACTATGTTTCCAATAATGGCTCTCATAACTCCCGTGAGTTGAAGTTTTCACTTGTCTATGTTTTTATCATTTCTTTCTAATTTCGACCATGTTTCTCATTTTCTTCTGTTCATATTCTTCTATTATGAATTTATATTTTGTACATTGTTACGCACGTGCGCGTGACTGCGCATGACGTTTTATTATATATGGTATTTTTAATCCTCGCTTTATAAGGAGGTGGTATGAGAGAGTTCTTTTCATCTTGGAGATCAGTAGGGTTTTGAATCTCTCATTGGGAGAGAGGGCTTCTTGGAGGAACCAGCCTCCAGAAGATTGCATCCAACAATTTTCCTTTCATTTAGTGCAAGCAATTTCTTCTTCTTGTAATATTTGGTCCGACCTGGTCGTTCCCGCCTGCATCGTGCCGCTGGGTGTTGGGTTCCGTCAATCTAGGAAGCACCGGTACGGGTACGAGTACCGGGTACCATACGTATCCGGTACGGCGACACGACAGCATTTTAAAAACAAAGATACGAGTACGACATGATATGTTTTATTAAATCTAATAAACATGTATATATATCTCACAAATGTAATGAAAAGTCCTCAAAATAATATTAGATCAAGCATAATTGCATAAATCATCAATTTTTATACCTTATACATACTAAACAACATGAGTATGAAGAACAAGTGTATCCGCCGAGTATCGGGTACGTACCGGTACCGGATATGTATTCGGTACGAATACGTGACCCTTATGGAAGTATCGGTGCTTCATAGCCATCAATATTTCCGCTGTCGAGCCCTAGCCAATTCGTCGCCCTGCGTTCTGTCGCTGCAGCGTCCCGTCGTTGCCACTTCGCATCGTCTTGACATCGCGCCCTCTTCTTCGGCTTCTTCCGCGTTCGCCGGCTCTGAGCCCATCGATATGGTCGGGATTTTACTTTCGCCAGAGTCGCACCTCCCAGGTGGCCGCCGATCCGCCTATTCCAGTCGCCATATCCGCCCGGCTCCGCTCCCTGCCTCCCAGAACAACACCCCGATGGCCCTAGCCGCTGCTTCGCAGGTTTCCCTGACCTTCCGCGGCTTCATCGCCGTCCTCCTTCTCCCGGCTGCTTGTATGCCCCCCGACTGCGCTCCATGGTTAATATGGATGCACCACCGCCGCCCCATCAACCGATCCATCCATCCTTCGTCGTCTGGATGACCACGACACCGCCATCGCTTCACTGCAGGCCCTCATGCTCCGCATGGATGCCAGGATCAACTCCCTCTTGGCCATTCACCCAACCACGTCCACAACGTCCAACGTGGTTTCGCCCCCCGTCCTTGGAGCTTCCCCGGATCCGTACCAAGCCACAACCCCCCTACCGGGGGTTCTCACGGGGGCCTCATTCCCTTGCTGTTCCCTCTTTCAACGACACTGATCATTTGGGTTGGATTGCCCGGGCCAAACAGTTCTGCGAACGTCAACAGATCACCTAGGCACAAAAAGCCAGCACAATATTGATCGACATGGATGACTCAGCTCTCCACTGGGTGCGCTGGCTACGTCAAGCCCAACCGGCCATATCTTGGTCGGACCTTCAGCAGGAGCTCATTCGCCGTTACGACACCCGCTATGCGGGCTCCGCGGTGGAGCGACTTTGTTGAAACTGAGAAATCGGTCTCTGTGGAGTTCGGGGTCCCTAAAAAGGGGTGACGTCACACTTACTGCACTCAGGCGAATGTCATGGACCAAAGGATCAGGAAACTAGGAACAGACCCTCGGCTCTAGCGTGGAGGTCACACCTCACACCCGGAAGACCTTTGGGGTCTCCCCCTCCCTAGCCAATGCTTGAGCTAGGTGTCTTGGAGGAAGAAAGCAGAGGGATTTAAATGGCTCAGAAGCAATGCTCTCCAAGGCACCATCAAAGGTCTATTTATAGTTTTCTGGGAATGCCCTGCAAATAACCAATTTCTGCTGCCCCAAAAATTACCGAAATGCCCCCGGGTTGGCCTACCAATAGCCAAATCCCGCTGTGCTAAGCAGCTAATCGCAGTCCACCCGGGGAAGTCCCTCAAGCCAGGCGAGAAGTCCAAGCCGGGCGAGTAGGCGGCCGGGGCGAGTAGGTGGCCGGGGCGAGTAGGTGGCCTGGGCGAGACTGAGGCTGGCGAGCTGCGGCTAGGCGAGAAGCGGCTAGGCGAGCTGGCGGCCTGGGCGAGCCGGCGGCCTGGGTGAGCTGGCGGCCTGCGCGAGTTGGTACCCTGGGCGAGCTGGGACCCTGGGCGAGCTGGGACCCTGGGCGAGCCGGCGGCCTGGGCGAGCTGGGACCCTGGGCGAGCTGGGACCCTGGGCGAGCTGGGACCCTGTGCGAGCCGGTGGCCTGGGCGAGTTGGCGGCCTGGGCGAGCTGGCGGCCTGGGCAAGCTGGGACCCTAGGCGAGCTGGAACCCTTAAGTCGGCCTCTCGCCGCACCTACCCCCTGAAAACTGGTCGGGGGAGTTAAATATTGCATCCCCCTACTAGTATATTATGAAGGTCGACCCTAAATTTCCCCCCAAGAGTGCAAAACCCTCAAAAAGCTTAAAACTGTGAAACAAGTCTTACGCCCTGCTTGGAGGCCCCTTTTCGCGAATGCGGGGTTGTACACAATCCCCGCTCTTTTCGAGCGAGTTGCACGCTCGGAAAGAAATATCCAATCCAACGTATTCGCTGTGTAGCCTTCTTGGGGTAGAAAACACTTGGCCTCCCGGGGGGTCAACCTGTCACGCCGGCTAATGGGAGCCTGAATGACGAGACGGCCTCAGAGCAGAAATGGACTTGGCATCCACGAGAGGTCAACCGACCCTGCCAGCTAGTGAGAGCCTGAACAGCGGGACCGTCTTGGAGCAGAAAGGACTTGGCATCCACGAGAGGTCAACCGGCCCTGCCAGCTAGTGAGAGCCTGGACAGCGGGACCGTCTCAGAGCAAAAAGGACTTGACATCCACGAGAGGTCAACCGGCCCTGCCAGCTAGTGAGGGCCTGGACAGCGGGACCGTCTCAGAGCAAAAGGGACTTGGCCTCCACGAGGGGTCAACCGGCCCTGCCAGCTAGTGAGAGCCTGGACAGCGGGACCGTCTCGGAGCAAAAAGGACGTGGCCTCCACGAGAGGTCAACCGGCCCTGCCAGCTAGTGAAAGCCTGGACAGCGGCGCCGTCTCGGAGCAAAAAGGACTTGGCATTCACGAGAGGTCAACCGACCCTGCCAGCTAGTGAGAGCCTGGACAGTGGGACCGTCTCAGAGCAAAAATGACTTGGCATCCACGAGAGGTCAACCAGCCCTGACAGCTAGTGAGAGCCTGGACAGCAGCACCGTCTCGGAGCAAAAGGGACTTGGCCTCCACGACAGGTCAACCGGCCCTGCCAGCTAGTGAGAGCCTGGACAGCGGGACCGTCTCGGAGCAAAAATGACTTGGCATCCACGAGAGGTCAACCGGCCCTGCCAGCTAGTGAGTGTTGGAGTTTGACTTGTTGACCAAGTCAGCAAAAGAAAAAGAAAAGAAGGAAAAATAAGATTTTGTTTTTATTTTTATTAAATGCTGTAGAGGTGTTAATGATAGGAGTAAGTAGTTGAGAGGTAGCATTTATTAGGAGAGAGAGTTTTGTTTGTTTTGCTTGGCCCATAAATAGGCCCTTGTAGTTCATTTTAAAGGCTGCTGTGAATAGAAGTTTCATTCTGTTACGCCCCCGGATGAGGCTCGGTTGTTTGGACAACATTACAAGCGGCGGCGGCACGGATGTGGCGTTGTTGGGGCTGAACCAATGGGTTCAGCCCCCTCTTCTTAAATATATGGCTCGGGGGGGCTGAACCACGCCGGGTTCAGCCCCATTGGGCCGGCCGGCCCCCTTGGCCGGCCGGTCTTGGGTCCGGGGGTATAAATATCCGGACCCCTCTCTTTGGATGGCATGCAAGAATATATTCAGGTTCTTCCTCTTCTCTCAACCCTAACCCTAATCTCTTTCTCTAGCTTCCTCTACATCTTCTCTTAGTTTCTCTCCTAGTTAGAGCTTAACAATTGGTATCAGAGGAGTCGATTCTCGCGGCAATGGTGAATACTCGCAATCAGGAGGAATCCTCGCGGATCGAAACCCTAGAGGAGAATGTTGTTGGCCTCACCGAGTCCATGGCGGCGTTGGAAGTGCGTCTGGAGACCCGTTTGGAGGAGTTGAAGACCCTACTGAAGGGGAAAGGCCCGGCCAACGAGGATTCGGCCGGATCGGGAGCCGATCCAGCCGGCTCCGTCGCTGCGCGGGCTGCGGAAGGTGTCGGGGGCGTGCGGCCTGCGGGAGGGGCTCCGGTCGGCGCGGCGTGGCACGGAGGGGTCGGCGGCACGGGATCGGCGGGATACGGGGCTCCTGCGGCTTCGGGAGCGGGTTACGGGGGTCCGGCGGGGCTGTTTCCGCCCGGATTCACTGCCGCAGGTGTCGGCGGACTGGGATCGGCCCCGGAAGAGTGGCGCCGAGGCGGGGAGGAGCTTTTGGGGCTCCGGCGGCCACCCGACATGGTGGGACAGCAAAGGGGGGGGCTCCTTCCTCCTCCACGCGGGTTTGGGCCACCAGGAGGGGTCGGATTTGGCCCAGGGTGGGGCGGCCAGCAGCAGCACCCGCAGCCTCCGCCTTGGGGAGCGGGACAGCCGCACGGATACGGGGGTTTTGAGCATGGGGAACACGCCAGGAGGGACGGAGGTCCAGGAGCACAACGGTTGACCCCCGGGTTAACGCGTATGTACTTTCCAGAGTTCGAGGGCGGCGACGCCCTGGAATGGATTCACAAGGCCGAATTATTCTTCCAGTACCAGGAGGTGCCTGAAGGCCAGTGGGTGCAGCTAGCGTCCTTCCATCTGAAGGATGATGCCTTCCAATGGACACAGTGGTTTCTGCGGGGACGGGAGTACGTGCCTTGGGGGGAGTTCGTGGAGGGATTTACGGCCCGGTTTGGGCCACTGGAGTATGAGAACTTTGAGGCGCTCCTTCAGAAGCTTCGTCAGAAGGGGTCGGTTATGGAGTATCAGACCGAGTTCGAGAAGTTGGCGAATCGGGTTCAGTGGCCAGAAAGGACGCTTTACAGCTGTTTTATATCCGGTCTTAAGGAGCATATTCGGGATGAGGTTCAGGCACTCATGCCCCGTTCCTTGAACCATGCCATTACGTTGGCACGTATTCAGGAGGAGAGGTTCAACAGGCAGCGAGCACGTAACACGAGTAGACCAGCTTTGGGCCCGACGATGGCAGCACGGCGGGAGCCCCCCACGGGTACCAAGCCAACGGTGACTCGGTTGTCTTGGAGCGAGTTGGCCGCTCGGAAGGAGAAGGGTTTATGCTTTAATTGTGATGAGAAGTTCGTCCCCGGTCACAAGTGCCAGAAGGTCCAGGTTTTCATGTTGCAGCAGGAGGAGCAGCTCGAGGAGGACGTATTACCAGAGGAGGTGGAGTCTGGGGGCGACCTAGACCTGGCGGAGTTGGGCGTTTCCATACATGCCATGGAGGGATGCAATCCCCCCCCGCTTACGATGCGGTTGGTTGGACGGGTTCGGCGTGAGAGGGTGACGATTTTGGTCGACAGTGGGAGCACCCACAACTTTATTCATCCTGATGTAGCAAGGAAGGTGGGGCAACAGATCGACACGGGTGCAGCCTTCCAGGTCATGGTTGCAGACGGCAGCAAGTTACAGTGCCAAGGGATGTTGAAGGCGGTAGAGCTTCGGATGCAGGAATATGTGGGGTGCACGGACGTCTACCTCTTACCGATCCGAGGCTCAGACATGGTTTTGGGAGTGCAGTGGTTACAGCAGCTGAGGCGGGTTACTTTTGATTGGGATCAGATGACGATGGAATTCATGCAAGGCGGACGACAGTTCTGTTTGACGGGGCTCAGATCGTCTCCAGTTAAGGAGATTTCCCTTCGCAGTTTGCAGCAGCTGGAGGAGTCTAGTAGCTTGATGGCAATCCTGCTGGGGGTGCGGTCGGACGAGGAGGGGTTAACACAGGTGCCAGATCAGTTGCGGCCGCTTGTAGAGGAGTATGATGACATCTTCCAGGAGCCGAGTACCCTTCCACCGTCACGTTTCCGTGATCATCAGATTGTGTTACAGACTGGGGCGGAACCGCCCAACATCCGCCCGTACAGGTATCCCTACATGCAGAAGGCCGAGATTGAACGCAGTGTGAAGGAAATGCTTGATGCAGGTATCATACGGCCTAGTACCAGTTCTTTTTCCGCACCGATTATTTTGGTTAAGAAGAAAGACGGATCATGGCGATTTTGCGTGGACTACCGGGCCTTGAACAGTGTAACTGTGAAGGACAAGTTTCCGATTCCCGTGATCGAGGAGCTCTTGGATGAGTTGCATGGGGCGACCCTGTTCACCAAGCTGGATCTGCGGTCCGGCTACTATCAGATCCTGATGAAAGAGGAGGATGTGCATAAGACTGCCTTCCGAACTCATGACGGTCACTATGAGTTCTTAGTGATGGCCAATGGATTGACTGGGGGGCCGTCTACCTTTCAGGCCAATATGAATGAGATTTTCCGTTCCTTCCTGCGACGCTTCGTCCTGATCTTTTTCGACGACATCCTGATTTACAGTGCTACTTGGGAGGATCATCTACTTCATGTGGCTCAGGTCTTCTCTACTCTTCGGCAACACCAGTTATATGCTAAGCGGTCTAAGTGTTCTTTCGGACAACCTGAGGTGGAATATTTGGGGCATCTAGTTTCTGTTGACGGGGTGAAGGCAGACCCACGGAAGATCGAGAATATGCTGTCGTGGCCCCGACCGTTGACCATTCGGGCACTGCGGGGGTTCTTAGGCCTCACTGGGTACTACCGACGCTTTGTACGGGACTACGGGAAGATTGCTAGGCCACTTACACAACTGCTACAGAAGGATGCTTTTGAGTGGCACGCTGAGGCCGAGACCGCCTTCCAGGCGCTCAAGCGAGCGATGACGACGACTCCAGTGTTGGCACTCCCGGACTTTACCAAACGGTTCGTGGTCGAGACAGATGCTTCTGGCGTGGGTGTGGGGGCGGTTTTGATGCAGGAGGGGCGGCCGATCGCCTTTTACAGTAAGGCTTTGGCTCCCCGGACTCTGGGTCTCTCAGTGTATGAAAAGGAGATGCTGGCGGTGATTCATGCGGTGGCTCTCTGGCGGCCCTACCTACTTGGGCGTCCTTTTACGATCCGGACCGATCACCAGAGTTTGAAGCATTTCTTGGAGCAAAGGATCTCTTCCCCCCTGCAACAAAAGTGGGTCACCAAGCTGTTGGGCTATGATTATGCGATCGAATATCGACCGGGGAAGGATAATCGGGTGGCTGACGCCCTCTCTCGCTTACCCGAAGGGGGTTTGGCACACATTTCCGGGCCGCAGTTGGAGTCGATGGATGAAATTCAAGACGCGGTGCAGCGCGACCCTGAGTTACGGGCTATTGTGGAGGACTTGCAGCAAGGTCATGCGACAGCTCCAGGCTACCATTTACAGAATGACCGCCTCTTCTATCACGGGCGGGTGGTCATTCCTGCTCATTCTGCTTGGCGCACGGTGATGATGCATGAGTTTCACTCGTCGCCGACAGGCGGCCACGCCGGCGTTCTTCGCACCCTTCAGCGGGCTCGGGCCAACGTATTTTGGAAGGGCATGCGCCGCGACATTCAGGAGTTCGTACAGACGTGTGCGGTGTGCCAACGACAAAAATATGAGACTACTTCTCCGGCCGGCCTCCTCACTCCCTTGGAAATTCCACATCAGATCTGGGACACGGTTTCTATGGACTTCATCGATGGGCTACCTAAGTCGCAAGGGAAAAACGTGATCTTGGTAGTGGTGGACAAGTTGTCCAAGTATGGGCACTTCCTTGCTCTGAGCCATCCCTACACTGCGGAGTCTGTTGCGACCTTATTTGTGCGGGAGGTTGTTCGTTTGCATGGTGTTCCCCGTGCGATCATTTCCGACCGTGATCCGACCTTCGTAGGCCGATTTTGGACAGAGCTATTCCGTTTGCAGGGGACTTCCTTACGTTTCAGCACGGCTCATCATCCCCAGACTGACGGCCAGACCGAGGTCTTAAATCGGGGCGTCGAGACTTACCTTCGCTGTTTTGTCATGGATGAGCCGCGGACCTGGACTAGTTGGCTACATTGGGCGGAGTACTGTTTCAACACTTCTTATCACTCGGCCAGTAAACTCACGCCGTTTGAGGTCGTCTATGGGCGTCCACCTCCTACCTTGAGCAGTTATGAGCCCGGGAGTACGGCCGTGGCAGCAGTTGATCGGGCGCTCCGTGATCGTGATCGGACTCTCACCACCCTACGGGAGAACCTTCGAGCAGCACAGGATCGTATGAAGATTCAGGCCGATCGTCATCGTACCGAGCGGGAGTTTCAGGTGGGGGATGACGTTTTCCTCAAACTTCGTCCTTATCGCCAGTTGTCGGTGGCCCAGCGGACAAATCAGAAACTGGCACCCCGCTACTGTGGACCATTTCGGATCACGCGGCGTGTCGGGCCGGTGGCGTATACCTTAGCCTTACCGGCGAGCTCCCGGATTCATCCGACCTTTCATGTCTCCTTGCTGAAGCGGAAGTTGGGGCCTGCTGTTCCGGTCTTCCCCGTGTTACCCGAGGCTACTAGTGGTGGCGAGCTTCGCCCGCTTCCGGAGGATGTTCTGTTGGTTAAGTGGTAACGCCGTGGCACGGCGTACTGTCCCGAGCTATTGGTTAAGTGGAAGGATCTCTCGGCAGAGCACAATACTTGGGTCGATTTACTGGAGTTCCGGGAGCTTTACCCGGACTATCACCTTGGGGACAAGTTGACTTTTGATGGGGCCGGGAATGTTACGCCCCCGGATGAGGCTCGGTTGTTTGGACAACATTACAAGCGGCGGCGGCACGGATGTGGCGTTGTTGGGGCTGAACCAATGGGTTCAGCCCCCTCTTCTTAAATATATGGCTCGGGGGGGCTGAACCACGCCGGGTTCAGCCCCATTGGGCCGGCCGGCCCCCTTGGCCGGCCGGTCTTGGGTCCGGGGGTATAAATATCCGGACCCCTCTCTTTGGATGGCATGCAAGAATATATTCAGGTTCTTCCTCTTCTCTCAACCCTAACCCTAATCTCTTTCTCTAGCTTCCTCTACATCTTCTCTTAGTTTCTCTCCTAGTTAGAGCTTAACACATTCCTCCTTCATATTTCGGTTTTAGAAAGAGAGAGAGAGAAGCGCTGCAGCGCTGGATAGGTTCTAGTCCCGGCGGTTTGAAGTTCTAGCCGCGCGACCTGTGTTCTCGCTGGGTTCGGTGATCTCGCCGCGAGGAGGTGCTCGCGGCTTGTACTCGCGGGAGGAGCGCGGCTTGTGCTAGCGGTTTGAGCGTTGAGCTCGCCTGTGTCAGCTCGCAGGAAGTGGCGCAGCTCACGAGAAGGGGTAGTAGCTCGCTGGTCTACTCGCGGGTTGAGTGCCCGCGTGTAGTGGTCCCGCAGGATTGATCTCGCCAAGTGGACTACTCGCCTGAAGGGGTGAACTCGCGCGGTTTGTTGCGGATTGGAGTGGTGAACTCGCCCCTTAGCTGTCTCGCTGTGGGGAACTCGCGCGGGTAGGTTGGTCGTCTCGCAGGAGGGAGACCGCGCGAGTAGGCGGCTTGTTGAGGCGGTCTCAGAAGTTGGGTTTTGGTGCAGGGAGCCTATACACGTTTCCAACAAGTGGTATCAGAGCCAAGTTAGCAAACCTTTACGGTGACTTGGAAGGTTTGAAGTAGAGGAGAGATGGAGTTTGGAGGTGCCATGCCGGGGCAAGTCCCCAAGTTGACGAAGACGAATTATGAAAACTGGAGTATTCAGATGAAGGTGCTACTCGCTTCAAAGGAACTATGAGAGATAATTGAGGACGGGTATGAAGAGCTTACTGCCGAAGCAGAAGCGGCGTTAACCAATGCCCAGAAGACGGCATTGAGGGAAGCGAGAAAAAAAGATAAGAAGGCATTGTTCACGTTATACCAAGGAGTGGATGAAGCCAACTTTGAGAAGATCTCGGAGGCTGTGAGCTCGAAAGAAGCATGAGAAGTTTTGCAACGCTCCATGCAAGGAGTAAACAAGGCGAGGAAAGTGAAGCTGCAGTCTCTCCGCGGTGAATATGAAATGTTGAGAATGCAGGCCACGAAGAAGGTCAGAGACTTTGTGACCCGTCTGCGGACGCTCACAAACGAGATGAAGAGAAACGAAGTGACGATAGATGATGTGAGCCTCATGGAGAAGCTGCTGAGATCGATGTCGCGGAAGTTTCTTCATGTGGTTGTGGCGATCGAAGAGTCGAAGGACCTCACCTTGATGACTGTTGACGAGCTTGTAGGCTCATTGCAAGCTCATGAGTACATGATGATACATGATGATGAAGAAGCAAGTGGCTTGGGAAAAGCACTCCAGAACCAGCTGAACTTCGGAGAAAGCTCCGAAAGAGGAGGCGGCCAGCGTGGCCGAGGTCAACAAGGCAGAGGAAGAGGAAGAAGAGGAGGAAGAGATCAGGGAAGAAACCAATATCATCAGAGAGAGGCAGAGCAACCTCAAGGAGGAAGGTGGCAAGAAGGAAGAGGAAGAGGCCAAGGAAGAGGCCGAGGAGGAAGAGCCCAAGTTCAGTGTTACAACTGCAACAAGTTTGGGCACATGAGCTATGACTGTTGGGCTCCGAGGAAGACAGAAGAAGCCAACCATTATGCGGAGGCTAGAAACAAGGGGAACGATGCTGGGGGCGGAGACCCAATGATGTTTCTAACCTACCGAGGGGCAGAAGAAGGAAGGAATGACGTGTGGTACCTGGACACAGGGGCGAGCAACCACATGTGTGGAGATAAGGAGACGTTCTCTAACCTTGAACCCAGTGGGGGTGAGGTTAGCTTCGGGGATGCTTCAAAAATTTCCTTGTAGGGAAAGGACCTGGTTGTTGTGAAACTGAACGGGGAGAGAGTACACTTGAACGATGTGTACTACGTACCAGGGTTGAAAACCAACATCTTGAGCATTGGGCAGTTAGTGGAGAGAGGCTACTGCGTGCAGATGAAGGATAGGTCTCTGACAATGAAGAATGATCAAGGGAAGGAGGTAGTGAAGGTGAAGATGACGGCGAACCGTCTCTTCACGCTGAAGATGGATGCTCAAGAGACGGCTTGTCTCGCGAGAACAAAAGAAGAGGAAGAAACATGACTATGACACCATAGGATGAGGCATTTGTGCTTCACAGGGTTGAAGCTACTATCCCACTCCAAGATGGTGGCGGATCTGCCTATGATCTCCCCTCCGCAAAAGGTGTGTGAGGCGTGCACGAAGGGGAAGCTGAAGAGGCAGACATTCGAAGGAGGGAAGTC
The DNA here is from genome assembly GCA_039583875.1 of Platanthera guangdongensis. NCBI lineage: Eukaryota > Viridiplantae > Streptophyta > Magnoliopsida > Asparagales > Orchidaceae > Platanthera > Platanthera guangdongensis. The sequence goes on from CM077156.1 coordinate 180,471,992, forward strand.
CTGGAGAGCAAGGCGGCAACTTGAACTGGTTCACTCGGACATCGCGGGCCCGTTTGAGACCACCTCAATAGGCGGAAGCAAGTACTACATCACCTTCACGGATGACTATAGTCGGAAGTGTTGGGTGTATTTCCTGAGAGAGAAGTCTGAGGCCCTTAACAAGTTCAGGGAGTTCAAGGCGATGGCCGAGAAGGAGAGTGGGCAACCATTGAAGGTGCTAAGGACAGATCGAGGTGGGGAGTACACCTCAAAGCTGTTTGATAATTTCTGCAAGGAGAATGAAATATCACACCAGCTGACGGCGGCATACTCACCGCAGCAGAACGGAGTGGCAGAGAGGAAGAACCTCACCATCATGAACATGACAAGGAGCATGGTGAAGGAGAAGGGGCTATCGAAGATGTTCTGGGCGGAAGGAGTGCAATGTGCGGTGTATCTACTGAACAGATGCCCCACAAAGAGTGTGAAGTTCATGACGCCGTTTGAAGCATGGAGCGGCTGGAAGCCGAGTGTGAAGCACCTAAGGGTCTTCGGGTGTGTAACTCATGCTCACATCTCGGACCAGAAAAGGAAGAAGCTTGATGATAGGAGCGAGAAATGCATTTTTGTTGGCTACGCTCCGGAGAGCAAGACATACAAATTTTACAACCCGGTGACGGGAAAGGCCATAGTCTCGCGGGACGTGGTGTTTGAAGAAGGAAGCAACTGGAGCTGGGATGAGGAGACGAGAAGTATGAAGGACATGTTCTTCGAAGATGAGGAAGAGGGTGGTCACGAGGCTGGAGCCGAGAATGGTGGAGCTGAGCCGCCATCACCACCGAGTAGAAATTCAGGGGGAGTTTCCATCTCCTATTCAAGAGGGGAAAGCTCGAGTGGAGGCAAGTCTGGAGGAGGAAGCGGGAGCCGGAGTGACTCCGAGAGCCCACCACCCAGGATGAAGGGGTTGGCGGAGCTCTATGAGGAGACAGTCCCAATTCATGCTAATTATTCATTATATTGTCTCTTAGCAGATTGCGAGCCACGGTCCTATGAAGAAGCTGCTCCGGAGAAATCCTAGAGGATGGCGATGGATGCCGAGATGGCTTCCATAAAGAAGAACGATACATGGGAGCTAGTTGACCCACCGTCGGGCCACAAACCCCTCGGGGTGAAATGAGTTTACAAGGTGAAGAAAAACAAAGATGGAGCTGTGGAGAAGCACAAGGCAAGGCTGGTGGTGAAAGGGTATAAACAAGTCCAAGGGGTGGACTATGATGAAGTCTACGCCCCAGTGGCGCGGATCGATACTATAAGGCTGATCATCGCACTGGCGGTACACTACAGATGGACTATCATGCAAATAGATGCTGTGGCGGTGTATCTGAATGGGTACCTGGAGGAGGATGTGTACATCGAGCAGCCTCCAGGGTACGTGGTGAAAGGCAAGGAGAGAAAAGTCTGCAAGCTGAGCAGAGCCTTGTACGGACTGAAGCAGGGAGCTAGAGCTTGGAATCGGAGGATAGACAAATTCCTTCAGGAGCATGGGTATATCAAGTGCCCATATGAGTATGCTCTCTACATGAAGGTGGAGAAGAGCGGGGATATCGTGATCCTATGTCTATACGTGGATGATATGATATTCACTGGGAGCAACCCTGCGATGTTCGAAGAATTCAAGAGTCTGATGAAGAAGGAGTTCGAGATGACGGACTTGGGAAAGCTGAGCTACTTCTTGGGAGTTGAGGTGCAACAGAGAGAAGATGGGATCTTCATCTCCCAAAAGAAGTATGCCGAGGAGATTCTGAAAAGGTTCAGGATGGAGGGTAGCAAGGCTATCTCCACTCTTGCGGACCCTGAAACAAAGCTGAGGAAGGATTCCGAAGAGGAAGGAGTGGACCCAACTATGTTCAAGAGCCTGGTCGGAAGTCTAAGGTACTTGACTTTCACTAGGCCGGACATCATATATGCGGTCGGGGTAGTAAGCAGGCACATGGAGGAGCCCAAACAGGACCACTTCACAGCAGCAAAGAGGATCCTGAGGTATGTGAACGGGACTCGGGACCATGGCCTGAAGTACTCATCTGGAGGAGAGTTGAAGCTAGTCGGCTACTCGGATAGCGACTATGGAGGAGATGTGAACGACCGGAAGAGCACTTCCGGGTATGCGTTCAATATGGGAACCGCGACGTTCTCATGGAGTTCTAAGAAGCAGGCTACTATAGCCTTATCATCTTGCGAGGCGGAGTACATCGCGGCGGCGGCATGCGCCTGCCAAGCCATTTGGCTACGAAACCTTCTGGGGGAGTTGTATCATGCGCAGGAAGGGCCAACGACAGTACTAGTGGATAACATGTCTGCCATCCAGCTCGCAAAGAACCCAGTGTTGTATGGGAGGAGCAAGCATATCGAGACCCGATATCACTTCCTTCGTGAACAAGTGAAGCAGAAGACAGTGAAGGTGGTGTATTGCCCAACCAGAGAGCAGGTTGCAGACATCTTCACTAAGACATTAAAAGTAGAGACTTTTCTGAAGCTAAAGAGCAAACTCGGCATGGTCTGCCAAGTTTGAGGGGGAGTTTGTTGGAGTTTGACTTGTTGACAAAGTCAGCAGAAGAAAAAGAAAAGAAGGAAAAATAAGATTTTGTTTTTATTTTTATTAAATGCTGTAGAGGTGTTAATGATAGGAGTAAGTAGTTGAGAGGTTGCATTTATTAGGAGAGAGAGTTTTGTTTGTTTTGCTTGACCTATAAATAGGCCCCTGTAGTTCATTTTAAAGGCTGCTGTGAATAGAAGTTTCCTTTCTCCTTCATATTTCGGTTTTAGAGAGAGAGAGAGAGAAGCGCTGCAGCGCTGGATAGGTTCTAGTCCCGGCGGTTTGAAGTTCTAGCCGCGCGGCCTGTGTTCTCGCTGGGTTCGGTGATCTCGCCGCGAGGAGGTGCTCGCGGCTTGTACTCGCGGGAGGAGCGCGGCTTGTGCTAGCGGTTTGAGCGTTGAGCTCGCCTATGTCAGCTCGCAGGAAGTGGCGCATCTCGCGAGAAGGGGTAGTAGCTCGCTGGTCTACTCGCGGGTTGAGTGCCCGCGTGTAGTGGTCCCGCAGGATTGATCTCGCCGAGTGGACTACTCGCCTGAAGGGGTGAACTCGCGCGGTTTGTGGCGGATTGGAGTGGCGAACTCGCCCCTTAGCTGTCTCGCTGTGGGGAACTCGCGCGGGTAGGTTGGTCGTCTCGCAGGAGGTAGACCGCGCGAGTAGGCGGCTTGTTGAGGCGGTCTCGGAAGTTGGGTTTTGGTGCAGGGAGCCTATACACGTTTCCAACAGTGAGAGCCTGGACAGCGGGACCGTCTCGGAGCAAAAAGGACTTGGCATCTACGAGAGGTCAACCGACCCTGCCAGCTAGTGAGAGCCTGGACAACGGGACCGTCTCGGAGCAAAAAGGACTTGACATCCACGAGAGGTCAACCGGTCCTGCCAGCTAGTTAGAGCCTGGACAGCGGGACCGTCTCGGAGCAAAACGGACTTGGCATCCTCGCGAGGTCAACCGACCCTGCCAGGTAGTGAGAGCCTGAACAACCAGACCGTCTCAGAGCAAAAAGGACTTGGCCTCCACGAGAGGTCAACCGGCCCTGCCAGCTAGTGAGAGCCTGGACAGCGGGACCGCCTCAGAGCAAAAAGTACTTGGACTCCACGAGAGGTCAACCGGCCCTGCCAGCTAGTGAGAGCCTGGACAACGGGACTGTCTCGGACCAAAAAGTACTTGGCCTCCACGAGAGGTCATCCGGCCCTGCCAGCTAGTCAGATCCTGGACAGCGGGACCGTCTCGGAGCAAAAAGGACTTGGCATCCACGAGAGGTCAACCTGCCATGCTAGCTAGTGAGAGCCGGGACAGCGGGACCGTCTCAGAGCAAAAGGGACTTGGCCTCCACGAGAGGTCAACCGACCATGCCAGCCAGTGAGAGCCTGGACAGCGGGACCGTCTCAGAGCAAACGGGACTTGGCCTCCAAGAGATGTTAACCGGCCCTGCCAGCTAGTGAGAGCCTGGACAGCGGGACCGTCTCGGAGCAAAAATGACTTGGCCTCCACGAGAGGTCAACCGCCAGCTAGTGAGAGCCTGGACAGAGGGACCGTCTCGGAGCAAAAAGGACTTGGCCTCCACGAGAGGTCAACCGACCCTGCCAGCTAGTGTGAGCCTGGACAGCGGGACCGTCTCGGAGCAAAAGGAACTTGGCCTCCACGAGAGGTCACCGGCCCTGCCAGCTAGTGAGAGCCTGGACAGCGGGACCGTCTCGGAGCAAAAAGGACTTGGCCTCCACGCGAGGTCAACCGGCCCTGCCAGCTAGTGAGAGTCTGGACAGCGGGACCCTCTCGGTGCAAAAAGGACTTGACATCCACGAGAGGTCAACCGGCCATGCCAGCTAATGAGAGCCTGGACAGCGAGACCGTCTCGGAGCAAAAGGGACTTGGCCTCCACGAGAGGTCAACCGACCCTGCCAGCTAGTGAGATCCTGGACAGCGGGACCGTCTCGAAGCAAAAAGGACTTGGCCTCCACGAGAGGTCAACCGGCCCTGCCAGCTAGTGAGAGCCTAAACAGCGGGACCGCCTCAGAGCAAAAAGTACTTGGCCTCCACGAGAGGTCAACCGGCCCTGCCAGCTAGTGAGAGCCTGGACAGCGGGACCGTCTTGGAGCAAAAAGTACTTGGCCTCCACGAGAGGTCAACCAGCCCTGCCAGCTAGTGAGAGCCTGGACGGCGAGACCGTCTCAGAACAAAAAGGACTTGACATCCACGAGAGGTCAACCGGCCCTGCCAGCTAGTGAGAGCCTGAACAGCGGGACCGTCTCGGAGCAAAAGGGACTTGGCCTCCACGAGAGGTCAACCGACCCTGCCAGCCAGTGAGAGCCTGGACAGCGGGACCGTCTCGGAGAAAAAGGGCTTGGCATCCACGAGAGGTCAACCGACCCTGCCAGCTAGTGAGAGCCTGGACATCGGGACCGTCTTGGAGCAAAAAGGACTTACTCTCCCCGAGGCACATTCGACCCATCCAGCTATTGGGAACCTGAAATGAGGAGATTCTCTCAGGGGTTGGGAACTAGGTACGTCACCTGAACTTTACCAAATCCAACATCCTCAAACGAGGGAAAAAATTGGGTTACATGATCCCCTGACACAGCCGGTCAGGGGTAGAGCTTGTTACAAGATAAAAAAAAGGAAAAGACTTCACCAAGGCGAGGCTTCTTAAGGGGGCCTGGGCATGATGACCGTCATCCGCTTCCTTCTTGTCAGACACTTCCATCCTGCTCAAACTTTCCATGACCTTCTCCATCTCCTCCGCCTTGGCCAACCAAGAGATGGTGTTGACGGCCGTGACATAGCACTGCCTTGCCATCCTGGGGTCTCCCTTGATTCTGACCTGGATCCCTCCTGAGCTGAACTTGAGACACTAGTGGACAGAAGACGGCACACAACGGAAGACGCTGATGAGGGGCCTTCCGAAGATGGCGTTGTAGCTGCTTGGAGCGTCAACAATGACGCACCGGCAGTTCCTTGAAGTCCCTCCCAATTTTACTTAGAGTCCTACTCCACCTTCTACCTCCTTCCTCTCCCCTGAAAATCCGAACAGGGGTCCGTCCGAGGCCAACACCCTTCTCGGTTCTACATTCATCTCGTCAAACGTCTTCTTGAAAACGACGTTGGCGGAACTCCCGTTGTCAATCAAGATCCGAGAGACGGTGTAGCCCTCGATGGCCGTCTGGATGACCAGCGCATCGCAGAACGGATCTTCATGTTCTGACATGTCCTTCATTGAGAAGGTGATCTTCTCCTCCTGGGGCGGGGTCTGGGATGTCGAAGCGACTCTCTGTCGGTACATCACATGGAGGCTTGCCTTTCGAGTAGCCTCCATCCCTACACCACCGTGGATCACTGCTATACCACCTCGGGGTCCGATATTGACCCGGTCCTCACATATGTCATCCTCCCCCATTCTGGGTGGAACCACTTCAACCTGCACCGGCGGCTGCTGCGGGGCAGGGCCTCTCGCCCCCCTCACTTCCAGGAACTCGGGACAGGTAGCCGTGACGTGACCCTCCAACTGGTGGAAGTCACAGTATGACAATGCTCTTCCTCTCCTCCTTCGGCGGGCTCGGAGGTCTCTCCGTTGACTCCCCCTCCGCTTATTGCCAAGGCTTGCTGCGGTGGGGGTAGGAGCTGCCTAGGGGCTTGCCTCTGGAAATTGAACCTCCCCTGGCCACCATGGAAGTTCTCCCTATCTTGGGCGAGATCTCTTCCTGGACCCTGAACGGGTCCTCCTTGCTGCCTCCAACCTGGCTCCGAACCTTCCTGAGGTCCCTAGAACCTCTGAGCTCTCTGCTCCTCTCTCCTTCTCCCCTCCTGATGCCTCGAGCCACCTTGCTCCTTCGACTCTGCCTCTGTCAACCTTGCCAACTTCTTGACAAACGCCGGGTTGGCCGCCTCAGTTGCTATCTCCTCTGCCGCCCTTTCCATCAGCTCCTCGAAGGAAAGTGGGGCCTTTCGGGTCATGCTCATTTTGAAGAACCCCTCGGGCAACCCCACCGTGAACGCCATCTGGAGGGCATACCCCGGCATCTCCGGGATATCCAAGATCTCCTCTTGGAACCTGTCAACGTAATGAGCCAGCGACTTCTTGGAGGTGGACTCAGGACTCTTCTTCCTCTTCTTGGAGGTGGAGAAGCGAAGCTGAAAGCTCTAGCTCAAGTCCTCGAACCCATAGATCGATCTCAGTGGGAGTTGGTGGAACCAGTCCCTTGCCTTGTCCTTCAACGTAATCGGGAAGAGGCGACACTTGAAGGCATCCGTCATCGGCCTGATGGAGACGACATCCTCAAACCACTGCAGGTGATGGTCGGGGTCATCCTTCCCGGTATAGTAAGCCATGTCGGGCTCTCTGAACCCCTTGAGAACGGGAGCTGAGATGATCAGCTCGCTGAAGGGTGAACCCCTGAGTGGTGGTCTCGCAACCTCTACTGCGCGACCTGCTCTCCTGGAAGGCTAGCACTCGCTGGGCTGGGTAATAATTCCCGGCCGGTGAGGTCTCGCTCGACCCTATCTCCCATCCTCTCCTTCCCGGGCCGTCTTCCTAGTGCACTTCCTTCTCCCCCTGGTGGGGTCATCTCGCCTAGGTCCCTGGGAGACAGCTCGCGAGAACCCTGGGAGCAGTCTCGCCAAGACCCCTGAGAGCCAAGTCCCGAGGGGTGGGAGTTGAGCAGTTACCTCGAGGAGCAATACTTTGCAGCATCTCCATGATGCCTTGGATGGATGCCATGAACTCTTCCCTCCCCACAAAGGGTCCTGGGTTGGGGGTCTCGCGGGAGTCATCACTACCTCCCTGATCTTCAGCCATGACACTCTCCTGAGATCTTCTGTGCTGGTCACTCTCCACACTCACCGCACCAAGATGTTGAAACCGAGAAATCGGTCTCTGTGGAGTTCGGGGTAAGGGGTGACCTCACACTTACTGCACTCAGGCGAATGTCACAGACCAAAGACTCAGGAAACTAGGAACAGACCCTCGGCTCTAGCGTGGAGGTCCCACCTCACATCCGGAAGACCTTTGGGTTCTCCCCCTCCCTTGCCAATGCTTGAGGTAGGTGTCTTGGAGGAAGAAAGCAGAGAGATTTAAATGACTCAGAAACAATGCTCTCCAAGGCACCCTCAAGGGTCTATTTATAGTTTTCTGGGAATGACCTGCAAATAACCAATCTCCGCTGCCCCAAAAATTACCGAAATGCCCCCGGGTTGGCCTACCAACAGCCAAATCCCGCTGTTCTAAGCAGCTAATCGCAGTCCACCTGGGGCAGATCCTCAAGCCGGGCAAGAAGTCCAAGCCGGGCGAGTAGGCGGCCTGGGCGAGTAGGCGGCCTGGGCGAGACCGAGGCTGGCGAGCTGCGGCTAGGCGAGAAGCGGCATGGGCGCGCTGACGGCCTGGGCGAGCTGGCGGCCTGGGCGAGCTGGCGGCCTGGGCGAGCTGGGACCCTGGGCGAGCTGGGACCCTGGGCGAGCTGGGACCCTGTGCGAGCTGGGACCCTGGGCGAGCTGGGACCCTGGGCGAGCCGGCGACCTGGGCGAGCCGGCGACCTGGGCGAGCCGGCAACCTGGGCGAGTCGGCGGCCTGGGCGAGCTGGGACCCTGGGCGAGCTGGGACCCTGGGCGAGGTGGGATCCTGGGCGAGCCGGCGGCCTGGGCGAGCCGGCGGCCTTGGCGAGCCGGCGGCCTTGGCGAGCTGGGACCCTGGGCGAGCTGGGACCCTTGAGTCGGCCTCTCGCCGCACCTGCCCCCTGAAAATAGGTCGGGGGAGGCAAATATTGCATCCACTACTAGTATATTATGAAGGTCGACCCTAAATTGGCCCCCAAGAGTGCAAAACCCCCAAAAAGCTTAAAACTGTGAAGCAAGTCTTACGCCCTGCTTGGGGGCCCCTTTTCGCGAATACGAGGTTGTACATTTTTGGCGTTCGTTAGACGGGCTCTCTCGACGAGTACATTGATGTGTTTCTCTCCCTCGCGACGCATGTTCCCGGTCTTCCGCCGGACCATTATTTGGCCTACTTCATGCATGGCCTGCAACCCCATATCCGAGCCCACCTCCGCACCCTTCAGCCGGTCACTGTTAACCAAACCATGGACCTCTCCTCATTGGTGGAGGCCGAATTTCTCACGCTGTCTTGGGACCCTCCCCCCTCACTGTCTCCTTCCAAACCTCCCTACCGACCATACTTTCCTTCCCCGACAAAACAACCGCCACTGCCACCTCCTCTACCTCGTCCACCCATTTTGGGCCCATGCAACACCCGTCATGTCCCCACTAACCGCCTGTCCAACCAAGAGTATAATGAATTACAGAGCAGGGGTCTGTGCTTCTGCTGCAAACAACCATACTCGCCTAATCATACTTGCCTGGTGAAGGAGTTCTGTCTTATCATCGGCGAGGACGTGAACGAGATCAACACGACTGACTTGGACGATCTTATGATCACGGATGTACTGCCGGACTGCGCTCCGGGCACCTCTACGGCTGCCCATCCATGGGCATTTCACTACTAGCTGGAGGGTGACACTCCGACCTTGGGGACAAGGTCGTTCTTCTAGCGGGGTGTATTGTTACGCACGTGCGCATGACGTTTTATTATATCTGGTATTTTTAATTGTCTCTTTATAATTAATGTTATGTGAGCCCCCCTCCCTATATAAGGAGGTGGTATGAGAGTTCTTTTCATCATGGAGATCATTAGAGTTTTGAATCTCTCACTGTGAGAGAGGGCTTCTTGGAGGAACCAGCCTCCAGAAGATTGTATCCAACAATTTTCCTTTCATTTAGTGCAAGCAATTTCTTCTTCTCATAATATACATCATTAAGTTCTGATGTTTAGATGAACTCCATGCAGGAAAAGTTTATAGAGAGATTGTTGGAAGCGCTTATTATGTTGCTCCTGAAGTACTCAAACGTAGCTATGGGAAAGAAGTAGATATATGGAGTGCTGGTATTATTCTCTACATTCTTCTCAGTGGTGTACCTCCTTTCTGGGCAGGTATGCATGATTTCTACTCTATATTATGCATGCCATGAGATTGCTATATTGCATTTCAACTCGGTAACTTTTTTTTTCATAGAAACCGAAAAGGGAATATTTGATGCTATCATGCAAGGCGTCATTGACTTTGAAAGTGCACCCTGGCCTTCTATTTCAAGAAGTGCCAAGGATCTGGTTAGAAAAATGCTGAACCCGGATCCGAAAAAGAGAATTACTTCAGCTCAAGTCCTTGGTTAGTGCCAATGTTTTTGTGTAAACTGTGTTTCTTGTGCCACAAAATGTCTTGCATGCTCAAATTTACTGCCTGTCTTGTTATATTGCAGATCATCCTTGGATTAGAGAAGACGGAGAGGCATCTGATAAACCTATAGACATCGCAGTTTTGTCAAGGATGAAGCAATTCCGGGCGATGAACAAACTAAAGAAACTGGCCTTGAAGGTCTGCTTAATCCATCTTCTTATTACTTTTGCATTACATACATTACATTACATGCATTATGTTACATTAAATTAGGTTGTTGTTATCTGAACAAATTTAAGGTTATTGCGGAAAATCTCTCAGAGGAAGAAATTAAGGGGCTAAAGCAGATGTTTTCGAATATGGACACCGACAACAGTGGCTCCATCACGTATGAAGAACTAAAGACGGGTTTAGCGAGGCTTGGTTCAAAGCTTTCGGAGTTCGAAGTGAAGCAGCTCATGGACGCTGTAAGTTGATCCATATCATGTTAAAATTCACGTCGGTTCCTTTGCTTTTGTTGTCTTATACTTGAATACATTTATAATTTATCTCTCAGGCCGATGTTGATGGCGATGGAACCATTGACTACATAGAGTTCATTACTGCTACAATGCATAGGCACAAACTGGAAAGGGAGGAGAACTTGTATAGCGCCTTTCAGTATTTTGATAAAGATAGCAGCGGGTTAGTCTTTCTAGCTAATATTTGTGATCGGATTTATGAAACTTGATACCCCTTCTTCCTTTCCGTTGAGTGACCCAGGAGCATGAAACATTAACTGTGTTTTATGTTTGCATGCCATATAATGGTTTGTGTTGTTTCTTTTTTCAGATTACATTAACTGTGTTTTATGTTTGCATGCCATATAATGGTTTGTGTTCTTTCTTTTTTCAGATTCATTACGAGAGATGAACTCGAAATGGCAATGGTGGAACATGGAATGAGTGATACATCAACAATAAAGGAAATAATATCAGAGGTTGACACAGATAATGTGAGTGCACATCTCAATAGTTTCTCTCTTTTGGGAAGGACTTTTTTTTGGTAATGAGTTCCCAAACTTGAAACTTTTTTCGTAAGTATGGACACGTAAAAATCTACCATAAATCTAGTGTTGAGAGGGAAAATAATAATTCTCATTACCAAGTGGCAGCCCATATACCTATATGTATGGGATTACATATTACATATTAAATATAAAAATCACTTTCTCCAACACTCCCCCTTAAGTTGGGCGTGTAATGTCTGTTATGCCCAACTTGCCCAGTATTCTGTCAAACGATCTTTGACTCAGCCCCTTGGTAAGTATATCCGCAAGCTACTGGTTTGATGGAACAAAATGGGTACTCACGATCCCCTTAACTATGTTTTCCTTAATGAAATGCCCGTCGATCTCCACGTGTTTGGTACGATCATGTTGAACCGGATTGTGGGCAATGCTGATAACAACTTTACTATCACAGTAGATCCTGATTGGACCAGCACACTCTACGCCAAGGTCCTTCATGACCAACTGAATCCACAAACCTTTACATATCCCTTGTGCCATTGCACGAAACTTGTCTTCTGTGCTGGATCTGGCTACAACGTGTTGTTTCTTGCTCCTCCAGGTCGCCAATTTGCCCCCAACAAGAGAGCAATACCCTGATGTCTACCTCTGATCGTCAACTGAATCCGCCTAGTCCGCATCAGTATAGACTTTTACAGTCAAGGCCTCGTTGGGTGAGAATAGTATTCCCTTGCCAAGAGAGGATTTGAGATACCTCAGGACTCTGTATGCAGCATCCAAGTGATGTGATCTAGGTGAATGTATGTACTGACTAAGGACCCCCACAACATAAGATATGTCCGGACGAGTGTGTGAGAGATAGATAAGCTTTCCCACCAGTCGTTGAAAATCCGGCATGTCATCAACAACTTCTCCGCCATCCCTTCCTAGCCTGTGATTGATCTCAATTGGGGTTTCTGCCGGCCCGCACCCGAGCATTCTAGTTGTTTTAAGCAAATCAAGAACACACTTCCTTTTAGATATAAATATCCCATGTTTGGATCTGGCCACCTCGATGCCAAGAAAGTACTTGAGAGGTTCAAGATCCTTCACTTCAAATTCCTTAGCCAATCTAGACTTTAAGAGTTCAACTTCTTCTGTATCATAACCGGTTATCACTATATCATCCATATAGACAATAAGAGCAACCACCTTATTTTTCCTGTTTTTCACAAACAAGGTGTGATCAACATTGCTCTGCTTGCATCCAAAAGGAATCATTGCTCGGTGAAATCTCCCAAACCAAGCACGTGGAGATTGCTTCAAGCCATACGAAGCTTTCTTCAACCTGCAAACTTTCTCGACCGACCCTTTTTGGAGAACACCAGGAGGCAGAGACATGTAGACTTCCTGCTCAAGATCACCGTGGAGAAATGCATTCTTCACGTCCAACCTATGTTGTCAAGGCGCGCGCCTTGGCGCGCCGGGCGCAACCCGCCGCGCCTCAGCATGGCTGAGGCGAGCGATGTGCCTTAGGCGCGCCCAGGCGCGCGCCTTACTGGATCCCAGACGCTCCAGAGGCGCGCCTGAGCCTTTCAAGGTGTTTTTTTCAACCTTCTTTTTGGGAGGTGGGCAAAAGTATGATCTCAGACGCACCCAAGGCACCACTAGGCGCACTTGGGCGCTTAATCCGCTGAATTTCAGCGAATTGGGCGCCCAATCCGCTGAATTTCAGCGAATTGGGCGCCCAATCCGCTCAATTTCCTTTTCCCCCCAATTTTGCGTCTCACGTGCCTCAGGCGCGCGCCTGCGCCTAGGCTCCAGGGCCCCTTGGCGCCTCAGTGAGCCTTTAACAACATAGCGTCCAACTGAAGGAGACTTCATCCTTTACACACAACACACGAGAGCAAGATCCTGATAGAGTTCATTTTAGCAACCAGAGCAGATGTCTCTTGATAATCGATACCAACTGTTTGTGTATATCCTCTAGCAACCAACCTGGCTTTGTACCGTTCAACAAGGCCTTCAGAATTTTGCTTCACAGAGAAGACTCACTTACATCCCACAATCGTTTTCCTCTTAGGGAGATGAACAAGATCCCAAGTACGATTCTTGTCAAGGGCTCCCATCTCCTCGAACATGACTGCCTTCCACTCGCTGTGCTCAAGGGCTTCATGCCAAAAACGAGAAACATATATGAAGGACAAGGAGATGACAAATGCTTTATGTGAAAGAGACAAAAAGTCATAAGTAAAAAAAGTGAGAAAGAGGATGCTGGGTAAAAGCAGAATTACCTCTATCAGTACCTGACAATGGATCAGATGATGGCCTATGTTGAGTAGCAAGAGCAGGTGTGTTCGTGCCCCTCCTACGACGCGTGTAAACCTGTAATAGAGGAGGAATCACCAGGTCCAGAAGCAGGTGGGGGCACCAGAGGACAAGTGACAGGAGGAGGCAACATATATGGAGGTGAAATAGGCAAAGAAACAAAAGAAGGGGAATTCACTTCCGTAGTACTCGTCTTCCCCTGATGAGAGGTCCTATAATAGGCCTCCGATTCCAAGAAGGTGACATCCATAGTAACAAATGTCTGCTTGGTAACAGGATGAAAGCACTTATAGCCCTTATGTGTAGGAGAGTAGCCAATAAATACACATTTTAGAGCGCGGAGATCAAGTTTGGTCTTATTATGAGTGTGAAAAAAACATACACATCCAAAGATCCGTGGAGGGAGGGAAGTGAGACAAACCCCCAGCGTGGTCAGAGGAATATGAACCCTAGAACATGCGTAGGATGACGATTGATGAGGTAGACAGCGGCGAGAACAACATCACCCCAATAATATTTCGGGAGATGCATCAGGAGGAGAAGACATCTAGCCACCTAAAGGAGGTACCGATTCTTGTGCTCAATCACCCCATTCTGAGCAGGGGTGTAAACATAGGTGGTTTGATGTATTGATGTAAACTGAGCTTCGTAAACTTTAAATTTAAGATGACATTTTCTTGGTACAAAGTTAAATTTTCTTAGATTAGAAACATCACCACATAACAAAAAGGCTAACTTCCGGTTTACCAACGTTTAGGGCTTTTAAGTAACATGCGGCAAGGGCACAAACCACGCAGGAAACTAACTCCAAAATACAATAACAGTTAGGAAGGTTTGGGGCTAGTGCGCGCTACACTTGGATGTGACAATACCTTGCTGAAATTATCATAATAAACCACTAATAAAGAGATTGAGAGACGGAGGAAAGAAATCACCGGGAGGTTTTCCGGCATGCTCATTCCGAGCTCTTCACGGGCAGTCACGACCGTCGAGGGAGTGGTCAAGCGAGGTGGCGGCTGTCGGAGGCTGTTTTGGTGGAGGGAAAAAGGAGTGGTAGCTACTGTTGGAGGTTTTGGGAGATGACGGGCGGTAGGAGGAAGGTAGTGGACGGTTGGCTGTTGGAGTGGAGAGGAGAGGGTGGATGGTGTTGGGTAGCTCGAAGTAGACTCACGGGAGGGTTTCAGGCGGTGGCCAGTTGGAGGACGGAGATCGAGAAGTCGGAGTTGCAGGAGGCTTGGTGACGGACGGGAAAACCCCCGTGAGATGCGGACGGGAGGTGTGAGACGCAGAGGGAAGCTGGGGGGGGGGAAAGGCTGGAGGGTTTGCAGGCGGGAAGAGAGGGGCTGGCGGAGGAGCGGAGCGCGGGCCGGACGGCGGAACGAACTCACCGAAAGCAGTGTGTCTATCAGCAAGTTCTCTCCAAAACCGGTCTAGGGCAACCAAATGGAATGCACATATATATAGGCTTCCTCCCTCTCTCAATCTCAAAATTTTAACAAGTAAAATAATAAGTAAATAACTAATTTCAGCACATGTCCTCCAAAACAAACACAACGACCCACCCCACTCAATCCAAACCAAACCAATCCATTTAAGGTCACGCGAGGCGGTCAATCTCACGTGCCGGGACAAAATAACACAGTTCACACAATGACATGAAAAACAAAAAGATACAAGATTGCGATAAAAAATAAATAGATACGCCGAAGGTAGCGGCAATAAGTAAATAACTATAGTGCCGGCGACAGGGTTACATCAGTTCCCCCGGGGTTGAGAGAACTCGACTCCGGCGAGACTGTGCTGATGACTGCAACTGAGAGGTCCGGACGTCGACGTTGTAACTCTCTGGCACTGATCCGGCTGCTATCCAAGACGTCCCTGCCCCGCCAGGAGACCAAGTATCGCCGGTAGGCTGCTGCTCGCTTCTGGAACTCCCGAACATCGAGTACCTGGTCAACCTCCTCCGTGGTGGGTGTGAAGGCCGGCTGAAATCCTGCGGTCGTCCCGGGCTCCCGGCTAGGTGGTGGCAAAGAAACGGTAGGTGGAGGGCCGTGGAAAGAGGAAAGGTCTGCCACATTAAAAATCGGCGAAGTACCGAATTCCAAGGGAAGATCAACAAGGCAGGCGTTCTCGCCCAGCCGTTTCCTTACCTGAAAAGGACCGAAACGACGCTGCCGGAGCTTGTGGTCTGTCCTACTGGGAAATCTTTCCTTTTTGAAATGTACCAACACCCAATCTCCTTCCGAAAAAGGCACGTCGCGCCGATGGATATCAGTGCTGTCCTATATTTTTCGGATGTTACCGACAACTTATTATGAATAACTTCATGCAAGGATTTTAAATTATCAATCCAAGTGGTAGCTTCAAAGGAAACACGCTCGTGAGAAGGTAATGAGTGTCGTTCGAGGAAATGCGGAATAGGGAAGCCATAGACAATCTCAAAAGGAGACTTTTGGGTGGAACGATTTATAGTACTGTTGTAGGCAAATTTGGCTTGGGCTAGTGTCAAATCCCACTGCTTAGGTTGTTCTCCCGCTAAGCATCTCAATAAATTGCCCAAACTTTGATTGACCACTTCAGTTTGCCCATCAGTTTGTGGGTGGGACGCACTACTAAAATTTAATTTTGTGCCAAGTTTATTCCATAAAGTTTTCCAAAAGTAACCCATGAAACGAGTGTCCCTATCAGATGTGAACGTGCGTGGAACACCGTGAAGTCTAACTACCTCCCTGATAAAAAGATTAGCTATGTGCGCGGTGTCGGAGGTCTTCCGACATGGTATGAAGTGGGCCATCTTGGAGAACCTATCAACTACTATAAATACGGAGTCGACTCCACGCACCGCACAAGGGAAATCGATCACAAAGTCCATGGAGACCTCATCCCATGGCCGCTCAGGAACGGGTAAGGGAATGTACAATCCAGTATTTTGGGGCTGTCCCTTATACAACTGACACATGTAATAGGCACAAAAGTGGCTAATAATATCTTGTCTTATGCGGGGCCAATAATAGCGCGTGATTGCCAGATCAAACATCTTGGCTTGTCCGACATGTCCACCCAACCCAGATGAGTGCATCCACGGACTCGGATCGCCCAACCGGGTCGTCAATCACCACCTCCTACGGGAATAGACGCTTGCATGTCGTCGATTGCCATCAACACCCCCCGACTTGAAAGCACTCATCTCCGGTGAGTGAAGATGATCGTACTCTCGGCGCAAGTCCGGGGCGAGTCTCTCGAGCTCCTCAACAGCAATCCAAGTGTCGTCTGAAGTTAGGCGGGCAGAACAATGGACCAAGTACCACAGGACCACCGAACCGCCCATCGTCGTGAAGTCATGACCAACAATCTGTAGTGTATCTCCGGTAGGCGACTGTCGTAGCAATGTATCTACGTCTGAACGCGGTGCCACTGGAACCGTCAGCTGTAAAGTGGGGTCCTCCGAGCTGTGCTCAACCGTCCGCGACTGCCTGAGCGAAGTGGGCGTAGGTGTACTGGAGGCGTGAGCGTCAAGCTGGGGCTCAGGGGTAGGTGGAGATAAGGGATCCTCTACATTGAACACCCGGCGAATCCCCATTGCTGGCGGTATGTCAACTTTATACGCGTTCGTACTAATCCGTCGAGTGACTGTGTAGGGGCCCATCCGACGAGCACTTAACTTTTTCGCAGCCCCCTGGGAGGGCCTCTCATGTCGAAGGCGTATCATAGCTTGCTCCCCGACATCAAATGTTTGCTCCCTCCTGTGCAGATCGTCCTGAGCTTTGTAGTTTTCATTACTGGCCGCAATCTTCCTTCAGACTGTCTCATGTAGTGTGTGTATATGCTGGATGAACGACTCGGTGGACTCACTAGGTCGGGCTCCTAATGGAACGTCAACTAGGTCAACGGGTTTTCTAGGCTCGTAACCTAATATGACATGGAATGGACTCAAACTCGTAGTCTTATTGACCAAACTATTGAATGCAAACTCCGCAATAGGCAGGACCGTATCCCAGGTGGTCGGACTATCCTGAACTAGGCAACGCGACAGGGTAGCAAGGCTTCAATTGACAACTTCAGTCTGCCCATCCGTCCGTGGGTGGTAGGTGGTGGAGAACTTTAGTGTCGTGCTGGTCTTCTAACACAACGTCTTTCAAAAATAATTCATGAAATGGATGTCATGATCAAAAACAATAAAAGTGGGCAACCCGTGGTACTTGAATACCTTCCTGAAGAACAGGGCCGCCACGTGTGGGGCATCGTACGCCCTATGAAAAGGAATGAAGTGGGCCATCTTCGAGAAGCGGTCCACGATAACAAAGATCGAATCGAACTTCCGCAGTGTGCGGGGAGTCCAAGTACGAAGTCTAAACTAATGTCTGCTTAGGGCCGGTAGGGAATAAGCAATGATATGTATAGGCCTGTGGGTTGTTGAGTCCCTTTTGTCGTCTGGCAAATTCGGCAATGTCGGACGACCCGCGTGACGTCCCTCTTCAGGCCAGGCCAAAAGAAGCGGTTCTCAACTAACACAATTGTCTTATCTCGCCCAAAGTGCCCCGCGGCTCCGCCCTCGTGAAGCTCCCAGATGAGAAAATCCCGAAGGGAGGTCTGCGGTATACAAAGGCGAGACCCAAAGAACAGGTAGCCTTCCGAAATGATAAAGCTCTCGCGGGGCTCAGGTGGGTCCTTAGATAAGGCGAAGAAGATACCACCAAAATTAGGGAACTCGGGGTAGTCCCGACGGACACGCTCAAATTCCTCAACTCGCGCGCTCATGGTGAGGATGGTGACCCGACGACTCAACGCATCAGCCGACTTGTTCTCAACACCAACACGGTGTTTGAGAACGTAGTGGTATTTCTGCATGAACTCCACCCACTTCGCGTGTTGGTGTCCTAACTTCTTCTGCGAATCCAGGTATCACAGGGCCTGATGATCAGAGTACAGGACATATTCCTTGTTTAGGAGATAGTGACGCCAATGTCGGAGCGCCCGCACAACATCGTAGAATTATCGGTCATAATTGAAGTATTTTTGTCGGGAGTCATTCAGTTTCTCACTAAAGTAAGCAACTGGATGACCCTCCTGGCTCAGTACTCCCCCAATGCCTACTCCAGACGCGTCACACGCGACCTCAAAAGATTTGGAAAAATCAGGAAGGCCCAATACGGGAGCAGTCGCTAGCCTTTGCTTGATGTCCTCAAACGCTCTGGTGGCTGCTGCAGTCCAGGCGAAATCCCCCTTGCGGAGGCTGCTCGTAATAGGGGCCATGATTGAGCTAAACCCCCGAGCAAATCTCCGGTAAAAGGTAGCGAGACCGTGGAAGCTCCGTGCCTCGTGGATATTGGTCGGGACAGGCCACTCGCGAATAGATTTGACCTTTTCGGGGTCAACAGAGATGCCGGATTGCGAGACGATGTATCCTAGGAAATGTATCTAAGATTTCAAGAATGAGCACTTCTTCAAATTGATGTACAAATGCTCCTTCCGATGGAGATCAAATACCGATCGAATATGGCCCAGGTGCTCTGTGCGGTCCTGGCTAAAGATCAGTATATCGTCAAAATAGACCACAAGGAACTTGCCCATGTAGGGCCGTAGGATCTGCGTCATCACCCTCATGAACGTGTTCAGCGTGTTCGACAGTCCGAACGGCATAACCAACCACTCATACAGACCATCCTTCGTCTTTGTAGAAAGAGCTCGAAACTTGTATGTATTTCTTGTGTGTGCAAATACAAGGAGAGAATACAAATATATAGGAGAGAAAAAGAGAGGAAATCTTATACAAGATGTGTGACTAATAAGAGAAGAGGGAAAAGAATAAAACATGAGCCCAATATTGAGCCCTTTACATGGACTTTTCTAACACTCCCCCGCAAGCTGGAGCGTACAAGTCGTATGCGCCAAGCTTGGACAAGCACTGATAGAATATGGTACTGGAAAGAGCCTTTGTGAGGACATCTACAACTTGTTCTGTCCCTGGAACATGCTTCAGGTCGAGTTTCTTCATTTGAACCTTTTCCCGGATGAAGTGACAGTCGACTTCAATATGTTTTGTTCTCTCGTGGAATATCGGGTTCTTGGCTATATGTATGACAACCTGGCTGTTACAGAGGAGGAGAGCTGGGGAAGGGAGCTTTACACCCAGATCGGTAAGAAGACCTTCAAGCCAAGTTAGTTCATAAACCACCGACGTCATTACCCGGTATTCTGCCTTAGCTGATGATCGAGCAACGACCGCTTGTTTCTTGCTTCTCCAGGTAATCAAATGTCCTCCAAGATATGTGCAAAAGCCACTGGTTGACCGTCGATCATCAAGGGAACCAGCATAATCGGCATCGGAATAAGCCACCAAAGTTGGAGCTGAATATGAGGTTTTGTAAATCAGACCTTGACCAGGAACCGTTTTAAGGTATCTGAGAATGCGTTCAATAGCTTGAAGATGAGATCTTCGAGGGGTATGCATGTACCGACTGACAATACCAACAACGAAGGAAATATCTGGTCTGGTTACCGTGAGGTAGATCAATTTTTCAACGAGACGACAATAGTATTCTGGATTCTGGAGTAGGAGATCTGAGTCAGATGCCTGAGCGCACAACTTGTGATTTGCATCCATTGGAGTGTCAATCAGCTTACAACCTGAATAGCTAGCATCCCTAAGGAGGTCGAGACAATACTTCCACTGAGAGAGGACGAGACCGTCTGGCCGTTTGACAACCTCAAGACCCAAGAAGTACCGAAGAGGCCCCAAATCTTTTGTTTGAAAAACTGTGCCCAGGTGTAGTTTGACCTCCTGTATTCCTTTCGAGTCGTCTCCTGTAATTATGATATCGTCAACATATACTAACAGAAGAACCGTTCCCGTTGTTCGGTGATGAGTGAATAGCGAGAAGTCTGCCGAGCTGCGAGTAAAACCAACCTCCCGAAGGGCCTTACTGAATTTGTCAAACCACGCCCGTGGGGATTGTTTGAGACCATACAGTGCCTTCATAAGACGACAGACCTGAGACTCCCCCGTGGTCTCAAACTTGGGAGGTTGCTGCATATACACCGTTTCTTGGAGATCGCCATTCAGAAAGACATTCTTAATATCGAGTTGGAGTAAGGGCCACCGGCGATGGACAACCACAGAGATGAGGACTCGAACGGTATTGAGTTTGGCAACCAGAGAAAAGGTTTCTTCATAGTCGAGCCCCTGTTGTTGGGTGAAACCACGAGCCACCAGACGAGCTTTCAGGCGGTCAATCGTTCCGTCAGTCGCATGTTTGATAACATAGAACCATTTACACCCAACCGGTGCCTGACCCGGAGGAAGGGGTACAAGAGTCCATGTCTAGTTGGCCCACAGAGCAGCCATTTCCTCTTCCATGGCGGCCCGCCATCCAGAATGTTGTAGCGCCTCCTGTACAGAGTTAGGAACCGAAATCGAGGAAAGAGAAGTAGCAAATGTGTGGAGGTGAGGGGAGAGGCGATGCAAGGAGACACAGTTTGCCAGAGGATGAGCAGTGGAGACAGGTACCTGATCAGCAGGGCGCAGAGTAGCGAGGTCGAGGCCGACTGCAGAGGGGCAACAGAGTCAGACGGGCGGCGAGAGTAGACACGAATAACGGGTGGCCTGGAGGGGGCAGGAGTCGGAGCAGGTGGTACCAGTGGCAGAGGTGTAGTAACGAGGATAACAGGTCGTGGGATAAGTGGTGGTAGAGGTTTCAGCGTGAAATGAGTGGGTAAAGGAGCAGAGAAGAACGACTGATTTTCCCGGAAGGTAACATTGGCAGAAACGGAGACCTTGCGGGTAGCGGGAGAGTAACATACATAACCTTTCTGCGTACGCGAATAACCGACAAAGACATATTTAGCTGCCCGGGGTTCCAACTTGTCCGAGGACGGACCCAGGCGGTGGACGTAGCAGGTGGAGCCAAAAACCCGAGGCAGGAGAGGGAAAGCCGGAGTAGAGGGAAATAGTAGGCTAAACAGAGTAACATAGTGGGGGACGGAGGAAGAAAGACGGTTGATCAGGAAGCACGCAGTAGAGACCGCAAAGTTCCAGTAACTTTTGGGAACATGCATTTGAAGCATGAGAGAGCGAGCAACATCAAGCAAGTGCCGGTTCTTCCGTTCGGCAACACCGTTTTGCTGGGGTGTGTAAGCACATGATGTTTGATGAAGAATCTCGAATTCAGAGCACAAGGCTGCAAAGCCGTGACTAGTGTATTCGCGATCATTATCAGTGCATAATGTTTTGAGGGTGATGTGAAATTACGTACGGGTTTCAAGGACAAAGGCCGAAAAAACACGGGGAAGCTCGGTACAATCACAAAGTAAATAAAGTCACGTTGTGCGAGAGTAGTCATCGGTAAACGTGATAGAATCTCAATAACCAGAAATACTAGTAACTTTATAACATCCCTTAATGTCTGAATGCACTAAATCAAAAGGAGCAGTGCTCCGGGTACAATGTGCAGGAAAAGAAGTACGCGGCTGCTTGCCGAAGATACAAGAGTCACACTGAAAAGGATGAATGGATACATCAGGAAGAGCCCGCTGGAGCACCGAGAGAGGAGCGTGGCCAAGACGTCTATGCCACTCACTGGAGGAGACAAAAGATAGGGCAGTGGGATAGTCATCGAGAAGATAGAGCCCGCTCTGCAGCGTGCCTTTACCAATGGTAGTCCGCGTTCACTGATCCTGTATGAGAAAGGAAGAGGGGGTGAATATGACAGCAATTTAGATCATTAGTAAGGCGACCAACAAAAAGTAAATTGAACGGGGAGCTCGTAACATGAAGAGCCGAGTGAAGGGAGATCGATGGGTTGAGTAAAAGGTCAGCCGAGCCTGAGACTTGAACCGTCTCCCCATTTGCCACAGTGATACACTTCGGATGAGGAGAATCCGTGTACTTGGGTGGCCGTTGCGAGGTAATATGATGAGTGACACCCGGGTCCATGATCCATCGCGGATTGGTGGATAAACAAGCAGTACCTGCGTTGGAGGAGGTGGCGATGGAGGCAGAGGGCGGGTTGAGCAGCCCTTGGAGTTGCTGGAGCTGGAGACGAACAAACTCAAGGTCAGAAGGAGCGGCAGAGGATGTGTCCGCAGCAACCGAGGCTGTCGGACGAGGTGGATAACCAATCTTCTTGTAGCAGGTCGCCGCATAGTGGCCGTCCTTTCCGCAGTAGAACAAGTCGGCCGACCCCGACCACCGCACCCGCTGCCCCGAAATCCCGAATGTCCACCACGAACGAAGGTAGGTGGGGGCAGTAAGGGAGGAATGGTCTGCTGAAGAAGGGTCGAGGGCGGAGGCGCAGTAGTATCCGGAGGAGGTGAAACACGAAGGAGCATGAAGCATACATCAGATAAGGAGGGTATAGTGGAGGAAGCCAGAATCTGGGTGCAAATATTCTGAAGGTGAGGCGGGAGACAAGCCATCATGATGGAAATGCAGACGGCTTCCTTCTGAGCACGCTGAGTAGCATGGTCATTGGTAGATGGTTGATGTTGTATCCAGGTCTCAGCGAGAGTCTTTGCACGAGAGACAAAAGATGTCATGTCCGAAGCCCCCCCCTGTGTCGAGAGCCAGAAGATCGGTGAGGATGTCATAGAGATGCTGGAGACTGTCTTTACCTGAGTACAGAGAATGCAGTTCATCCCACATAGCTTTGGCCGTTTCGTGATACATGGCCATCTGATAAGGTTCGCCATCGATGGAATTGAGGAGCCATGTCTGAACACGACCATCATTGCGGAGTCAGTCGTCGGTACAAGGAGAAGGAGGAGCCTGAGTGAGGTGAGGCAAACGGCCCTTGCCCTGAAGAACCCGACGAACAGAATGAACCCAAGAGATAAAATTCTTCTTCCCGGAGAGGGAAATTGTTGTAATCCGCAGCTCATCACGGATTTCAGGAACATGTGCCGGGCGGTTTGTAGAGGTGCTAGTCGCAGTTGAGTCGCTGGAAGCCATTACGGGGAGAGGAAGCAGAACTGGCGGCCAACAGCAGCAGACTGAAGCAGGAGCCCGCTGGGAAGAGGGCACACAAGAACCCCGAAGGGTAGGTCGTGACGACTAGAGCAAAATGCGAGGAGCAGTCCGCAGCGATTAGAAAGGGCAGGCCGCAAGGCGCAATTTGAGATAGGCCGCGGTGGACTGTAGCAGTCCACAAGAAGGGAAATCGCAGCTCGCGAGAAGAGAGCCCACAACGGTTAGGAGCAGCCCGCGGCGGGATATACCAAGAGACCACGAGCGAGAAGAGAGCTCGGTTTGGATTGGGGTAGAAGCTCGCAAGGTATGAGAGAAGCAGAGCAGGGGAAGAAAGCCCGCAGCGGATTGGAGGAGCTCGCAGCGGACTGAATTAGAAAAGCAGGGAGAAGTGGACCCCACGGGACAGAGAGAGGAGGCTATAAGAAGTCCGAGGAGGAGGGTGAAACCACGAAGATGAAGTGGAAGCAGATGCAGAAATATAAGCCGCAGAAGACTGCAGGCCGCAGTTAGCTAAGCGGCTAAGGGAGAAGAGCGAAAAGAGAGGCCGCAGTTAGCTAAGCGGAGAAGAGCGGATAGACTTAGCAGTCTGCAGGAGATCACAGGCCGCAGGAGATCAGAGGAAGGCAAATAGAGTTTGGAGTCCGCGGGAGGCGACGAGTCGCTCTGATACCATTTAGAAAGAGCTCGAAACTTGTATGTATTTCTTGTGTGTGTAAATACAAGAAGAGAATACAAATATATTGGAGAGAAAAGGAGAGAGGAAATCCTATGCAAGATGTGGGACTAATAAGAGAAGAGGGAAAAGAATAAAACATGGGCCCAATAATGGGCCATTTACATGAGCTTTTCTAACAGTCTTGAAAGCCGTCTTCCACTCGCCACCCTCTCGCACCCTAATCTGATGGTACCCACTCCGCAGGTCAATCTTCAAAAATATTTTGGCACCGACCATCGCATCTAGGAGGTCGTCGAGGCGGAGAATCGAAAAACGATATTTCACAGTGATCTTATTGATAGTCCGGCTATCGATACACATGCACCAACTCCCGTTCTTCTTTGGGGTAAGGAGGGCAGGAACGACACACGAGCTCAAACTCTCCCGAATAAAGTTCTTCCTAAGAAGATCGTCAACCTGCCGCTTCAGCTCGGCATGCTCTGTCTGGTTCAAGCGATAGTGGGGCAGGTTGGGCAAAGATGCCCCCGAGACTAAATCAATTGCATGCTGGATATCCCTCATATGGGGGAGCTCATCGGGGAGCTCCTCAAGCATGATGTCAATGTATTCAGCTAGTAGGCGCCGAATGTCCGGATCCACACTCTCCACATCCATGGTGGCGTCAGATGCCAAGGCGGAGACCACTACAAACATAAATCCCGAGTCTAAACTCTCACGAATAAAATCGCCCCTCCTCAGGATGTGCAAAGGCCTAGTTGACCAAGCACTAATGGATGACTCAACTTGGCCCTTGGAGTGATCCCTGGGCTGGGTCAGAGTAAGGGTGATCTTTCGTCCTTTGTCAAAGAAGACACACGTGTTGGAGCGGCCATAACACGTGGCGTCGCGATCGTAAAGCCAGGGGCGGCCCAAAAGAACATGTGCGACGTCCATCGGGATGATGCCACACCAAAACTAGTCCTCTATGGACGCTAGGCAGATCGGCACAAGACATCTCTGCGTGACCTGAATGACCGACTTGTCTACCCAGTGGACTCGGTAAGAATGCGGGTGGGGTTCGGCGGAAAGCTGCATCCACTCTAAGCCCTTCTTTGCTACGATGTTCACGCAACTACCGTTGTCTATGGCGAGCTTGCATGGGCCTCCCGCACTCTGCAAATTAGTGTAGAATATCGAGGTACGTCACCAATCTTCCTCAGCACGGGGGGGTGTGAAGGAGGCGACGGATGACTCCCACCTCTAACGATCTCTCCGCGTCACTCTCCCAACCGTCCTCGATCCCCACGGTAATTTCTTCCACTACAACATCGCCAACTTCAGCACCCGCCTCACCGTCGTCCTCCATCAGCAAGTTCCTCGTAGGACACTGAGCAGCAATGTGCCCCTGCCCGAGCATCGATAACACTGTCCGGATCTGGGTCTAGGAGCGGTCAGAACGATAGCCTTACCCTTCACATCTGAGGGGACGCGGATGGAGGCGTCAGAGCGGTGTGTGGTCTGCCTCGATCCTGCGAGGCATAGGTAGTTCTCATACTCGAGTGCGAGTTGGAACACTTGCTCGACCGTCTCTATGCGGTGGGGTATAAGCTCTCTTCGAATCTCAGCTCGAAGTCCCACTCTAAATCGGGAAGCGGTCGCAATAGGCTCCTCCAAAATATCACTCCTCACTACCAACTCATCAAATCGTGTCATGTACTCGACAACGGAAAGTGATTCCTGCCGCAACGCATAGAGTTGGCCGAGAAGTTGGTCACGATATGACGCGAGGAGATACTTGTCCCTCAATCGCTGCCTCATCTCATCCCATCGGGTGACGAGATAATATCGATCTCTCTCGAGCGACCTCTCCACGCTAATCCAGAACATCTTAGCTTGGCCCAATAGTTGCATCTTAGCGAACCGAACTCGTCGTTCGTCATTCATCTCATACCAATCAAAGAAGTGATCCATGTCCAGAAGCCAGTCACAAAAAGCCTTCGGGTCCAGGTGACCGTCGAAGGAGGGCACATCAATTCAGAGGCGTCAGATGAGGTCGTCCTCCACCGGGGTGCGCTCTCGGCGGGGGGCCACATAGTAATCGTATGGATCGTCATAGTCGTACTCGTGTCGTTCGGGTGGGCCACGCCCTTGTCGGGCCGCTGGTAGGTGTGGCTCGTAGGGTGGCCGAGGGTTACCCCTCGGGGCGGGGTCACGATGATAATCATTTGCCGGACCGGGGGTCCGTCTCCGTGGAGCGGGGTCCCGACGTGGTGGCTCTCTACCTCGCCGATCAGGCGGAGGCGGGGCGTTCCGTGGATCTTCCATGGGTTACTCATAACGGGGTGCTAGGGCTGGACCTCTAAGTACTCCTATCTGGTCGACTCTAGTGTTGACCCTAGCGATCTTGTTCTTAAGAGTGACGAATTGCTCGAGGACTAGGCGCTGAAACTCGGCGGCCACCATGTCCGAATTCGAACTGAGGGTCCTATCGTCGGTGACGTTTTGGTCAGACATCGGGGTTCGAAACAACCTACCACTTCGGAGCATGCAAATGTGACTCGAACCTCGCTCTGATACCAAATGATGCAGTGGTAGACCGACTAAAATGAAAGGAGTCTAAAATGCGAACTAATGAGTGTGAGACCATGTGTCGTGCACGTGCAAACACTAGAGAGATCCAAGTAAAGATTGACTAGCAAGTGATAAAATTTTGACGAAGGCTAAGAACACGACATCCACAATTGTAAGCAACAGTTAACGTAAGAGCCGATTATAATTTGCCAACAAATAAGACGCGATTCGATTAAGCGCGCCGGTAGAGATCCCGCAAGTCGAACAACAAATCAAATACGGTAGCATATAACGATTCCATAACCATAACAATAGTTCAAATCAAGCATCCGAATGAGAGAAATAAAACGCCATATATCTTGATTTGCTCATGCGTGCGGCGGCTCGACTTCAGGATGGAGTGTCGTGGGCGGGGTGCTTCCGATGTGTCGGTGGGTCCTCAGAGGGCTGCCGGTAGTAAGGGAAGGGTGGATTTGGGCTATTGGAGGAAGTGGAGGGCGGGATCCATGGAGGTGGGTCTAGGTTTGGGCCGGATGTGGGCTGTGGGGCTTGTGGAAGAGAAACGGGGAAGGAGAAGGTTGGCTGGGAGGTGTTTGTGGCTGGGTGAGGGCGGAGAAGAGCGAGGCTGTCGGAGGAGGCCTAGACCGGGCCGGCGGAGTGCTGCAGGGGGGAAAGGGATGGCCGAACTTGGCCTGGAGGGGACGGCGGGCCGCGAGCGGGAGGGAGGAGAGCCGAACTTGGACGGGGATGGGGCGACGGGCTGCGGGAGGGAGGATGGCTGGACTTGGACGGGGGCTGGGGAAGAGCAGGCGCGGAACAACCGAGAACCACTACTCCGGAATCCACCGAGAGGAAGGACTGGTAAGTTGCAAACCGCAACTCTCGATCCCTAGGGCCGGACGCCAACAAACATATTTATAAGAGAAAAGCTGAAGCAAAATTAGGGCTCCCGATTGGACGGCTATAATTGTTCGGCCCGATCAGGGGCTAAATACATCAAAAAAAAAAACAAAAAAACTAATATATGAAACTGGCTCAAAACGACCCTCCGGGTGCATCCACAGACTCGGATCGCCCAACCGGATCGTCGATCACCGCCTCCTGCGGAATAGACGCGTGCGTGTCGTCGATCGCCATCACCTTTTATGTTTTGAAATTAAAAAATTCTCCTATATAAGTTTTCTCTGTTTACATAATCTTCATTTTTATTAGTATTATAGATGGAAAGTAAAAAGTTAAAATATTTTATGTTTTTCAAGGATACCCTTTGTAGTATCTCAAATTTACAAAGAATGAGAATATCGAAGTGTAAACTTAGAAAATAAATTTAGTATAAATGATATATTTTAAAAAAGGGCAGCCCAATGGACAAAGGCTTCCCCACGCAGCGAGGGTCCGGAGAAGGGTCCCAACACAAGAGTGAAATGTAGGCAAACCTTACCATGCCTTTTTGCAAGAGGCTGCTTCCAGAACTTGAACCCGTGACCTCAAGGTCACACAGCAATACCTCAACAGGTGCGCCAATGCCCCCGCTTCAAATGATATATTTGAAAATCAGAAAATATTTTTGTTGATTTTATTACTTTACATCCAGAACGGTGCAATTAAAGGGGAGATATTTGGTATTTTGAAACATAGAGGGCAGGTCCTTGTAGTTAAAGAAACTTTTAGAGGATGTCCCGATAATTAACCTTATGTATACATATATTGCATTATGTTGTTGTTCTCGACATGGATGCTATGATAATTTTCAGGATGGGAGGATCAACTATGAAGAATTCTGCGCGATGATGAGAAGCGGATTTCAGCAACCGGCCAAACGTTTCTAGTTGGATTTTTACTAAAATGCTGAAGAAAGGCATGCCTTTTGGATATTAGTGCTTGCAATTTGAGGTGGGAAGAATGATGGGTAGATGAGATAACATTTGTATAAGATGAGTGTCTAATATGTATATTTTGGTTTGGGTTTTCTGTAATCATGAGGGCTGTTGCTGTTGCCTTCTGTGTAAATTCAAATTGTGTAATTTTTTTTTTGAGAAGAAATGCACAATAATTTCTATTTATTTCAAAAATACATGCTGTTATATTGAACTGAACCTATTTATAACACTAAACTTTTTGTATTTTATTACATGGATAAAATACATGTCACATTCCTATTTATTAAAGTGGCTGGTTCTTATCCCTGCGCTGCTTTATTTAGGTCGGATCCTTCTTCTCAGCTTTGTCTTATGCTGTCTCTTTGTTTCTCGATCTTTTGTTTTTTCTTATCTTCTTATGTTGCTCATATTGCCTTTGTCGATGCAAGGTTTTTGTGATTAGAACTGCAAGTTCCTCTTCAGTTCTGCAATATTTAAGAGTAATTTGGTTATTTTCTACAAGATTTTGTATATACTGATTTTTGGCTAACTGGATGGCAGATTTATTATCTATGAACAACGACAAAGCTTTCTCCATTCTATGTTCTATGCAAGCTAATATTTGTTGTTTCTTTGAACTCCATGAGACTGTTTTGGTGCCAAGACAAAATATATACCATGTGGTACATTTTCGATCATTGATGGCTACAGCCCAGTCACTGCCAGAATGGCCATGGAAGTCATTATTTGGTATAATATAATTCGTACTTTACCATGCTTTTAAGATAGCGTAATATGCGCTTGGCTATTTGACAGTGAATGTTGTAGGGGTTTGACATAAATCTTGAGATTAAGCTTGCTGGATATTCCAAGTCCAGTCTTGTTTTTGGTTAAATATAACAAAGAACCGACAAGTCTTCTATACTCTTCCTCTTTTCCTGTTGATTCTCCTTCATTTTTGCATATTTTGTCGCTTGTTGACAAAGGTGTGTGCACTTGATTGCACTCCCACATGGTATACTTATTCAGGATTCTGTGGCTTATTTTTCTTGAGATATAAAGATGCTTCTAGGTTTTGATATAATCTTGTAGATGCTGTCATCAGAACCTGTGAGTTGGCCATCTACATCATGCATCTACATCATGCATTACTTGAGCTCCCTGTTATTTTTTTGAATATACAGCGAGGCTTCATTGTGAATTTTAATGAAGGATTGAGGGAGCAGATAAGCTTATATTTTGCTATGCCATGCTCTTGGTGCCTATTTCAAAATATAGAGTTTTATTTAATTTGTATGCTCTGTCTGGATATTGTGTATGGTACGATCCCAAGAGGAATACGGCAAGGGGGAGGGCCAATGGAGGTGAGTGAGAAGAGGGAGATTAGGGTTGAGAGGAAAATTTTAGGGAGCGGCCCTTATTTTCATTCATTTAAGAATAATTCAAAAAAGTACAACACCACCCCTTATAGGTGCGGGGTGCGGATAGCATAATAGCAATGCGAAAAATAACGTGTACACAAATAAAAATGACAACAATTGCAAATAAAGTAATCATGTCGACGGTGTGTCTTCGGTCTCTTCTCCAGACGGACCAATCATCGTCTCCCTCTGCATGCGGACTTGCCATGACGTCTGTTCGACGTGTGCGTGTCCTGTTAGCATGCGCAACCGTAACAATGCCGAGTCTGGAAAATATGTCTTGTCTCCAAGGCAGTGGTTGGAGGGGTGGCGACAGAAGTGATCCTGGGGCAACCATGTAGCTTCAAATTCCAGATGGTAAGACCGAGCAACAGGGATCTTGCGCGAGTTGGATTCCCTCTGAAGGTGGTAGCGACGATCAAGTAGCTTGGTTGGGTAGTATGACACCGACTTTCGTCTCTCCCGGACCAGAGAAGGTTGGGTAGGTGGCAATCCTGCCGGAGGCTATATGATGTCAGCAAGTGCAGTAGAAAGCTCTTGGTGGTCTGTCAGAAAAGGGAAAGACACATCTGATGAGCCCATAGCCCTGCGGAGAGGCCGACGTCCGGGATCCGTTGGATCGTGTAGAGGGGAACAAAGAACGGAGGAGGGAGAAGTCACCATTGAGGTGACATGACTGGCCCCCGTGGAGGAACTGCATAGTCATAGTCGCCCAATTGACGCGTACATCGTCGAGCGTGCAGAGCCAAGAAACCCCCAAAATGGTGTCGATATCACCTACGCTGAATGCGTAGAAGTCTGTGGTCACGGAACATGACCCCACAAAAATTTGGCATGACAGTGCAACGACCCTGAGTCGGTCGGCGACGCCCATCGCCCAGGCAGACAACAACATCCAGAGAGGGAACTGAGGAAAGACGGAGCTGCTGTACTAGGCGCTCATAGATGAGGTTGTGACTTGCGCCACTATCCACCATGATGATGATCCGACGATCCCGTAGCGTGCCTGAGAGATGCATGGTCTGCTGACCGGAGATTGTGCCCATCGAGGCGCAAGATAACTCCAAGTGGTGGAACATAGCCGCGGTGGAGTCGAGAGGTGTATCCTCGGCTGAGATCTCCAGGGCCTCAAAATCAACCAGGGTAATCTCAGGGTTGACTTCGTTGATAATGGCGTGGAACCCCTTTACAGAGCACTCATGGTTTGGGAGTACGGTTGGTGGCACCGAAAGCAGAGACCCTTGCTGCGAAGCTCATTGTAATCACTGTTCGAGAGCTGCTGAGGCGCCGGTGGGCGTCCTGGCCGATTTCCTCAAGGTGGAAACCACAGTGGAGGAGTCGTGGCTGACAGATGCCAAGGCGGCCGAGGCTGGTGGTGGTCGGCCACAGAAGCATGTGGCCTGAGGAGATGTTGGCTTCCACCAGACGCGCCAAGTCGATGGCATCTGAGACTGTATGGGGGTGGTCGTGCAGAGACGAGAGCGGATATGTGGACGTGGGAGACCAGAGCGACGAGATCATCAACATAATAGTCCAGACCGGTTGTCTGACGGACGCCACAAAGACGCTCAATAGTGGAGGAGCCGGAGCAGCGGGTGTCATATCGCTGGATCATCTCCTGCTTGAGCTCGGGTCAGGAGAGACACATGTTGGATTGACGAAGTCACCGAGCTCAGTGAAGGGCCGAGCCATCTAGGCCAAACACAGCCGTAGACATCTTGTCGTGCTCCAGTTTGTAGTTAAGGTCAAAATATTGCTCCGCTTTGGCAATCCAACCCATCGAGTCAACATCGACGAAGGATGTAATATCTAGGGAGAGGGCAGACTGACACAGAATGGGTGGAGAAGTGGTCCCAGAGGGAATGGTTGGCAGCCCAGTGCCGAGGAGAGAGACGCCGTCCGCGGGTGAGCCGAAGTCGGTCATAGCGAAAACAACAACGACCTACGCTTGGAAGGAGTCAATGTTGGAGTGCAGGGCGAGGAGTGTAGTGTGGATGGAGGTGATGACTTGATAGTGAGCGTCCACGCGGCGGCTAAGGCTGTGGTCGGTGACATCCAGAGCAAATTCATAGTTTTGGCGAGTGTGCTGAGCTATAGAGGCGACAACGGTGACAGCGCGAGACAGAAGGGTTGATTAGGGAGCCTGGGGCCACATGCGACAACTGGTAGCAGGGACAAAAATGTCCCCACAGGATGCCGACAGGAAGACGGAAGCGCCCCCGACGGATTAGGATAAATTTTTGGGTCCGGGCCCCGGACGAAGATCATCGTCCGGGGCCTTTTTGATTCTGACGCGTGTCAGCTTCTTTGTTCTTACTTTTTTTTTTCTTGAGAAATCTCTTCGTGCTAGTTATTAAAATATATGTGAATATATATTACTATGTAAATAGTTGAAAAATTGTACTTTTATCTCAGATATTAAAAACAAATGCCGAGAAATTACACTGTTATCACAGATATTATAGGAAAAAACTGAGATAGTATATTTTTAACTCAAACAATACGAGATTGTATTTTTTCATTTGTTTTCTTTGAGAAATCTCTCTATGCTAACTATTTTATGTAATATATGAGAGAAAATATAACTTTTCAGCTATTTTTAACTTTGTTTATAAGAAAACATCATTAAAGTTCTAGTTGTGACCAAGAGAACTTTGTTGTATCCTAGATAGTTTTTTCTCTCCGAGATTGTACTAGTTGTATCTGAGCGATTTTAGTTATGGATTAGAGATTTTAATTACTTATGGGTTGAATACATTTATATCTTAAAGTTGTATCTTAGAGATTTTAGTCATGGCTTGGAGAACTTTGTTGTATCTTAGAGATTGTACTAGTTGTATCTGAGCAATTATAGTACTTGCTTAGGGATTTTAATTGTATCTGAGACTGAAAAAGTTGTATCTCAAAATTATATTATAGCGTATCTGAGCAATTATAGTATTAGCTTAGAAATTTTAGTTGCATTATAGTGTATTTAACTAATTAAAACATGAAATGTCTGTAACAGAACATTGATTACATATTAATCTCATATATTTTGGTGGATCCTTCAGTAAATATCTGAGTTTAATTTTTTCATTGACTGAAATGAATATTTTTTGAGTTAAAATTGTAATCTATTAGCTATTTTTTATAATATCCGGGATTAAAAAGTAATCTCTATTTTTTTGTGTCTGAGATAGAAATGAAATCTCTCAGCTACTTACATATGTAATATAATATGCATGTATATTTTAATAGTTAGCGTAAATATTTCCTAAAAAATGGCTAAGGAAGAAATTTTAAAAGCTACGCGTCAGAATCAGCCATGCTTTTAAAAGCCACGCGTCAAAATCAGTGAAGCCCCGGACGATGCTCTTCGTCTGGGACGCGGATCAAAAAATTTCACACAGATGAGGGTCGGATCGGCCGGGATCTGGGCGTTGGAAGAGCAACCGCCGCCGATCTGGCGCTGGGCGGGAGTGGCCTGCCATTCGACTCTTCTTTTGGCGTGGTAACGAAGGCAGAGCAACGACGGGGCAGCCGTGCGGATGGCTGAAGCTATGGCGCGGGGGTTCCTTCGGGTGGTAGGAGGACGCGCGATGTGGAAGTCGGACGTCGGGATCGCAAGCGGAATCGGCACGGAAACAAAAATCCCAGGTTGTATCGATCTCGATCACCGATCACCGACGGAGGCTAGGTGGCGGGCGGTGAGGTAAGTCGGACTAAATTGATATAATTCCGAGAGGAATCAGGCAAGGAGTAGGGCTGAAGGAGGTGAGGGAGAAGAGGAAGATTAGAGTTGAGATGAAAACCTTAGGGAGCAGTCTTAATTTTCATTCATGTAAGAATAATCCAAAAAGTACAACACTGCTCCTTATCGCGAGGTGCGGATAACAAAATAACAATGTGAAAAATAACACCTACACAAAAATAAAATCTGCATAACAATTTCAAATAAAATAATCATGTCGACGGCGCGTCTTCAATCTTTCCTCCTCCAGACGGACCAGTCATCGTCTTTCTCCGCTTGCGGACTCACCACGACGTCTCGTCGGTGTGTACGTGTCCCGTTGGCATGCACACCCATAACAATGTATGTTCATATCCTTAGGTTGTTGCAAATTGATTTTTTTCTTTCAATTCTCCATTTAAAAGTGTAGACTTTACATCTAACTCTTACACGACGATGCTTCTTTATGCTATCAATATTAATTAGGACACATCGTATGGTTTATGTTCTATCAAGGTGGGCATATGTCTCTTCATAGTCTTGCCATGCATAGTATCTGAGAAAATCCTCTTGCTGCTAATAGTACTTTATGCTTAATTTAATTTAGTTTTGTATATCCACTTGAGGCTGATAATATTTTGATTTGGATGCTTATGCACTAATGTCCAAGTGTCATTCTTCTCTATTATTCTTATTTCTTCATCCATTACTTCTCTCCACTTAAAGTATGATTATGTGCACATAAATTAAAATGGATTCTTGAGTCTGCCCTCTCCGATGTCTTTGGCTTTGATATGAGGGCATGATTCGGCAACAAACGTGATGATATAGGGGGCCACTATTTCAGTGATATCTGTGAGCAACCACTTTGTGCATTTATTATCAAAGATTAGGTCTTTCTCCTCTGAGAGAAGCCACTTTGTGCATAGTGCCAAAGATTAGGTCTGTTTCCAATCTTTCCCCGCCCATACCCCCAATAATTGGGGACTATATGTGTTCTGTTGCTGCTGTTGTTGTTGTATATCCACTTGAGGCTGATAATATTTTGATTTGGAGGCTTATGCACTAATGTCCAAGTGTCATTCTTCTCTATCATTCTTATTTCTTCATCCATTACTTCTCTCCACACTTGTTCTTGTGCTGGTTGTTCAAATGTTGCAAGTTCAATCATCAATAGTGCAAATTTTGATATGTGATAAATATCCTGCAATGATTTATATTGTGGAACTGAAGGTGATGACTCACTTTGATGACTCATCTAGTTATTGGGGATTGGATGGCTGTAGTTTCTTTGAATGTTCAGTAACCTCTCAGGTTGGTGATGTCTGGTCCAAAGATTATTCCCACTGCCAAAAGGATAATTCATCTAATATGATATCTCTGGTAATAATTAGTTGCTTGGTAACAGAGTTGTATTACCTGCTGTAAGCTTTTGGATTATCACTATATCCCATAAAAATACATTTTCCCCTTTATTTTCTAGTTTATTTCTTCTGTCTTTGGGGATATAAGTAATTGCCACACTTCCAACTATTTCATGGCTAATTACTGGTTTCCTTTTATACTGTTGGAAAAGCCCACTTAACATTAGGCCCATTTGTATAGCATTTATTGCTTTTTCTCTCCTCTCTTTAGTCCCACATTATGTATAGGACTTTTCTCTCTCTTTCTCTCATCTATATATATGTACTCATTCTTTGTATTTGTATCAAGTGGACATATATACAAGGTTGGCTTTCTCCATTTCTACATGGTATCAAAGCGAGGTTCGACTCTCCTGCGGACTCCCTCTACTGTCCGCCCAGCAGCCTGCGGTCTCTGCGGCCTCCCTTGTCCAGTCCGCACCCTCTAGTCGCATCTCTCCTGCGGCCTCACTTTTCCTGTCCGCTTCCTCTCCCGTGGATCCACTTCGTCCCCCCTCTCTCCCTTTCTCCTCAGGCCCCCTCCTTTTATAGCCATCCTGTGGGGTCCACTGCTTCCCCTTGTCCGCTGCGGCCTCCTCCTGTCCGCCGCGACCTCGGCGACCTCTCTCCTTGGTCTCCTTCATCCGCCGTTCGCGCTGCGTTCGCCAGCTCGCCAGCTCGCCAGCTCGCCAGCTCGCCAGCTCGCCAGCTCGCCAGCTCGCCAGCTCGCCAGCTCGCCAGCTCGCCAGCTCGCCAGCCCGCCCGCTCGCCAGCCCGCCAGCCCGCCAGCTCGCAAGTCCGCCCCGGCGTGTCCTCTCTTTTCAGTTCTCTCCTGTCCGCCGCGGTCTGACCCAGACCGCCGCGACCTGAACCAGCCCGCATCATCCTCCAGCTCGCCGCGACCTCATCCAGGTCGCCGCGTCCTCTCCCAGTCCGCTCTCTGTTTGCTTCCTCTAGCTGCTGCCTCCAGTCCGCTGCGGTCTCCTCCAGCTCGCTGCGACCTCCTCCCACTCGCTGCAGCCTCCTTCAGCTCGCTGCGGCCTCCAGCCCGCTGCGGTCTTCTCCAGCTCGCTGCGGCCTCCAGACCGCTGCGGTCTTCTCCAGCTCGCTGCGGCCTCCAGCCCGCTGCGGTCTCATCCAACTCGCTGCGGCCTCCTTCCAGCTCGCTGCGGCCTCCTTCAAGCTCGCTGCGGCCTCAATGTCTACATCTGCAGACTCCTTCGGTACGGCAGTTCCTCCTGAACGCCCGGCCTCTCTACCAGAAGTCCGAGACGAGCTCCGGATCACCACAATTTCGCTCAATGGCAAGAAGAACTTTGTGGAATGGGCACACTCAGTTCGCCGTGTCCTTCAGTCCAAGGGATTCCTTCATCATCTGACCCAGACCGTTATTGGTGTCCCTACCGAGGAGTGGTTACGCAATGATGGGCGTGTGCAGACTTGGCTCCTCAACTCTCTTGATGGCGAATCTTATCGTCTGGCCATGTATCATGAGACGGCCAAAGGCATGTGGGACGAGCTACACACCCTCTACTCCGGCAAAGATAGTCTCCACCATCTCTATGATATCATCACCGCTCTCCAGGCCCTTGACAGCAGTGACGCCACCGACTTGACATCCTTTGTTGCTCAAGCCCGGTCTCTGGTTGAGGCTTGGATCCACCATCAGCCTCCCACTCTAGATCTCGCTGCTCAACGTACCCAGAAGGAAGCTGTGGGTATCGCCATGATGATGGCCCGGGTACCCCCTCATCTTCACAGTGTCCGGGCTCACATCCTCTCCTCTACTGTTACACCGTCCTTTTCCGACGTGTGCTCAATGCTTCTCAAAGTCTCCCCGCCTCCGGATGTTCCCGGACTTCCTTCTCCGGCTTTTGTTCAACAGACACCTGCTCCCTTACTACCTCTTCCCCCCTCTGCCCGTGGTGGCCGCTCTGACTCTCGCGGCCGGGGTCGCGGTGGCTGGTCTAGGCCTCAATGCTCGTTCTGTGGTAAAGTTGGTCATCTTGAGGCCACTTGCTTTCGCAAACATGGCCGTCCGCCTCGTCCACATGCCTCTGCTGCTACTACCGACTCTGCCTCCTCTCGTACTGAGCTCGACGAGGTTCGTCTTCAGCTCCAGCACCTTCATGGCTTGCTCAGCCGTACGCCTGCCTCGGTTGCCTCTGCTGCCTCTCTCTCCAATGAAGGTATCGCCTGCCTCTCCTCTGGCCCGCGCTGGATCCTTGATTCTGGTGCCACTCATCATATCACCTCTGTTAAGCCACCACAGTACTTGTCTTCACCTCACCCGAAGTACATTACTGTTGCTAATGGAGCGTCGGTTCCCGTATCTGGATGTGCTGATATTTCTCTCACCTCTTCTCTCCTCCTACGCTCGGCTCTACATGTTCCGGGCTCTCCTTTCAATTTACTCTCTGTCGGTCGCCTTACTACTGATTCTAATTACTCAGTGACATTTACTTCTTCTTCTTTTCTCATACAGGATCAGCAGACGCAGACTATCATTGGTAGAGGACGACTGCAGAATGGGCTCTATCTCCTTGACGACTCTCCTACTGTCCTCGCATCTACCTCCTCTTCGGATTGGCATCGCCGTCTGGGACATGCTCCTCTTCCAGTCCTCCGGAAGGCCCTTCCTGATGTCACTCTCCCTGCCTTTCGTTGCGACACATGTATTTTGGGCAAACAGCCCGTTCTTCTTTTCCCCCTCATTGTACTCGGAGCTCCGCTCCTTTTATTTTAGTACACTCCGATATATGGGGTCCGTACAAAGTTACTAGTATTTCTGGCTATCGCTATTTTCTTACTTTTATTGATGATTACTCTCGCATGACATGGTTATATCTCCTACGGATCGCTCTGAACTTCCCCGCGTATTCCGGGCTTTCATCCTCGAGACCCGCACTCAGTTCTCTGCGCCTATTCGCACTATTCGTACAGACAATGCGCGGGAGTACACCAGCCATACGTTTGCCACTCTCTGCTCTGAATTCGGCATTCTTCACCAAACCTCCTGTCCGTACACTCCACAACAGAATGGTGTCGCCGAGCGCAAGAATCGTCACCTTCTTGATGTCGCTCGCTCGCTTATGCTTCAAATGCAGGTCCCCAAACCGTACTGGAACTACGCTCTCTCCACGGCTTGCTTCCTCATCAACCGCCTCCCGTCTTCCGTCCTCCAGTATGCTACTCCCTTCAGCCTCCTCTTTCCCACAACTTCGCCTTTTCCTCTTCCACCACGGGTGTTTGGGTGTACCTGCTACGTTCACCACCTCGGTCCCTCCACGGACAAGTTGGACCCTCGTGCCACCAAGCAGATCTTTGTCGGGTACTCGCGCACTCAGAAGGGTTATGTATGTTATTCGCCTACTACCCGCAAGGTTACTGTCTCGCCTGACGTAACTTTCCGTGAAGATCTTCCTTTCTTCCCTGCTCCGGATATCGCTCTGCCTCCCGCTCCCGTCGTTCGTCCTATCATTCCTGCTCCTCACTCCTCAGCCTCTCTCCCTTCACCACCTCCGGTCCGTCCACCACCCCCGGTTATCCGGGTCTATTCTCGTCGCTCTCCTCATTCTGTGGCTCCTCTGCAGTCGGCTTCGCCCTCTGGTGCTCTGCTCCCTGCTGCTCCGGCTCCCGTCTCCACCGCTCATCCGATGGCGAACTACGTCTCGCTCCATCGCCTCTCCCCCTCTCTTCTTCACCTTGCCACCTCCTTATCTTCTGTTTCAGTCCCTAACTCTTTGCATGAGGCGCTTCACCATCCTGGCTGGCGGGCTGCCATGGACGAAGAAATGACGGCCCTTTGGGCCAACCAGACCTGGGTCTTGGTTCCCTTACCTCCCGGTCAGCACCCGGTTGGATGCAAATGGGTCTTCGTTATCAAGCATGCTCCGGATGGCACTATTGCCCGTCTGAAGGCCCGTCTTGTGGCCCGGGGCTTCACACAACAGGAGGGCCTCGACTATGAGGAAACATTCTCTCCGGTGGCCAAGCTTAACACTGTCCGCGTTCTTCTCTCCGTCGCAGTACACCGCCGCTGGCCTCTTCATCAACTTGATATCAAGAACGCCTTTTTGAATGGCGACCTTCAGGAAACTGTCTACATGCGCCAACCGCCCGGGTTTGAGACCACGGGGGAGTCTCGGGTCTGTCTTCTCAAAAAGTCAATTTATGGTCTCAAACAGTCCCCACGGGCGTGGTTTGACAAGTTTAGCAAGGTGGTTCGGGACATGGGGTTCACTCGGAGCTCTGCAGATTTCTCCCTCTTTACCCGACACCGGGCCACTGGCACCGTTCTTCTGTTGGTTTATGTTGACGACATCCTTCTCACTGGGGATGACTCAAAGGGGATTCAAGACGTCAAACAACACCTGAGCACTGTTTTTCAGACTAAAGATCTGGGGAAACTTCGCTACTTCCTTGGTCTCGAGATCGCCCGGCGGCCGGACGGGTTGGTACTCTCCCAACGAAAGTACTGTCTCGATCTTCTCAAAGATGCTGGTCAGTCTGGTTGCAAGCCAGCATGTACCCCGATGGAGGCAAATCACAAATTATGCGCTCATGCTTCGGATGACGATTTGCTACTTCCGAACCCGGAATACTATCGACGCCTTGTGGGCAAGTTGATCTATCTAACAGTCACAAGGCCAGATATATCATTTGCAGTTGGGGTTGTCAGTAGGTTCATGCATGCCCCCCGGGCTTCTCATCTCCAAGCGGTTGAACGGATTCTCCGATACCTTAAGGGAGCTCCAGGCCAAGGGCTGGTTTACAAAACCTCCGACTCTGCTCCCGCATTGGTTGCCTATTCTGATGCCGACTATGCGGGTTCCCTGGACGATCGAAGGTCAACTAGTGGGTTCTGTACGTATTTTGGTGGGCATCTTATTACTTGGAAGAGTAAGAAACAAGCTGTGGTGGCTCGTTCCTCTGCAGAGGCTGAATACAGATCGATGGCCTCAGTTGTTTCAGAACTCACATGGCTTGAAAGTCTCCTCACTGACCTGGGAGTAAAACTCCCCTCCTCTGCTGTTCTATTTTGTGATAGTCAAGCCGCCATACACATCGCAAAGAATCCGGTCTTTCATGAGCGCACAAAACATATTGAGGTTGACTGTCACTTTGTTCGTGAAAAGGTTCAACTGAAGAAACTTGAATTAAAGCATGTTCCAGGAACTGATCAAGTTGCCGACATCCTCACAAAGGCCTTATCAAGCACTCTGTTCTACCAATGTTTGTCCAAGCTGGGTGCATATGACCTATACGCTCCAGCTTGCGGGGGAGTGTTGGAAAAGCCCACTTAACATTAGGCCCATTTGTATAGCATTTATTGCTTTTTCTCTCCTCTCTTTAGTCCCACATTGTGTATAGGACTTTTCTCTCTCTTTCTCTCATCTATATATATGTACTCATTCTTTGTATTTGTATCAAGTGGACATATATACAAGGTTGGCTTTCTCCATTTCTACATATACCATAGTTCATATGGGGCTTTGTTTGTGATGGCTGCAGACAGGGCTCTATTTTAAATGTATATAGAACTTCTTACCGTTCCTGCTCAGAAATACTTTGGCACATGTTCATAGCTCTACACATTCAATATTGTTTTTTTTCTACTACTTCATTTTGCTGAGGTGTATATCTTGTAGTAACTTGGGTGATGAATTCTTTCGTTCTCACAACATTCTTGAAAAACATGAGACATATACTCTCCCCCTTGATTTTTGCGCAAGAGTTTTAACTTGTAATTAGTTTTCTTGTCTTGTTCTCTTTTGAATTTTTGAAATGCTTCTAAAGCTTCTAAAGCTTCTAAAGCCTGGGTCTCGTCCTTCAAACTCAAACACACAAAAAGGGGATCGTAATCACGCTCAAAGTATCAATACTAAGATCAATCAACATCGCAACTGGGCTTAATGCCAAAAAAAATTTACAATCAAAGATACAATACCAAAGAGCTTCCAAAGCACCACTAAGCTACTACTAAGTACAAGGATACAGAGTAAAATCCCTCTACGAAACGACAAAGGCCGACAAATACAAATAGCACAAAATACATGGAATAAAATACAGAAGCGAGACCGCTACTCGCACATTACATCGACACACTCGGGCTTCCGGGCCACCATCCGAAGAGTCTTTGATACTCCCCTCCTGAGAGCGACCTCTCGAACGTCCTCCATCTGAGACTCAACCTCTCTAGTTTAGATCTCCTCTCGTACCTCTTCAGAAATCAGACAATGATCCCGCATGTAGTCTAGCGAGTCTCTGTACTCAGCAAGTCCTGCCGTCTTCTGCTCTACAGCCCGCTCTTAAGAAGAAAGGAGCTTCAACTCGATTCTTACAGCCCCAAGCCCAGTCTCCAAGAGAGCCACATCTTACTGTGCACGCTCCTGAAGTCGCACGACCTCCTCTGTGGAAGACTTCTCCGTTCAAAGCTCCGCTCGCAACTGCTCCATATCAACCTTCAGCTCTGATTCGGCCTGCCGAAAGTGAGAAATATTGCGATCCCGCCTTCCTCTTAAATCGAAAAGGAGCTCTCTGCTTCCCGAAGCTTCTTCTGGAGTGCCAGAAATCCATCCTTCAGACTCACGTAATGGTCATTCCACATAAGCGCAATGTTAGTCTGAGCCTCAATCTGCAATAAATAAAAAATAGAAGTCAGATACATACAGAACAACAAAACAACAAATAAAACAAGAGAAAGAGCTCCGCGTACACATCGTCGTAGCCTTTAAATACCAACTTCCTCTTTTGATCATGAATCGATAGCATGACAGCAATACGCTCCAGATTGATGGACAAACCGCACAACAACAAACATTTATTCTCCACGAACAAGGAGATACTGAAAAGGGGGTTCACTAGCTGTGAGGCTTAGTAAACGCCAACATTGGAGTAAATTCCAGCTCACGCTCATTCATATGACGACAACGATCAGGTAGTAAATTCCAAACCCCGATCCGTAACCAAATAAAGTGTTTCCATGACGTCGATCCGTTCGACTCTCGAATTCGAGCTAGTGCTTATTACAATGAACTTCAATACTCACGCTGTCGTCAAATCAAACCTCGCACCATTCTCTGAACAGGTCTAAAGAGAACCTCGAGTCGTGCTCCCTGAAGAATGTGATCAGACCCATAAGGCACGTCATCCCAAGAGGAGTGAATTAGAACACAGGAATGCTGCAGAATTTCAAGATCTTTATCATCACTTCGCACGACGGTAAACGGAACTCCGATGTTAGAGTTGTTTCACACAACGTCAACCATCCCTTGGGTGGATTCTGAACTCTTTCCTCAACACACGGTATCCTTACTTCGAGCTTGACAGGTAACCTGTATATTTTTCTCCAAATCGTAATATGCTCGACGGTAAGCGATGAACACAACTCTATGAGCCAACCTTGCATATTACGCCTCGGAACCTGATAAGAAAAATAGGTCCACAAAATGAAGACGTCAAAATAGGTCAAAAATGCTCGGATTGGAAGGATGAACACGCACACACACAACAAAGAGGTCCGCCCTATGAGCGCGCCCGACGTGCGCCGCACGCACAATGCGCAAGAGCACCCTCCATGTAACATCCTGTAATTACGTAATCACGTTTAGTGTTAAGTATTGTTGATTATGGATTAATAATCATGTTAGGTGTTTAATTATCAAATAGAGCATAGTCTTAGGAAACAAAGTCCACAGTTAGACTTAGAAGGCAGAAAAACCTATAAATTGACATATTATTTGTCGAAATTGGAGTTCTTGAGAAAACACACAGTTTTCTGTGCAATCGGTGCAAATTTTAAGCAACCCACATGAATTTCGAGAAAACGGGGTCTGCCATTAGACTCAGCACATTGAATTACATATGAATCAACATATTATTTGTCAAAATCGGAATTCGTAAGAAAACATGCGGTTTACGGTGCAATCAGTGCGAATTTTGAGCAACTGACACGAATTTTGAGAAAATGGAGTACACCAATAGACTCAGAACGTCAAATTACATATAAATCAACATATTATTTGTCGAAATCGGAATCCGTGAGAAAACACGCAGTTTTCGGTGCAACCAGTGTGGATTTTAAGCAACCGACACGAATTTCGAGAAAACGGGGTTAGCCATTGGACTCAGCACGTTGAATTACATATCAATTGACATATTATTTGTCGAAATCGGGGTTCGTAAGAAAACAAGCGGTTTACGATGCAACCAGTGCGAATTTTGAGCAACCGACATGAATTTTGAGAAAACAGAGTACGATAGTAGACTCAAAACGTCAAATTACATAGGAATCGACATATTATTTGTCGAAATCGGAGTTTGTGAGAAAATACACAGTTTTCGATGCAACCAGAGCAAATTTTAAGCAACCAGCGCGAATTTCGAGAAAACGGGATCCGTCATTAGACTCAGCACATTGAATTACAAATGAATCGACATATTATTTGTCGAAATCAGAGTTCGTAAGAAAAAGCGCGATTTACGGTGCAATCAGTGCGAATTTTAAGCAACCTCCATGAATTTAGACTCAGAATGTCTAATTATATAGGAATTGACATTATTTATCAAAATTGGAGTTTGTAAGAAAAGTGCAAATTTTGAGAAACTGAGTCCGCCAATATACTCAGAATGTCGAAATCTATTAAAATTCATATTTTATTTTTCGAAATCAGAGCAATGAGCATGTATGAAAAAAGTCATTTTGGGCAATAACTATTCAAAATTTGGTAAAATAGATGCCGCAAGCGGGTCCGGAACATCGAAAAACCATAGGCGAAGTATTTTCGTAATTTTCCGAGACCTAAATTTGACCCGAAATAACCAAGAAGAGGAGAAGGCGCCACGTGGCGCTACGTGACGGTACCAGGAGACGCCACCCGCACAGGCCATACAAGGGCCACGCACGGGGCCACGTGGTAGCCTGTGATTGGGCCAGGAAGTGTGTCAGGCACACTCTAGTGCAGGCAAAACGCGCGGATGCCCGAATGGGAGCCACTTGCCACCGTACGTGCCACCCGTGTTGTAACGCCACCATTCGTCCCATGGAATATGGCATGTGGCCCCGACCTTGCTGCACTAGAATGCTTTGAGCTAGGACACGAGTAGAATGAG
Source organism: Platanthera guangdongensis (assembly GCA_039583875.1). Classification (NCBI taxonomy): domain Eukaryota; kingdom Viridiplantae; phylum Streptophyta; class Magnoliopsida; order Asparagales; family Orchidaceae; genus Platanthera; species Platanthera guangdongensis. Next base: position 180,515,791 of record CM077156.1, read on the forward strand.
ATTTTGATTTTCACACGTGACTCCGCCGTTTGTCTGTGAAATATGGCATGAGGCCCCGACCAGACCCACTGTTATATTCCATGGGACGAATGGTGGCGTTACAAAGTGGTATCAGAGCCAGATTTAAGATTTATGGGAGGAAGAACATAATTGAACTCAAGAATGTCCACTAGGAATGGTATACATGTACGCGAGAAGCGTCACAATGTATTCAATGTATAATTACCGTTATGAAATAGATGATTAATGATGTTTTGTATATTGATAGGTGGCGAGGAGTGGTGCTGGACAGATTGAGCCCCAACGGTCCGATGAGAGTGCAACACCCGTTGAAGCGCCTACACCTCCCTCGGCGGAGACCATACGTGTGGTGACTGAGACGGTGCTCGCAGTGTTACATGCACAGCCTACTGGGCAGTCAAGGCCTGCATGGGTGCCAGCATGGGCTGGTGCAAGGGAGGAGCGTGCTGAAGCTGTGGTGGATGAGCAAGCAACGGATGAGCAGTTGAAACTGTTTATGGAGTTTCATCGACCTACGTTTGGTGGGGCGATTTCCCCAACGCAGGCGGAGGATTGGCTTGCAAGAGTGAAGAAGATCCTGACTGCAATCAGGACTGCGGAGGAGCAGAAAGTGACCTTAGCCACTTTTCTGCTGGAGGGAGATGCGAGACTTTGGTGGGATGACACAGAAGTGCATCACTTGGCAGGTAGAGGATTAGAGGAGATATCAATAGACGAGTTATCCAGATTGTTTCTAGCCAAGTATTTGCCAGCATCACAGCGGATTGCTATGGAGAACAAATTTCAATGTCTGGTGCAGGGTGAGCGTGATATTAATACATATCTGCATGAATTTACCAGATTGGGGCGCTACGCGGGGTCTACTTTCGCTGAAGAGGCTCGGAAGACGAATCGATTTTATAAGGACCTGCGTGATGAGTTGAGGTTGGCACTTCCGAGTTCGGTGAACCAAGGCTTCCAAGCGTTGGCCGAATGCTTTGAGTTAGGACACGGGCGTGTCACAGGACGTGTCCTTTGCGGATTTCAGCCGGGATTGCGTGTGCTTGAGGACACGGGTGTGTCCTGGGGTACACGGCCTGAGACACGGGCGTGTCCCATGGCCGTGTCCCACTCGAGTGAGTTGATGTTGTGCTGGGTGAAGTACACGGCTGCCAGACACGGACGTGTCGGCTATGACACGGGCGTGTAGGGTGTGACAAGGGCGTGTCACACAGCCGTGTACTGTTTGGATTTGAGTCGGTTGTGTGCCACTCAAGGGACATGGCCTGTGACACGGGCGTGTCCATGGGATGTGTTACGCGTGTCGTCCATCCGCAAGGCTGAAAGAGACATTTTTGACTTATATTTGTACTCTGGCGTTTTTGGGAACTACAAAACTCGGATTGATGCGATTTTGGTGGCATTTCGAAGCTCTTATAAATACCTACACAACGAGCAGCTCAATTCACTCCAAATCCACTTCAGTGGCTGGAAAATTAAGAGAGATGTTAGAGAGGAGAGAGAAAGTTTTCGATCGCAGCGAAACTTTCGGGGAAATTCCGAGAGAGGCTTGAGAGATGGTGTTTGGCCTCGTGTTGTGACGAAGACTTCTTTGGTGCTGCAAAAGTAACGTCAAAATATTATTTTGTGCGAGCGCGCAAGTACTTGCCGGAGAGCTGCCAGATTTCTGTCAAAGTGCCAACCTCAAATTTGGGAGCGTGAAGATAGATGTAGGTGAGAAATATTGCAGTATTCAAGTCTCGCTAGTTATTATTTTTCGTATCTTTTGCGGGTAATTTTTTACCTAGATGCTGCCAAAATAATTACGATACGCTGGACATGACGAATGGTTGAGTCGCTTGTATTCAAGTGATAATGAGACTCTGAGTTATAGGTTGCATGCATATTAATAATACGAAAATGATATGCAAATTATTGTGCAAAATGTACTATTTAATAATTTATTTACGCACACAAATTATCATTTTCATGAATCAATATTTCAGACAAGTGAAGTTTTTTACGACTAAACTGATGTTGGTGGTTGCGACCAATGTGGATAATTTGAGTTGTGTCGGTGCACGATATTATGAAAAAGGATTGTAATAATAATGGAAATAATTATGCTCGCAGAATTATCAAATATGATGATTATTATAAATATTATTTTAATATTTTGTGGTAATGTGCACTAATATGTTAGTCCAATAGTTGGCTTGAGGGATATAAGGGGGTAATGCTCTCCAAAGACTGCATTGTGGTCTTGTTCGCGGACACGTAAATTGGTGGGAGTAGCGTTCCTTAAAAACTACTTTGTGGTCTAGTCCCGGACGTATATTGTGTGAGCTGAACCCCTGTCGGCGGATTCGCTATCCGCACGACGTGACAGGTTCCAACTAAGCTTGAAAAGGTAATGAGCTTTCAGTTAGGCCAACCGATGTACTATACACGCTAACTAATAAATGAATTATTTTTCTATAAGAAATATATATTTAGAAAGAGAACAAAAATATATGTCGACATGTTTATCTTGTTTACTATTTTTGTTAAATTATTCTGTCTATATAATGTGCTTCACATACATAAATATTGTAATATTATTCCAGAGGTGAGCAAACAAAAATGCTCACCAGCCTACTAATGTTTTTAGGTATTTACGAAGATGAGGGCGAAAGAGCACATCGAGGAAGACTATCATATAATATGTAGCATGTAAAAATATAAATGCAAGAACTATATATATATATGTGTGACAAGTTGCACTTGTAAAATATTATAATATAAATAAAAGGGGCAAAGACGAGTATAATAAAATATTTTGCTTGCGAACTCAAAATTTAAGTTGTTTAATTGGTGTCTAGGAAAGTGGTTAGAGATGAACCAATATCCCCTGAATGAAAGGTGGTGCATAATGGTACATCGTGCGGCCACTGACCTTACGCTTACCTGGCCAATGAGCTTCTTAAACTATAAATTGCGAGCTAATCATGAAACCTTAAGTAATTAAATGTGTGGGTTTCAGGCGTATATAGCTCCAACTTATTTGGAAACGTAATACCCTTTGTTTTTGTTTCAGAAATGGCAGAGGGGCATTCTGACTGTTTAATCCCGAGCCAACTAATGATGGTAGTCACCTCCGAGGACTGCCTGCCCTACCGCTTAGTACAAATCTGAATGCTGCCACCCAATTAGTTACAACGCTGACAGAAGTGTTGCAGCGTGGGACAACCACACCCGTTGTTGGAGTACCTGATGTTGATTTAGGGCGACCCATAAGATGGATGGAGATGTTTTTACGAGCAAGTCCACCTAAGTTCTCAGGATCAACCAACCCACTAGTTGCAGAAGGATGGCTCCGTCAAGTCAAGCAGGTCTTTCAGGGAATTGAATGCCCAGAGGAGAAGAGAGCTGCATTGATCAAATTCATTCTAGAGAAAGACGCTGAAGCTTGGTGGGATAATTACAAACACATTGAGTTACATGAGAGAAAGACGACAAATATCTTTTGGCAGGAGTTTGTCGGCAAATTTCAGAGTTGGTATTTACCAATATTAGCATGTCAAAAGATGAATGAGCAGTTTGCACAACTGACCCAAGGGAATGTTTCTCTGATGGAATACGAGGCAAAATTCGCTTCTATTCTTCGTCAGGTGTCCGATGTCGTGGGATCAATGGATCAGCAAATCTTCCTTCCGTGACGTGGATTGCGCGAGTCAAATATTATTTGCTAAGCTTTATTGGTTATTCCACATACATGCATCAACTATAGGTCCACTTACACATCCTTAACTTGCATCAACAAGTCTTTTCAATGAAAATTTGAAATTAAGAAAACAACAAATAATTTTATAGGAACAATGCCGAAACTTAAGAACAGATAGATATTTAATCAAAACAACGAAGTTTTTGGAAATATCTACATAATAACTTATGATCAAAACAATGAAATTATTGAAAATATCTATAAAACAATTTATGATCAACAAATGAATGCGGTGAATTCATATAGTTATTTAGGTCCTATACATCCTTTATAATTATTATAAAATAAAAATTATTCTATGCATAATTTATAATAATTATAATATCAATAACTAACGTCATTGCGGTTCCATTTGATCGTTTTTTACAACTTGAAAATGGACCCGAACCGATATGGCTTAAGTTTTCAAAAGCTCCAAACTGAACCGGGCAGCTCGGTTTCAAAATAGTTTCGGTCGGTTCAATCGGTTTTGTTGGTTTTCGCTCCTCACCCCAAATCTCCAAGCCTGCTTTTGGCTGGAGTGCCAAGTTAAACGCAGGCAAGCACAAGAAGTCCACATGGCAGCTTCACAACGCCCCCGTTTCCAAAATTTCCCTCCATTTGGGAGTTGGGACCCAAATAGAGTTTCATTTAATGGTAATAATTGATTCCCAATTTATCTAGAGGTGCATATTTTTGTTATTATACCCTACCACTAAAATCCCACAAAACACTCGCATCCACCTGTAGAACTGGTTTTGACGATGAACGCCAGTTATAAAAAAGAACTGGAAAGAGACCCGATTAACACCCAAGACCGCCCTCGCCTCCGACGACACAACCGATGGAATCCTCACCACCGCCGACGGAAATCCACCACGCTCCGCCCTCTCCGGCGAAGCCAAACCTACTTTCCCCATCTCCCTCCAAAAATGACCCAACCGACGACGCCATTCTCGGCAAGCCATTTGAGGATGTCCACAGCTACTACACTTTCGACAAGGAGCTCGGCCGCGGCCAATTCGCCGTCATCTACCTCGGCAAGGAGATCTCCACCGGTGAGTTTCATGCCATCAAATCCATCTCAAAGAAGAAGATTCTCAATGCGGGTGACAGGGAGGACGTCAAGAGGGAGATCCAGATCATGCAGCACTTGAACGGGCAAGAAAATGTCGTAGAACTCAAGGGTTCGTATGAGGATAAGAAGTCCGTTCATCTTTTGATGGAGCTGTGCGCCGGCGGGGAGCTTTTTGATCGGATTATTGCAAACGGGCATTATACAGAGAGCGCGGCGGCCGGTATTTTCCGGGCAATTATGAATGTGGTGAATATTTGCCATTTTATGGGCGTGATTCATCGGGATCTCAAGCCGGAGAACTTCTTGTTCGCAACCGAAGATGAAGGTGCAATGCTCAAGGCTACTGATTTTGGGTTCTCCATCTTCATCGAAGAAGGTATTAGAAAACACTACTACTTCACTTGCATTTGGATATCCTAGGCTTCTTTTGTGCTTAAAATTCATGCATTTTATGCTTAAAATTAGTTTATTTTCTTGGCAGCAGTCATAACCTTTGTCTTGCCAAACATATATTTTATGATAATGATATTTTTGATCAAACTCAGCGGAGCAAATAAGCCTAAGTCTCCGTTTGGTGCCGTGGTGGCGGTCGTGAACACGAGGGTTAAATTGTCATTGGTTAACGCACACCTAAGGAACTTCATCCACTTTTATGTTCAAACGGGTTAAGTTCCTTGGGTGGGCGTTAACGAATGACCGTTTAACCACCAAGTTCATGACCGTCACCATCGCGCCAAACGGAGCCTAAGTTATTGTCTGCTTCTTCATAAGCCACAGTTTCCATTTCAATTGCTTTTGGTCTAATGCTTTGCAGAGGGGAAGTTTTTGTTAGTGTGGTGAACAAATCTGAAAAAGAAGATAATGACTTAGTTTGGCGCGGCAGCAGCGGTCGTGAACACGGCACGGTGGTCATGAACCGTCGTTCATGAACGCCTGACCTCACATAACAAATTTCTTGCATTTTATGCTCAAAACTAGTTTATTTTCTTGGTAGCGGTCATGACCTTTGTCTTGCCAAACATACATTCTGTGATAATGACGGTTTTGACCTAACTCACCGGAACAAATAAGTTGCGATAAACTAAGTTATTATGTTATATATGTTTTGTTGTCTGAGGGTCCCTTTGGCGTGGTTGGAGGCTGTCGTGAATGTCGGGGTTACGAATCGTCGTTCACGACTTCACCGAAGAAACTTCGTCCATTTTTATGTTCAAAATTAGTATTTTTTCTTCGCGGAGGTCATAATTGTTATTAATTATGTCAAACACATATCGTGATAGTTGTGTTTTTGTCCAAACTCACTGGAGCAAAATTGCTGCGCAAAACGGATAACGATTCGTAACCACCGAGTTCGCGACTACCATCACCCTGTCAAATAGACCAAGAATTATGTAAATAGGCGGCTTTCCAGTGATGTCTATATAATTTAGTGCCAAAATAAATTTTGGTTATTTATTCTGTTTATTTAATAATTATTTACGTGGTTGAAGGAGGGAGCACGTTGGGCACCCCTGAATTTTCTAAGTCAAACCGGTAAGACTCCGAGGGAGGATGTTTAAGCAGTGCAACCCAGCCAAGCGCCTCGCACGCGCGCGAGCCACGCTCGCTTAAGGGGTCTGAAACCACCCCGACAGTAGAGTGGGACCAAGCGTGCATGGAGGCCGCTTAAGGCCGGTACACACGCAATAGGAACGCGCAATGCACGCCTCGCACGTGCGCAAGCGCCGTGCACGCCTCGTGCGCGCGCGCACGGCGCACATGGCAGGGAGCGCGGCGCGCGCGCGGTGCAAAAATAGATGGATGAACGAAGAAAGGACCATTAGGATCAATCATCGAAGAAGGAAAAGCTGAAGCAGAAGAAGTAGATCCATGAGTGACACCGTCTGAAGCCATTCTTGATTGAAGAGAACAAATCAAAAGGATAAGAAGCAGTGGAAAAAATGATCCAAGATCAAAGATCAAGAGAAGTTCTACAATCGCAGAGCGAAATCAAGAAAGAAGATCGCCTCACACTCATTCCCTCTGATACCATGTTAAAAAGAGAGGAAATAAAGGCTCCTTTCATTTGCATTACATTCTTCAATCCAGCCTTTAAATAGAGTCTCAAAGGAAAAAAAGTATAGAAAAAGTGTACAGGTGGCAAGAAAAATAAAAAATAAAATACAATATCTACAAAACAAGCAATTCATTTTTACACGAGCAATAGATTGTTTTTGTTTTTGATCGTGTTCGTGCTTGTCCTCGGGCTCTGTTTGGGGGACTAATTTTCACCGGTCAAGCGGTTGCTGCCACATGAACCGGACTTTAACAACCGCTTGACCGGTGAAAATAAGTCCCCCCAAACGGAGCCTAAGTTTTTATAATTTCTTTTTGATTTCGACCATGTTTCTCATTTTCTTTTGTTCATATTCTTCTATTATGAATTTATTTTTTTTGTGTATCATTAAGTTCTGATGTTTCCATGAACTTCATGCAGGAAAGGTTTATAGTGCTGTTGTGGGAAGCGCTCTTTATATGGCTCCTGATGTGCTCAAACGTAGCTATGGGAAAGAAGCAGATATATGGAGTGCAGGTGTTATTCTCTATATTCTTCTCAGTGGTGTACCTCCTTTCTGGGCAGGTATTCATGATTTCTACTCTATATTATGCATGCCATGAGATTGCTATATTGCATTTCAACTCGGTAACTTTTTTTGTCATAGAAACCAATCATGGAATATTTGAGGCTACCTTGCAAGGCATCATTGATTTTGAAAGTGCACCCTGGCCTTCTATTTCAAGTAGTGCCAAGGATCTGGTTAGAAAAATGTTGAACCTGGATCCGAAAAAGAGAATTACTTCAGCTCAAGTCCTTGGTTAGTGTCAATGTTTTTGTGTAAACTGTGTTTCTTGTGCCACAAAATGTCTTGCATGCTCAAATTTACTGCCTGTCTTGTTCTATTGCAGAACATCCTTGGATTAGAGAAGGCGGAGAGGCATCTGATAAACCTATAGACATCGCAGTTCTGTCTAGGATGAATCAATTCCGTTCGATGAACAAACTAAAGAAACTGGCCTTGAAGGTTTGCTTAATCCATCTTCTTATTACATTTGCATTACATACATTACATTAAATTGCATTACATACATTACATTAAATCAGGTTGTTATCTGAAAAAATTTAAGGTTATTGCGGAAAATCTCTCAGAGGAAGAAATTAAGGGGCTAAAGCAGATGTTTGTGAATATGGACACTGACAACAGTGGCTCCATCACCTATGAAGAACTGAAGACGGGTTTAGCGAGGCTAGGTTCAAAGCTTTCGGAGTTCGAAGTGAAGCAGCTCATGGACGCTGTAAGTTGATGCATATATATTTAAATTCACGTGGGTTACTTTACTTACTTTCGCTGTCTTATACTTGAATAGATTTATAATTTTTCTCTCTCAGGCCGATGTAGATGGCAATGGAACCATTGACTACATAGAGTTCATTACTGCTACAATGCATAGGCATAAACACGAAAGGGAGGAGAACATGTATAGCGCCTTTCAGTATTTTGATAAAGATAGTAGCGGGTTAGTCTTTCTAGCTAGTATTTGTGATCGGATTTATGAAACTTGATACTCTTTCTTCCTTTCCGTTGAGTGGCCTAGGAGCATGAAATATTAATTGTGTTTTATGTTTGCATGCAATATCATTCTGTGTTGTTTCTTTTTCAGATTCATTACGAGAGATGAACTAGAAACGGCAATGGAGGAACATGGAATGAGTGATGCATCAACAATAAAGGAAATAATATCCGAGGTTGACACAGATAATGTGAGTGCAAATCTGATCAATAGTTTCTCTTTTTTTGGGAAGGACTATTTTTTTTGAGTCCCCAAACTTGAAACTTTTTTTGTAAGTATGGACGCATAAAAATCTAGCACAACTCTAGTAAAATTATAGTTTGTTGTACCCGGGTTTGGTACAATTCTAGTTACCTTACATTAATTTGGTGAGATGGTGAATTTGTTAAATCCTGAAAGTTAAGAATTGAAACTTGGGACTGCTTTATGAAATGGAAATTACAGTGTTTCTTTACAAGTGAGTTAAGAATTGAAATTTGGTGAGATAGTTATGGGCATTCTCTCAGGTCTTTGTTTTTTTGAAATATTGATTGCAGGTCTTTGTGTATATTGCATTATTTTATTGTTCTTGACATGGATGCTATGATAATTTGCAGGATGGAAGGATCAACTATGAAGAATTCTGCGCGATGATGAGAAGCAGATTTCAGCAACCGGCCAAGCGTTTCTAGTTGGATTTTTACTAAAATGCTGAAGAAAGGCATGCCTTTTGGATGTTAGTGCTTGCAATTTGAGGTGGGAAGAATGATGGGTAGATGAGATTAACATTTGTATAAGATGAGTGTCTAATGTGTATATTTTGGTTTGGATTTTCTGTAATCATGAGGGCTGCTGCCTTCTGTGTATTATGTGTAAAAGCAATTGTGTAATTTTATTTTGGAGGAGAAATGCACAGAAATTTCTATTTCATTTCAAAAATACATGCTGTTATATTGGGCTGAACCTATTTATAACAGTATACTTTTGTCTTTTACTACATGAATAAAATACATGTCACATTCCTATCTATTTAAGTGGCTGGTTCTTATCCTTGCACTGCTTTATTTAGGTCGGTTTCTTCTTCTTCTTGGCTTTGGCTTATGCTGTCTCTTTCTTTCTTGATCTTTTGTTTTTTTATTATCTTCTTATGTTGCTCATATTTCCTTTTTTGGATTATATGTTTTCTCTGTCGTTTACTGGCTTTGGTTTTACACTCCCCCTTAATCCATAAATGGCAACTCTAGTTTTAGCTTACTTCGAAAAAGTTAGTCGCTCTGATTATGACCTGCAGTCAAGGAGTGTTATTTTATTAGCTTGTCTTTTGTACTTGTATGCTGTCTATTTACTAGTTTGCTCCCCTGCTTTGTGTTCAGCCTTTATATATATAGAGGCTGTCTTGTATATGTAGTATGAGAGGAAGAAGGTGAATGCTTGTTGCTTCTCCCTTGTGTGCTGAATCAGTTTGTAATCTCTCTTTATTAATTGATCGTGGTAGTACCGTCTACCCTTCCCCCTCTTCATTTTGTAATTTTCATGCTTTTCTTCATAGTATCAGAGGGAGGTTGCTGAATTTCTATCTGCCATCAGTTGCCCAAGGTGCGTGTGAGGAGGTTGTTTCGTGGAAATCACTTCCTTCCCCAGTCCGTCTCACTGAGTTCTCATCATATGGCACCATCCAGCAATTCAACACACAACTTCCTTTATTCTTCTTTTGGAGCCCCCGTGTTTGAAGGGGAGGGCTACGATTTTTGGCAATTTCAAATGTGCACGCTGTTTGTACCACAAGGGCTGTGGTGTATCATTGAGGAAAGCTATCCTCAACCCACACTTGAAAATCCCTGAGCTACGTGAGATGAACCACACAAAAAGGATAATGTTAAAAGGGATGCAAAAGCCCTCCTCTATATCCAACAGGAATAGGAAGGAGCGTCTTCCCAAGGATTATGGGCATTCTCTCAGCTAAGGAGGCGTGGGACACTCAAAAATGGTTTCCAGGGTTCAGCCAAGGTAATTGCCCTAAAACTCCAAAACTTGTGGCAAGAGTTTGATGCCCTGTCTATGAAAGAAGATAATAGTGCACAAACTTATTTTTCAAGAGTCACTAATCTCATCAATCGAATTAAAAGCTATGAGGATTTTATAGAAGAAAAGAAAATAGTTCTAAAAATCATCAAAACGGTTACACAAAAGTATGCTTATGATGTAACAACCATAGAAGAGGCTAAGGATATCAATATTCTTCTCATTGCTAATCTCATGGGATCCCTTCAAGTCCATGAAGAGAGGATCAAGAGGTTTGATACCCAAAATCTTGAACAAGCCTTCCAATCCAAAATTGTAATAAAACCTGGAAGAAGTAACACAACCAATTATGAGAAAAGAGAAAGAAAAAACTCTCCAATATGCCTCACCACACTGCAGTCTGTGCAATAGGAACAATCATGAAGCCTTGGACTACTTATATAAATGTAAAAGGTGTAAAGTCCTTACTCATTTTGCAAAAGATTGTCCATACAAGCAGACATGTTGTCCAACCCACTGAAGAAGCCCATTATGATGAAGAAGTAGAGGAAAAACTTGTGCTCTACTCATGTGACAATAGTGAGGACATGGTAGACAACATTTGGTACCTGGGCAGTGCCTGTTCAAATCATATGACAAACAATAGAGATGATTTTTTCTGTTTGAATGAAGATGTTCAGTCCCATGTGATTTTAGGTGATATGAACTCTCAAAAATTTAAGGGAAAGGAACCATTCTGGTTAAATCCAAATATGGATCATATAAACACTTCAAAGATGTGTAGTATGTCCCTGATCTGGCCCAAAATATCCTCAGTATGGGACCTCATTAAAAAAAGGCTATAAACTCATCTTTGAGAACCAACAATGCCTCATTATTGAGTCTAAAACTGGGCATATTATAGCTAGAGTTAGCATGTTTAACAATAAGGTATTCTCGTTACAAATAACTCAATAAATGACTGATTGGCAACTATGACACCACAAGTATGGACACCTCAATTTCAATGATCTTTTGGAACTTCAGTCCAAAGACCTGGTAATTGGCATGGGCTGCCAAAGTTCAGCAGGTATTAACCCCTTTGCAAGGAATGTGCTACATGAGTCTGACTCATCCTCGGTCTCATAAACAGAAGTTGTAGAACAAATAAATTTGTCAAAGATTACCTCAGTGTTCTGATAGTCAACTGTTTCTGTTTCTTGATTATCAGTCAGTGCCATTAAGTTGACCTCCATATCATATTCAGAGTCATCACAAAGTGATGTAGTTGTGGAGTTTTTTCCCTTATATATGGTTTTTATGATGAAATCCTCTTCACAGGAGGGCAATCCAATGTGAGCATTGTTGAAGCCAAAAATGGCCTCTGTGGAGTTCGGGGTCCCTAGAAAGGGGTGACCTCACACCTACTACACACAGGAGGACGTCACGGACCAAAGATCAAGAAGCTAGAAACAGACCCTCGGCTCTAGCGCGGAGGTTCCACCTCACACCCGGAAGACCTTTGAGGTCTCCCCCTCCCTAGCCAATGCTTGAGCTAGGGTGCCCTGAAGGATGAAGAGAGAGTGAAGAAGCGATGCTCTCCAAGGCACCCCTAAGGGTCTATTTATAGTTTTCCAAATCCCATGGACCAAAATGCCAGAAATACCCCTACGTCAAATATGCCTCGAGCCAATAGAAAACAACCACACCGAGGGCAAAGAGGTAATTCCCCCGAGGGCAAAACGGTAACTATACGGGCAAGGGCAAGACCCCCGGCCACTGGCCGGTCTCGCCCCGCCAGGCCGCGGGCAGGGGCGAGACCCCCGACCACTGGCCAGTCTCGCCCCGCCAGGCCGCGGGCAGGGGCGAGACCCCCGGCCACTGGCCGGTCTCGCCCCGCCAGGCCGCGGGCAGGGGCGAGACCCCCGGCCACTGGCCGGTCTCGCCCCGCCAGGCCGCGGGCAGGGGCGAGACCCCCGGCCACTGGCCGGTCTCGCCCCGCCAGGACGCGGGCAGGGGCGAGACCCCCGACCACTCGCCGGTCTCGCCCCGCCAGGCCGCGGGCAGGGGCGAGACCCCCGACCACTGGCCGGTCTCGCCCCGCTAGGCCGCGGGCAGGGGCGAGACCCCCGACCACTGGCCGGTCTCGCCCCGCTAGGCCGCGGGCAGGGTCGAGACCCCCGGCCACTGGACAGACTCGCCCCGCTAGGCCGCGGGCAGGTGCTCGAACTGCTCGAAAGCTCATAAAACTCATCTGGTCCTGCGCCTGCCGGGAGGACCCCCACTCTGCGAATACGGGGTTGTACACAATCCCCGCTCTTTGCGAGGTTGGCACAAGCTCGGAAAGAAACATCCAACCCAACGTATTCGCTGAGTGTGAGTTTCTTGCGCGGTCAATCTGCCATGCCAGCTGATGGGAGCCTGGGTGGCGAGACCCCCTCCGGGTAAAAAACACTTCACCCCCCGGAGGGGTCAACCTGCCATGCCAGCTATGGGAGCCTGGGTGGCGAGACCCCCTCCGGGTAAAAAACACTTCACCCCCCGGAGGGGTCAACCTGCCATGCCAGCTATGGGAGCCTGGGTGGCGAGACCCCCTCCGGGTAAAAAACACTTCACCCCCCGGAGGGGTCAACCTGCCATGCCAACTACGGGAGCCTGGGTGGCGAGACCCCCTTCGGGTAAAAAACACTTCACCCCCCGGAGGGGTCAACCTGCCATGCCAGCTATGGGAGCCTGGGTGGCGAGACCCCCTCTGGGTAAAAAACACTTCACCCCCCGGAGGGGTCAACCTATCATGCCAGCTATGGGAGCCTGGGTGGCGAGACCCCCTCCGGGTAAAAAACACTTCACCCCCCGGAGGGGTCAACCTGCCATGCCAGCTATGGGAGCCTGGGTGGCGAGACCCCCTTCGGGTAAAAAACACTTCACCCCCCGGAGGGGTCAACCTGCCATGATGGCTATGAGAGCCTGGGTGGCGAGACCCCCTCCGGGTAAAAAACACTTCACCCCCGGAGGGGTAAACCTGTCATGTCAGCTATGGGAGCCTGGGTGGCGATTCCCCCTCCGGGTAAAAAACACTTCACCCCCCTGGAGGTGTCAACCTGCCATGCCAGCTATGGGAGCCTGGGTGGCGAGACCCCCTCCGGGTAAAAAACACTTCACCCCCCGGAGGGGTCAACCTGCCATGCCAGCTATGGGAGCCTGGGTGGCGAGTCCCCCTCCAAGTAAAAAACACTTCACCCCCCCGGAGGGGTCAACCTGCCATGCCAGCTATGGGAGCCTGGGTGGCGAGACCCCCTCCGGGTAAAAAACACCTCACCCCCCGGAGGGGTCAACCTGTCATGCCAGCTATGGAAGCCTGGGTGGCAAGACCCCCTCCGGGTAAAAAACACTTCACCCCCCGGAGGGGTCAACCTGCCATGCCAACTATGGGAGCCTGGGTGGCGAGACCCTCTCCGGGTAAAAAACACTTCACCCCCCAGAGGGGTCAACCTGCCATGCCAGCTATGGGAGCCTGGGTGGCGAGACCCCCTCCGGGTAAAAAACACTTCACCCCCCGGAGGGGTCAACCTGCCATGCCAGCTATGGGATCCTGGGTGGCGAGACCCCCTCCGGGTAAAAAACACTTGGCGCCACGAGAGGTACGCCTGCCCTGCCTGCTGGTGAGAGCCCGACGACGGAAACCATCTCGAGGTGAGACCTACACACCCTCCGAGAGATCAACCTGCTCTGCCAGCTAGTGAGAGCCTGGCAGCGGAATCCATCTCGAGGTGAGACCTACCCACCCTCTGAAAGATCAACCTTCCCTGCTAGCTAATAAGAGCCTGACAGCGGAATCCATCTCGAGGTGAGACCTACCCACCCTCCGAGAGATCAACCTGCCCTGCCAGCTAATGAGAGCATGACAACGGAATCCATCTCGAGGTGAGACCTCCCTACCCTCCGAGAGATCAACCTGCCATGCCAGCTAGTGAGAGCCTAACAGCGGAATCCATCTCGAGGTGAGACGTACCCACCCTCCGAGAGATCAACCTGCCCTGCCAGCTAGTGAGAGCCTGGCAGCGGAATCCATCTCGAGGTGAGACCTACCCACCCTCCGAGAGATCAACCTGCGATGCCAGCTAATGAGAGCCTGGCAGCGGAATACATCTCGAGGTGATACCTACCCACCCTCCGAGAGATCAACCTGCACTGCCAGCTAATGAGAGCTGGCAGCGGAATCCATCTCGAGGTGAGACCTCCCCACCCTCTGAGAGATCAACCTGCTCTGCCAGCTAGTGAGAGCCTGGCAGCGGAATCCATCTCGAGGTGAGACCTACCCACCCTCCGAGAGATCAACCTGCCCTGCCAGCTAGTGAGAGCCTGGCAGCGGAATCCATCTCGAGGTGAGACCTACCCACCCTCCGAGAGATCAACCTGCCCTGCCAGCTAGTGAGAGCCTGACAACAGAATCCATCTCGAGGTGAGACCTACCCACCCTCCGAGAGATCAACCTGCCCTGCCAGCTAGTGAGAGCCTGGCAGCGGAATCCATCTCGAGGTGAGACCTACCCACCCTCCGAGAGATCAACCTGCCCTGCCAGCTAATGAGAGCCTGGCAGCGGAATTCATCTCGAGGTGAGACCTCCCCACCCTCCGAGAGATCAACCTGCCCTGCCAGCTAGTGAGAGCCTGACAGCAGAATCCATCTCGAGGTGAGACCTACCCACCCTCCGAGAGATCAACCTGCCCTGCCAGCTAGTGAGAGCCTGACAGCGGAATCCATCTCGAGGTGAGACCTCCCCACCCTCCGAGAGATCAACCTGCCCTGCCAGCTAGTGAGAGCCTGACAACGAAATCCATCTCGAGGTGAGACCTACCCACCCTCCGAGAGATCAACCTGCCCTGCCAGCTAGTGAGAGCCTGGCAGCGGAATCCATCTCGAGGTGAGACCTACCCACCCTCCGAGAGATCAACCTGCCCTGCCAGCTAGTGAGAGCATGACAGCGGAATCCATCTCGAGATGAGACCTACCCAACCTCTGAGAGATCAACCTGCCCTGCCGGCTAATAAGAGCTGGCAGCAGAATTCATCTCGAGGTGAGACCTATCCACCCTCCGAGAGATCAACCTGCCCTGTCAGCTAATGAGAGCCTGGCAGCGGAATCCATCTCGAGGTGAGACCTCCCCACCCTCCGAGAGATCAACCTGACCTGCCAGCTAGTGAGAGCATGACAGCGGAATCCATCTCGAGGTGAGACCTACCCACCCTCCGAGAGATCAACCTGCCCTGCCAGCTAGTGAGAGCCTGGCAGCGGAATCCATCTCGAGGTGAGACATCCCCACCCTCCGAGAGATCAACCTGCCCTGCCAGCTAGTGAGAGCCTGGCAGCGGAATCCATCTCGAGGTGAGACCTACCCCACCCTCCGAGAGATCAACCGGTCCTGCCAGCTAGTGAGAGCCTGACAGTGGAATCCATCTCGAGGTGAGATAACCAGGCACCCACGAGAGGTTCCACCGGCCCTGCCCAGCTAGTGAGAGCCTGGGAAGTGGGACCGTCTCGGAGCAAAAGGACTAGGCATCTCAATCAAACCTTACCAAATCCTACATCCTCAAAAGGGGAAAATATGAGTTACATGGTCCCCTGACTCAGCTGGTCAGGGGTAGCACTTGTTACAAGTCAAGGAAAAGAAAAAAACTTCCGCAAGGCGAGAAACCCTCAGGGGGCCTGGGCATGATGGCCGTTTTCAGCTTCCTTCTCCTCGGACACTTCCATCTTTCTCAAGCTCTCCATGACCTACTCCATCTCCTCTGCCTTGGCCAACCAAGAGATGGTGTTGACGACCGTGACATAACACTGCCTTGCCATCCTGGAGTCTCCCTTGACTCTGACCTGGATCCCTCCTGAGCTGAACTTGAGGCATTGGTGGAAATAAGATGACACACAACGAAAGGCGCTGATGAGGGGCCTTCCGAAGATGGCGTTGTAGCTACTTGGAGCGTCAACAATGACGAACCGGCAGTTCCTTGAAGTCCCTCCCAACTTTACTTGGAGTCCTACTCCACCCTCTACCTCCTTCCACTCCCCTGAAAATCCGAACAGGGGTCCGTCCGAGGCCAACACCCTCCTTGCCTCTACCTTCATCTCATCAAATGCCTTCTTGAAAATGACGTTGACGGAGCTTCCGTTGTCAACCAAGATTCGAGAGACAGTGTATCCCTCGATGGCCGTCTGGATGACCAGCGCATCGCAAAACGGATCCTCATGATCCGACAGGTCCTTCACCGAGAAGGTGATCTTCTCCTCCTAGGGCGGTGCCTGGGATGTTGAGGCGACGCTCCGTCAGTACATGACATGGAGGCTTGCCTTCCGAGTGGCCTCGATCCCCACTCCACCATGGATCACCACTATACCGCCTCGGGGTCCGACATCGACCCGGTCCTCACACACATCATCCCCCCTTCTATGGGCAGAACCTCTTCAACCCGCACTGGTGACTGTGGCTGGGCAGGGCCTCTCGCCCCCCTCACTTCCAGGAACTCGAGGCAGGTAGCTGCGGAGTGCCCCTCCACCTGGTGGAAGTCACAGTACGGTAACCCTACCCAAACCCTTTTCCTTCCCTGACGGTTCCTCCTCTCCCTTCGACCAATCTCCATCGCTTGCTGGGGTGGGGGTAGGAGCTGTCTAGGGGCTTTCCTCTGGAAGTTGAACCTCCCTTGGCCCCCATGGAAGTTTCCCCCATCTTGGACGTAACCTCTTCCTGGACCTTGAACGGGTCCTCCCTGCTGCCTCCAACCTTGTTCTGGACCCTCCTGAGCTCTCCGCTCCTCTCTCCTTCTTCCTTCCTGATGTCTTGAGCCACCTTGCTCCTTTGACTCCATCTCTGTCAGCTTTGCCAACTTCTTGACAAATGCCGGGTTGGCCGCCTCCATGGCTATCTCCTCAGCCGCCCTTTCCATCAGCTCCTCAAAGGAAAGGGGGGCCTTTCGAGTCAGGCTCATCTTGAAGAACCCCTTGCGCAACCCTACTGTGAATGCCATCTGGAGGGCATACCCTGGCATCTCCTTGACCTCCAGGATCTCCTCTTGGAACCTGTCAACGTAACGGGCCAGCGACTCCTCGGCTCCCTGCCTTATCAGGAAGATGGACTCGGGACTCCTCTTCCTTTTCTTGGAGGTGGAGAAGTGGAGCTGAAAGCTCCGACTCAAGTCCTCAAACCCATAGATCGACCTCGGAGGGAGTTGATGGAACCAGTCCCTTGCCTTCTCCTTCAACGTGATCGCAAAGAGGCGAAACTTGAAGGCATCCGTCATCGGCCTGATGGAGATGACATCCTCGAACCACTGCAGATGCTGGACTGGGTCATCCTTCCTGATATAGTAAGCCATGTCTGGCTCTCTGAACCCCTCAGGAACAGGAGCTGAGATGATCATCTCGCTAAAGGGTGACCCCCTAAGGGGTGGTCTCGCCACCTCTACTCGCGCGACCTGCTCGCCTGGGAGGTTGGCACTCGCCGGGCTGGAGAACAACTCCCGGCCGGTGAGGTATCGCTCGACCCCATCTCCTATCCTCTCCTTCCCTGGCCTTCTTCCCGGTGCACTTCCTTCTCCCCCCGCTGGGGTCATCTCGCCTAGACCCCTGAGAGTCGACTCATCGAGAGGGTGGGTGGGTGGGTGGGGGGGGGGGAGCTAGCTCCTGCGGTGTTGGGGTGGAGCTGCCACCCTGAGGAGCAATACTTTGCAGCATCTCCATGATGCCTTAGATGGAGGCCATGAACTCTTGCCTCCCCACAAAGGGTCCTGGGCTGGGGAGCTCGCCGAGATCATCTCTACCTCCCTGACCTCCAGTCATGACACTCTCCCGAGATCTTCTGTGCTGGTCACTCTCCACGCTCACCGCACCAAAAGTGTTGAAGCCAAAAATGGCCTCTGTGGAGTTCGGGGTCTGTACAACCCCATATTCGTTGAGTCAGACCAGGAGGCGCAATGGTCACGATTGGGCTAACCAAAGGAGTTCCCGCCCGAAAGAAGATCTCGCCCAAGTAGGCGGGAACGCTTGCGCCAGCATCAAGAGGGAGCTCTTGCCTGCAAGGCGCCCCGTGCTCGTCGAACACAGATCGTCAAGCGCAGCCAAATCGTCGAACCCAGATCGTCTTAAGGATGCTCTCGCCTATAGGCAGGCGAGACCGCTTGCGCCCGGCTCTGGACATAAGGCTCTCGGTTCAGAGCTCTCGCCGAGTGAGGCCCAGGGCCTTGGGTGAAATGACCAAATTACCCTCGGGTGGAATTACCCCTGTACCCTTAGGAAAACAGCGTGATTCGGCTATTGGCAGACCAACTAGGGGCATTTCAGTAATCTCGAGGCAGCAAAGACTATAAATAGACCCATAAGGGCTCTTTGGAAGGCAGGCTTTTCATTATCTTCCAACTTCTAGTGCTTTCTGAGGAGCTCCTAGCCCATCTTTTGGCTTTGGAGAGGAAGCTCTCAGAGATCTTCCGGGTGTGAGGTGGGACCTCCCTGCTGAGGCTTTGGGTCAGTCTTAGGTCCTTTGCAGCTAGTCGAGGGTTGAGGCTTGAGAGGAGTAGGTGTCGGTTGCACCCCTGTTTTTGAACTCCCGTTGAGGTCATTTTTGGCTTCAACAGTTCTGGTGCGGTGAGCGTGGAAAGCAGCCGATACAAGAAAGCCTTGAGTCTTGTCCCATGGCTGGGGGTGAAGGTGAAGGGTTAGGTTCTGGAGGCTCCCCCACCCAGGGAGAGGAAGCGACGAAGAGGATGCTGGAAGAATTCAGGCAAGAGGTCTTGTAGACGATCAGCTTGGCCTTCTCGGCCAGAAGCGAGTGAGCCACACCTCAGGTCCCGATAGAGGAGGTCCCGCTCTTAGGCGAGAACGCCCCAGGACAGCGCCCGGGGAAGGAGGTCCCGGCGGAGGCTGGCAATAGAGACGTGGCGACGCGGGAGCTCTTCCTAGGCCAGCGTCCCGGCAAGGAGGCTTTAACAGATCTGGGCGAGAGGGAGGGGGCAGTGCGAGAGCTCTTCCCGGGGCACGGTCTAGCGGATCGAGCCAGTCAGCCGAGGCCGCGGGACGTACCCTCTCGCCAGGCAGGAGGCGAGAGCCCATTCAGCGAGCTCATCATCTCAGCTCCGGTACCGGAGGGGTTCCGGGAGCCTGACATGTCCTACTACTCGGGGAAGGATGACCCTGTACAACACGTGCAGTGGTTTGAAGACGTCGTATCGATAAGGCAGATGACAAATGCCTTCAAGTGCCGGCTTTTAGCCATCACGTTGAAGGAGAAGGCTCGGGATTGGTTCCATCAGTTGCCAGCGAGGTCGATCTACTGCTTTGAGGATCTGCGAAGGAGTTTTCTGTTGAGGTTCTCAACATCGAAGAAGCGGAAGAAGGAGGCGGAGTGCCTGTTTGCGGTGAGACAGAAGCCGTATGAGACACTGGGTCACTATGTCGACCGGTTTCAGGAAGAGATCCTCCTGGTCCAGGAGGTCACAGGGTACGCGCTGATGCTAGCCTTCACCCTGGGGCTGAGACCAGGATTCTTTAGCATGGAGTTGAAGAGAGTGCCCCCTCTCCTTTAAGGAGCTCATGGAGAGGGCGACAAAGGAGATAGACTTCGAGAGAGCAAACCCAACATTCGCCAGGAAGTTAGCCAGGCTGGCGGAGGACGACGTGAAGGAACCAACAGCAGGAAGACAGAAGGAGCCAAGGGAGCAGAGGGAGCAGAGAGAAGAAAGGAGAAGGGAAGAGCCCCGAAGGCATGGGCAGCAGCAGGGATGGGGGCCCGGGAGCCGAACAACCGGTTGGGTTGGAGGCCCTAGGAGGGTCGCCCCCAGGGCCAAGGAGGAGGCTACCAGGGGAGAGATAACCTACGGGAACCAAGGAGGTTCGACCAACCGGCGTGGAGGCAGGAGCCGAGGGGTCGTGTCCCACCGCCGCAAGAGGCCATGGAAGTGGGAAGAGGAAGAGGAGCGGGAAGAGGAGCTCGAGGAGGAGGAAGCAGAGGAAGAGGGGAAGGAAGAAGGGGTGGGGTGGCGTTGCTCTTTTGTGACTTCCACCAGGAGGAAGGTCACGCAACGGCCACCTGCCCGGAGTTCTTAGAGATGAGGGAAGCAAGAGGAGCAGGGAGGCAGGATCTGCCGGTGAGGATCGTAGAGGTGCAGCAGGGGGAGATGGAAGATAGATGTGAAGATCGGGTAGACGTGGGGACCCGGGGAGGAATCGGGGTAATTCATGGAGGAGTGGGGATTGAGGCAACCCGCAAGGGGAGCCTGCACACCATGTACCGAAGGGGGGTCGCCTCTACATCCCAAGCCACCCCCACTAGACGAGAAAATCACTTTCTCGTCAGCGGACATGCCAGACTATGAGGATCCATTCTGTGACGCCCTGGTGATCCAGACGGCGGTGAAAAATTATACGGTCTCGAGGATACTAGACAGCGGGAGCTCGGTGAGATGAGGGTTGAAGGGAAGAGGATCCTGGCCTCGGATGGACCGTTGTTTGGGTTCTCCGGAGAAAGGAAGGAAGTGGAAGGGGGAGTAGGGCTGCATGTGAAGTTGGGGGGCGTGTCACGAAACTGCAGGTTCGTGATCGTGCACGCCCCAAGCAGCTATAACGCCATCTTTGGGCGCCCCCTCATCAGCGCCTTTCGCTGCGTCCCCTCCTCGTTCCATCAGTGCCTCAAGTTCAACAATGGAGGGGTGCAGGTCAGGGTAAGAGGGGACCTGAAGGTGGCAAGACAATGCTACGTTACAGCAGTCAACACCATATGATGGATGGCAGAGGCAGAGGAGTTGGAGATGGAGATGGCGGCACTTGAGGAGGATGTTGAGGAAGAGGAGAGGGGCCTGGAGGAAGCGAGAGAGATAGCTGAAGAGGAAGTCGGAGAAGAGGAGACTGAGAAGCAGCAGGGAGGAGATGTGCAGGTGGTCCGGGGGGACGAGGAGAAGGAGAGCCCGGAAGGGGCGATGGAAGTAGAAGAACAAGAAGCAGGAGGAGTTGAGGGAGAGGCCCCGAGGGGCGCGGAAGTCGAGCAGCCACAGGAAGGGCTGGAAGCAGCAATGGGGATCGAGGAGGAGGTAGAAAGGGGAGAGCTGGAGCTGGAGGAAGAGGCAAGGGTCGGCTGGGAGCAGTCGCGGCTGGAGACGGCCGAAGAAGTGGTGGAGATGGAGGTCTTCACCAGTGCAGGGCAGGTGCAAAGGGTGCGGGTCAGCGGGGGCTTGAGTCCCGAGGCCCGGGAGCGAGTGCGGGCTTGCATTCAAAGCAACGTCGACATCTTCGCCTGGAGCGTGGCGGACATGCCGCGCATCGACGCGGACGTGGCATGCCATCGCCTGAACCTGGTGAAAGATATAGTACCTAAACACCTAGAGGGGGGGGGGAATAAGTGACCAATTTCTTTTTAAACTTTAATGGCAGCAATCAGTTAATATCACAGAATTCTAACTACTTTTGTACAGCAAACACACAACATACACAACAAAGCACAACACAGCACAGCAGACATAGAGTTTTATAGTGGTTCCCCAAGATTTGGGTACATCCACTTTCCCCCTTCGCCTATCTAGCAGTGTACTAGATTCGACCAAACTTCACCACTGTCTCAGAACCCAAACTGGTTCCTACACCTCAGGCCCAAAGCCCTACAACTCAGCTTCTCCACAAAGCCTACACTCAGCCACAAAGGCCTACACTCAGCCAACAAGGCCTACACTCGGCCAACAAGGGCCTACACTCAGAGATTCCAATCTCCTACACTCAGGCTCTCAAGCCCTACCCTCAGCCTTTATAATTACAGGCTTACAGTCACTTATATCCAAAGGATCCTACAAGATAAAAATGATTTTACAAATAATAACTCAGCAACTCAGAAACAATAGAGGGGAGTTGTGAGTTTCTTGATGAGTTCTTGGAAGAACTCAGCTGGAAACAATCTGACTTAGCTTTCTTCAAAGCTTCTTGAAAGTAGAACTGAATAAGATTGAATCCTCCTGCAGTTGATCCTTGATCTCTGCTACTTAGAATTCAGAATGAATCTGAACCCTTCTTCTTAGCCTAGTTCCAATAGCTGATTTCTTGGATGGAGCCCTCTCTCTCCAACTTCTTAGATCTGCACTTGGACAGCTAGATCTTCTTGTCTTGATACTTGATCAATAACTCTGTGAACCACTTGTTGAATTACTTCAACTACTACTTGAACAACCGTTTCTGTAGACTGTATGAGCTTATTTATAGGCCTTCTTCATGGTAACCGGCTGGTCCGGTCCATAACTGAATTCTGACATCTCTGACAGGTGCTGTAGACCGGCTGGAACGGCAGCTGTCAAGTCATCTAGTCAATTCTTGAAAGTTCTCTAACTGTCTGAAAGTGTCGAGACTTTCTGTCTTTAAGTGTCGACACTTATAGACCAAGTGTCGACACAAGTTGTGTAAGTGTCGACACAAGTCTACAAGGTGTCGACACAACTCCTTGTGTTGTAGATTCTATGTCTCGACACAGTTTCTTCTGCATGTGTCGACACTGAAATTGAGTGTCGACACAAGTACTTGATCTTCTATCTTTTGCTGAATTCTTCTAAGTGTCGACACATCTCCTTTGTGTCGACACAGCTTCTTGTGTTGAATCTGTTAAGTGTCGACACTGCTTCTTGGTGTCGATACATAGTCTTCAATGTTGATACTTGATGAGTGTCGACACAGCTCCTTGTGTCGACACTTGATTCTTCTGTTGAGACTTCAGCTGAGTGTCGACACATTCCCATAGTGTCGACACTTGTACTTAGAATAATTTGTTGATCTTGCTGTTCTTTGCTAAGTGTCGACACAACTCCATGTGTCGACACTTTCTTCAAGTGTAGAGTCTTCAGCTGAGTGTCGACACATTATTCTGGGTGTCGACCCTTACTTCAAGTGCTGACTCTTCTGTTGAGTGTCGACACATTGTTCTGGGTGTCGACACTTATACTTAGTCTCTGCTGACTTTTGCTGAGTGTCGACACAGCTCCAAGTGTCGACACTTTCTGGTGTAGACACAGCTTCACTGGGTGTCGACACTGCTGTTAAGTGTCGACACTGCTTTACTGTACTTTCTTCATTGAGTGTCGACACAGCTCCTCGTGTCGACACTTTCTGTCTGGTGTCGACTCTGCATCCCAGGTGTCGACACAATGACTCCAAGTGTCGACAATGCTTGTCTGGGTGTCGACACAAGTCTTCTTAAGTGTCGACACTTTCCCTCTAGGTGTCGACACATGGACTTAGAAAATTTTTGCTTCAGTCCTGCAAATACTTAACCTGCACAAGTAACTCAAAAACACATCAAATACATTTTGATGTATATCATTGAGTTGGGTGAGGCTTCTTCAAATCAGGTACATTTAAACTAATATACCCAACACCTGGACCCCCGCACTCGCCCTATACGCCAAAAGATGAGGGCCATCGCCACCAAGCTGGAGGAGCCCATCCGCGAAGAGGTCAAGAAGCTCCTGGAAGCCAACTTCATCTCAGAGATCCAGTATCCGGGCTGGATCTCAAATGTGGTAATGGTTAAAAAAGGGGGTGGTAAATGGAAAATGTGTATTGACTTTTCTTTGTTAAATAAATCATGCCCTAAGGATTGCTACCCCCTGCCTCTGATCGACGCGCTGGTTGATTCAGCCGTCGGTTTTTCTGTCATGAGCTTTTTGGATGCTTTTTCAGGTTATCACCAGATCTGGATGCACCCTCCCGATACCAAGGATGTTTCCTTCATCACAAGGGAGGGATGCTTCAGTTATAAAATGATGCCCTTTGGGTTGAAGAACGCAGGGGCTACTTACCAACGCATGATGGATCGGGTCTTCCGAGATCAGAGGGGGAGAAATTTGGAGGTCTACGTCGACGACCTAATGATCAAAAGCAAGTGCATGGATTCACACCTGAAAGATCTGGAAGAGACGTACGCCACCTTAAGGAGGTTCAAGATGAGGCTGAACCCCTTGAAGTGTGTCTTCGGGGCCAGCCGCGGGAAGTTCCTCGGGTATCTCTTGACTCCGGCAGGGTTGGAGCCCAACCCGGACAAGGTGAAGGCCATCCTGGATTTGGAGTCACCTCACAATGCCAAGGAGGTCCAGTGTTTGACAGGCAAACTGGCAGGGTTGAGCAAGTTCCTCTCCAGATCGGGAGACAAGTGTTCCTCATTCTTTAAGGTGCTGTGGGGGAACCAGAGGTTTGAGTGGACCGCCGAGTGCGAAGAAGCCTTCCAGGGGCTGAAAAGGCAGCTCTCTCAGGCCCCTCTACTTCAGAGTCCAAAAGAAGGGGAGGACCTGACCTTGTATCTTGGAGTGGGAGCGGAGGCGGTAAGCTCCGTCCTAGTGAGGGAAGACGGAAAGAAGCAACTGCCCATCTACTACGTCAGCCGGATATTGAGGAAAGCATAGCTCCGCTACCCCATCCTCGAAAAGCTCGCTTACGCCTTGGTCATCTCTGCAAGGAAACTCCGACCATACTTTCAAGCACATTCGATTAGGGTGGTAACCGACCATCCTCTTCGCAAGATCTTCGAAGGAGTAGAGCACTCGGGGAGACTTGCTAAGTGGTCTATTGAGCTAAGCGAGTTCGACATCTCTTTTGTCCCAAGACTCTCCATCAAGGCGCAGGCAGTGGCGGACTTCCTAACAGATTACATCATTGAAGTCGAGGAGGGAGAGCAGCAGCCACAGGAAACGTGGAAGATGATGGTCGACGGGGCCTCGGGAAAACATTCCCTCGGGGAGGAGTGGTGCTGATAAGCCCTCAGGGAGTCACGATAGAGTAGGCAGTGGCTTACCATTTCCCGGTGACCAACAATCAAGCGGAGTATGAGGCCGTGATCGCCGGCCTTCGCTTGGCAAAGGAGCTGGAGATTCAGGATGTGGAAGCTTTCACGGACTCAAAGGTAGTAGCGTCACAGATCCGGGGGGAGTTTGAAGCTCGGGAACCTACCCTCATCAGATACCTCTCCAAGGTAAGGGCGATCATCAGTGGGTTCTGGTCATTCTCCATCCAACATGTTCTGAGGGAAGAAAGCATAGCTGCCAATCGATTGACAAAGTTTGGACCTCGGGGAGGAGGAACCTTGACGGAACAATTTCGGCCGGCTATCGAGGAAGGAGAATTGATGGTGGTGGATCGGCGACCCTCGTGGGTGGATCCGTTGGTGACCTTCCTAACCACCGGTGCACTTCCTGAGGGGGCCAAGGATGGGAGAAGATTCAAGCGCAAGACAGCTCACTACCTAATGATAGAAGGGGGCCTGCATCGTAAGATGTTGTCAGGACTCCTAGCCAGGTGTGTGACCGAAGAAGAGATCCTGAGGATCTTGGAGGAGGTGCACTCGGGCGAGTGCGGCAGTCATTCTGAAGGGAGGATGTTGGAGTCAAGGGTGGTCAGGCAGGGGTACTTCTGGCCCACCCTAAGGAAGGATGCCACGGATTTTGCGAGGAGGTGTCAAAAATGTCAGCTCTGCGCCCCCCTTCATCTCTTGGCAGCTCAAAGGCTCCGAAGTATCACAACACCGTGGCCGTTCGCCATCTGGGGAATGGATTTAGTTGGACCCTTTCCTCCGGCTAGTGGGCAGAGGAGGTTCCTCTTGGTCATGGTCAATTATTTCTCAAAGTGGCTGGAGGTTAAAGCCCTGGCCAAGGTCACCTTACAGGTCATAAGGAACTTCATCTGGGGGGAGATCATTTGCAGACACGGGTTGCCCCAAGCAATAGTGACAGATAACGGCCCCTAGTTTGCCAGTGAGGAGTTCATCAGCTTCTGCACCCAACTGGGGATAGACCTCCGGTTTGCCTCTGTCCACCACCCCTGGAGTAACGGGCAGGTGGAAGCGGCGAACAAAATCATTGTGAACCTACTAAAGAAAAAGGTGGAGAACTTAAAGTGAAATTGGGTGGAGCAGCTTCCCTCGGTCCTGTGGGACCTGCGAACGACCCCAAACACGGCCACCGGTGAGACCCCCTTCAAGCTTTCTCATGGGTGTGAGGCCGTCCTACCAGTGGAGTTCGAGGTCCGGTCCCCGCGAGTCACAGCCGCGGGCGAAGGAGATGAGACTTGGAGGTTGGAGAATGAGGAGGGACAATGCCTCTCGCTGGATATGGTGGAAGAACTGCGAGACGTGGCAGCTATCCAGCAAGAAGAGATCAAGCGGCGGATGACCAAGTATTTTGATAAGCACGTCAGGGTCAAGCAGTTTGCCGAAGGGGATCTGGTGCTGAGAAAGGTTAACGCGGCAGGAAGGTCGGCTCCCGTGGGCAAGCTCAACCCGAACTGGGAAGGACCGTATATAGTGAAGGAAGTCCTTGGAACAGGAGGATACTACCTCCAGGACGTAGAGGGGAGGGCCCTAAGTCACACCTGGAGCGGTGATGACCTAAAACGCTTCTACCCATGAAGGGGGAAGGATGTAACCATGTATCTCAAAAATAAGCTTGTTATACTACATCAGTTGATTTTCTCTTGACTATTGTCAAATTTTTTATAATATAACGCAATTATGTGTTTTGTAATACCCCAAGCTCGGCTCTGCCCCAGGTAGACCCGCTGCGCAGGCTCTCATCTAGCTGGCAGGTCCGAAGGCTCGCCTGTGGGGGATAGGTTCGGTTTGAGATCGTCATCGGCACCCCAAGCTCGGCTCGACCCAGGTAGACCCGCTGCGCAGCCTCTCATCTAGCTGGCAGGTCTGAAGGCTCGCCTGTGGGGGATAGGTTTGGTTTGAGATCGTCATCGGCACCCCGAGCTCGGCCCCAGGTAGAGCCGCTGCGCAGGCTCTCATCTAGCTGGCAGGTCCGAAGGCTCGCCTGTGGGGGATAGGTTTGGTTTGAGATCATCATCGGCACCCCGAGCTCGGCTATACCCGCTGCGCAGGCTCTCATCTAGCTGGCAGGTCCGAAGGCTCACCTGTGGGGGATAGGTTCGATTTCAGATCGTCATCGGCACCCCGAGCT
Organism: Platanthera guangdongensis; assembly: GCA_039583875.1. Lineage (NCBI taxonomy): Eukaryota > Viridiplantae > Streptophyta > Magnoliopsida > Asparagales > Orchidaceae > Platanthera > Platanthera guangdongensis. Next base: position 180,543,161 of record CM077156.1, read on the forward strand.
CGGCTCGGCCCCAGGTAGACCCGCTGCGCAGGCTCTCATCTAGCTGGCAGGTCCGAAGGCTCGCCTGTGGGGGATAAGTTTGGTTTGAGATCGTCATCGGCACCCCGAGATCGGCTCGGCCCCAGGTAGACCCGCTGCGCAGGCTCTCATTTAGCTGGCAGGTCCGAAGGATCGCCTGTGGGTGATAGGTTCGGTTTGAGATCGTCATCGGCACCCCGAGCTCAGCTCGGCCCTAGGTAGACCTGCTGCGCAGGCTCTCATCTAGCTGGCAGGTCCATAGGCTCGCCTGTGGGGGATAAGTTTGGTTTGAGATCGTCATCGGCACCCCGAGCTCGGCTCGGCCCCAGGTAGACCCGCTGCGCAGGCTCTCATCTAGCTGGCAGGTCCGAAGGCTCTCCTGTGGGGGATAAGTTTGGTTTGAGATCGTCATCGGCACCCCGAGCTCGGCTCGGCCCCAGGTAGATCCGCTGCGCAGGCTCTCATCTAGCTGGCAGGTCCGAAGGCTCTCCTGTGGGGGATAGGTTTGGTTTGAGATCGTCATCGGCACCCCGAGCTCGGCTCGGCCCCAGGTAGACCCGCTGCGCAGGCTCTCATCTAGGTGGCAGGTCCGAAGGCTCGCCTGTGGGGGATATGTTCGGTTTGAGATTGTCATCGGCACCCCGAGCTCGGCTCGGCCCCAGGTAGACCCGCTGCGCAGGCTCTCATCTAGCTGGCAGGTCCAAAGGCTCGCCTGTGGGGGATAGTTTGGTTTGAGATCGTCATCGGCACCCCGAGCTCGGCTCGGCCCCAGGTAGACCCGCTGCACAGGCTCTCATCTAGCTGGCAGGTCCGAAGGCTCGCCTGTGGGGGATATGTTCGGTTTGAGATCGTCATCGGCACCCCGAGCTCGACTCGGCCCCAGGTAGACCCGCTGCGCAGGCTCTCATCTAGCTGGCAGGTCCGAAGGCTCGCCCGTGGGGGATAGGTTTGGTTTGAGATCGTCATCGGTACCCCGAGCTCGGCTCGGCCCCAGATAGACTCGCTGCGCAGGCTCTCATCTAGCTGGCAGGTCAGAAGGCTTGCCTGTGGGGGATATGTTCGGTTTGAGATCGTCATCGGCACCCCGAGCTCGGCTCGGACCCAGGTAGACCTGCTGCGCAGGCTCTCATCTAGCTGGCAGGTCTGAAGGCTCGCCTTTGGGGGATAGGTTTGGTTTGAGATCGTCATCGGCACCCCGAGCTCGGCTCGGCCCCAGGTAGACCCGCTGCGCAGGCACTCATCTAGCTGGCAGGTCCGAAGGCTCTCCTGTGGGGGATAGGTTTGGTTTGAGATCGTCATCGGCACCCCGAGATTAGCTCGGCCCCAGGTAAACCCGCTGCACAGGCTCTCATCTAGCTGGCAGGTCCGAAGGCTTGCCTGTGGTGGATAGGTTTGGTTTGAGAACGTCATCGGCACCCTGAGCTCGGCTCGGCCCCAGGTAGACCTGCTGCGCAGGCTCTCATCTAGCTGGCAGGTCCGAAGGCTCGCCTGTGGGGGATAGGTTCGGTTTGAGATCGTCATCGGCACCACGAGCTCGGCTCGGCCCCAGGTAGACCCGCTGCGCAGGCTCTCATCTAGCTGGCAGGTCCGAAGGCTCGCCTGTGGGGGATAGGTTTGGTTTGAGATCGTCATCGGCACCCCGAGCTCGGCTCGGCCCCAAGTAGATCCGCTGCGCAGTCTCTCATCTAGCTGGCAGGTCCGAAGGCTCGCCTGTGGGGGATAGGTTTGGCTTGGTCAAGGCAAGAAACGCACCCGGAACACGAAATGAAAAGAGGTGAAGATAAGAGAGGTCTCAGCGAGAATTGACCTCGGCAGGGAGACCCCCGTCAAGGAAGCCTCGTGGAAGGAGACTTTCGGCGAGAAGACACTTAATAATATTCTTGGACAGAGAAGCGGAAGCGTTATGCGACAGCCGTGTACGGTTCGCGCAACTTGAAGGAGGATGGCCCCGTCTTAAGGGCTCGTTAGCCATGTTCCCGACAGATAGTTTGCGTCAGGTTCCCGCCTATTCATCGCTAAGGGAGACTACCCTAGGGAGGCCAGGGGCCTCGGCGGAAGCGTACGAAAGGAACACTCGGCCATATCAATTACATCAAGCACATTCACAATAACAGGACGAGGCATTTACAATGAAACGTTTGCAATAAATATATTATGTAAGTACAAGCTTAGAGCGTCTCGCGCTTTACATTAAGGAGAAAAGAAAAGAAAAAGGGCCCTCAAGGAGACAAGCTGTACCCCTCAGAGCTCCCCCTTGAGCTCCCGCTGGAGCTTTCGCCGGAGTTCTCCCCGGAGGTCTCGCCACCCAAGGCAGGGGATTTCGGGACATCCGAGGGTCAGGTATCAGGCGCGCCCGGGGGGCTTTGGAACAGGCTCGAAGATCCAGGGAACGAGCTGTTGAGCGGTGATGTTTTTGCCCCTCCCATCCCAGCAATCGACATCTCGCAGCGTCTCCAGCGTCATCCTGACTGTAGCTTGCGCGTTGGCCTGGAGAAGCTTGTCGATGTCATAGACCGAGTAGTAGCGGCTCTTCAGTCTCTCGTCCAGAGGAGGGGGCGCATTCGCCTCCAGGCACAAGATCTGGTCCTTCAGGAGAACATTCTTGTACCGCGCCTGGGACAGCTCCTCGCGAAGCGCGGCTTGGGCGGAATCCTGAACAGCGGGAGGTTAGCATGAAAGGGAAAGGAGTTATAGTGGCGAGAGTAAGTGTCGTGGAAGATCTCGCTTACCCCTTCCGTTTGGCGCGAAGACAGGAGTTGTTGGGCGTCTGCCAGCTCCTTCGTCAAAGTGGCCGCCTGAGCCACCGCATCATCCCTGGCCTTGAACATGTCCTGGAAATTGCGGTCTATGGTGATGCTCCGGCGAGCACATATATGCGCAAGCTCCAGCCCGCGCATCAGGGCGCGAGTGGAATCATAAGCCAACAACCGGGTAGTCATCCTGTCGTAGACACTGGCATCCTCCCGGCTGTAGAGACAGTAACCTAAGGCGAAAGCCTCGCTGGTAACCTCGTCTCGCTCTGCCCAGCTAGGCAGGAGGGACGAGATCGAGACCCTGTTGACGTCGGGGTCCCACTGTAGCAGCGGCTTGTTCTCCGCATCCACGCACTTCATGCCGAGACCAAAATTGCGGTGGCCCCGCGGCACCTCTCCAGACAGAGGCTGACCGGAGGTCTCGGCAGCGGCTCCCTCGCCCTCTGCAACACCGGGGGCCGGAGGGTTCTCGGCAGGGGCCACAGCGCCGCCCCTAGTAGCTGCGATCTCGCTGACGACCTGCAAAATCTCCTCAAAGGAGCGGCCTGCAGCGAGAGGTTGGGAGGGAGGCACCCTAACGGCTTTGCTCTTCTCGGTATCAGTTGTCTTGGGCCTCTTGATCGGTCGAGGCGGAGGGGCGCCGGGCTTTCGCTTCCCGGCACCGGTCGAAGGAGGTGGGGCCGGCTCTTTCCGGCAAGCTTGTGCCGCGGCCTTTGCGAGAGCCAGCGGGTCTTTCGGAGGTTGTCTCCCGCTAGCGCGAGCCTCGTCAAAAGGTTGGCATAGGGGGATCTCACGCTCTCCTGCGAAAGTGACAAACACTCAATTCAAACGACAAAAAGGGGGGGGGGGGGATAACGATACAAGGGCGAGACCTTACCTTCGCCCGGGAGTATGGGGAGGAGTGAATCAACGTCTCGCCGAAGGAAGAGGACGTCGAAGTACTTGGTCCCGAAGAACTCAAGGAGGGCGCTCTCGCGCGAGCCCAAGGAGGGGGGATTTTAGGAGGCATCCTCGTATTGGATGGGCGCGAGAGGCACGTTCCCGAAGTCACCGGAAACAAAGATGAACCTCTCGCCCCAGTGGTGGTGCTTGTTGGCGCGACCGATCGTCTTGAGCATTTGTCCTGAGAAGAAGACCACCCCTCCTTTGGCGCGGAAGGTGAACAGCTTGCGGAAGATTGGCAGACTGAACTCGATCCTCTCGGATCGTATGTAGCATATGAAAGCCACGAGAATCGCAACCGAATTTGGATTCAGTTGCGCGGGAACCACTCCGTAATACCGGAGGGCTGGGCGCATCTCGGGCCACAGCGGGAGGCGGAAGCCCCCCTCAAAGGGCTCAAGAGGGATGACGAGCTCCCCCTCCCCCGCGGTGTTTACCTTATTATGGTTGCCTGAGTTTCGCGTGGTGAAGCCGGCGGGAACATAGCAAGTTTTGGTCAGTTTGAACTCGTCCACAGTGAGGTTGCAGGAAGGAAAAAGGTGCTTCTGGAAAGCTTCCGCGCAGTTGGATCGTCCCTCGCTTCCGCCCGACATCGTGATGAAGAATTTGTAGGCGAGATATTTAAGAGGGAGGCGAGAGCAAGAACCGTGCGAGAATGGAAGGAGAAAGCGAAAACAAGCGAGAGCTTTTGAGAAACCGTGAAAGCCACAGGAGAGGAGAGAGATTGGGATCGGAGAAATGAATGTGGTAGGTGAGCTCCTCTATTTATAGAAAACCGTGATCATCATGATTTTTCAGAAAAGGCGGCGGGGGTACAGCCGTCACGACCTGAGGCGGCGGCGCTTCATTTTCCCGCCCAAATTTGACCGACTGACAGGTGATTGGCGCGAGTCTTATGAGATGGCATTCGACAAACAACGGGAGCAGGTTTGCTCTCGCTGAGCAAGAAAGCTAAGTAAGGAGTAATAATAATAACCGCACACAACAGGAGATCAGATTGCTCTCGCCACGAGAGAACTAAACATAGTGATAATAATAGCGTAAAAAATTGTTATTCTCGCCAAGCGAGGGCTGAATAAAAGAGTAAGCAACATCAGTTAGACATAAATTAAGCGGGGTACATCTGAGAAGGGGGAGGCATGGGGAAGAGAAGGGGAGGTCTCGCGATTCAATAAGGCTCCCACCGCCATTGCCCTTGCTCCCGCAGCTTGGTCCTGGGTGGCGCCTGCGGGTTGAAGTAGGACGACAGAACAGTGCATCCTAGGTTGACCCGGAGAGACAGGTCCCAGATCCGCGCGATGCACCTTTCAGGAGAAGATCCGGCGGTAGGCCCTCCTGGCTGATCCATCTCGCCGATGAGATAGTCCCGCTCCAGAGTCTCCAGCCTCCTCTCCACTGATTGGCGAAACTCTTTCGGAGCGAGGTCACGGGCCCGTTCCCGCCGGATAAGCTTCGATAGGACGACGACAACCTTCTTCCCCCTTCTTTTAGCGCTCCCGGCACTGGTCAAGATCTCCTCCATCTCGTCAGATGAAGGGAAGGGGGAGCTATCACCGTCTTCCCCCTCTCTGTCTTCTTATTCTTCTTCTTCTTCTTCTTCCTCTACCTCAGCTCTAGGCCGCGAGCCCAGATCCCCTGACGAAAATTCCAGTTAAGGCGAGAGCCGAAGGATAATAGTGATCAACGTACTGCATACCTGCAATATGGCGAGGACCCCCGGTCGACGGCAGGCGAGAAGGCCCAACCCCACCCCCTCAGCTCCAAAGAGTAGGTGGATCGGCTTTCCTTTTCCGGGGGGGGGGGGGGTAGATTTTGCGAGTGGTAATCCCGTCTTGGCCGGAAGCGGGGGGGGGGGGGGGGAGGTCTCCTCTCCCGCAGGATGGCTGACATCCAATGGAGGCGCGGAAGATTCTGCAGTCTTTCCTCCCGCCGGTAGGGAGGAATCAACCGCGAGGGCAGGCTGATTTGCAGCCCTTGCTTCATTCTCCCGGGTAGCGAGACCCGGCTGGGCGGAAGCTGGCGCTGCGGGAAGACAATTCAGCGTCCTAAGTTTCGAGTTAAGAGCAAGAGTGGAAATGTTACCTGCAGTTCTCGGGTCAGGCGGAGGAGCCGCTTCCGTGACCCGCGGTTGGCCCTCAAGGGGGCGAGATGATGGATCCAAGGGTTCCCGCGGGGACTTGACGACGTCGGGAACAGTTTCCTGCGAGAATATCGCGTTAGCAACAGAATGACTAGTGTTTTCGGTGATTAGCGAATCAGACATACCATCTGCGGAAAGGGATCGTCCGTACGGCTTGGGGTCGGGGTAGGCGGGCTCCTGTTCTCGCGGGGCAGGTCTCGCTGAACCGCCTTCGCTTTCTTCTTTTTCTTCTTAGGATGAGAAGGCTCAGTGGCCGGCGGCTGTCTCGCCAACCATGGGGCAACCAAGGCACTGTTAGCCTTGGCTCGCGCCTGTGCCGCATTGATGCGGTCTTGGAGATCCTGCAGGAGCGGCTTGTCAGCGCGCTTGGAAGGCATCACGTGAGAAAGCGAGAACTCAGGCAAAGAATGGCGATTCGAGGGCGAAATTATGACCGTCTATCAGCACATATATTTATAGCCACGACACGGCCCACCAAAAGATTCCCGGATGATGACACGTGCTCAGCGAATATTTTTGGGTTGGACGTGTCTTTTCGAGCGCAGAGCTAGCTCAAAAAGAGCGGGGATTGTGTATAACCTCATATTCGCTGAGTCAGACTAGGAGGCGCAATGGTCACGATTGGGCTAACCAAAGGAGTTCCCGCCCGAAAGAAGATCTCGCCCAAGTAGGCGGGAACGCTTGCTCCAGCATCAAGAGGGAGCTCTCGCCTGCAAGGCACCCCGTGCTCGTCGAACCCAGATCGTCGAGTGCAGCCAAATCGTCGAACCCAGATCGTCTTAAGGAAGCTCTCGCCTATAGGCAGGCGAGACCGCTTGCGCCCGGCTCTGGACATAAGGCTCTCGGTTCAGAGCTCTCGCCGAGTGAGGCCCAGGGCCTTGGGTGAAATGACCAAATTACCCTCGGGTGGAAGTACCCCTGTACCCTCAGGAAAACAACGGGATTCGGCTATTGGCAGACCAACTAGGGGCATTTCAGTAATCTCGAGGCAGCAAAGACTATAAATAGACCCATAAGGGCTCTTTGGAAGGCAGGCTTTTCATTATTTTCCAACTTCTAGTACTTTCTGAGGAGCTCCTAGCCCAGCTTTTGGCTTTGGAGGGGAAGCTCTCAGAGATCTTCCGGGTGTGAGGTGGGACCTCCTTGCTGAGGCTTTGGGTCAGTCTTAGGTCCTTTGCAGCTAGTCGAGGTTTGAGGCTTGAGAGGAGTAGGTGTCGGTTGTGTTAACCCAGAAATTGGCGATCCTTCCCAAGGTGGACAGCTGACTAATCGCGACCCTTAGATTCTCCCTTTTTGATCGCGATGAGCCCCAGCGTAGGCGGACAATTTTCCATATCCGCCTAGGTCTCCTAGCAATCGCGTGCCCTACGGGACGGCGGGCTATTCCCATGGCTCACCCTCGCCGGACATGCGGTTGGGTCCGCTAATCATGCAGTACTTTTCCTTGCAGGAGTTCGCCAACAGCATTGCCAGGAGCGACCTCCTATTTCGCCCAAGGGGCGGTGGTCTCCAGCCGCCGTCCGCCGAGGCCGCCCACCAGGGGCGGCCTCCATGCTGCCCGAGGGGCGGCGGCCTCCTGCCGCCGTCCGCCGAGGCCGCCCACCCGGGGCGGCCTCTGCCCGCCAGCCGGGCGGACTCCCCCTGGAGTCCGCCCAGGCCGCCCGCAAGGGGGCAGCCAGACCCTGCCGGGAGGACTCCCCCTGGAGTCCGCCCAGGCCGCCCGCTAGGGGGCGGCCCCGGCACCCTGCCGGGCGGACTCCCCCTGGAGTCCGCCCAGGCCGCCCGCTAGGGGGCGGCCCCGGCACCCTGCCGGGCGGACTCCCCCTGGAGTCCGCCCAGGCCGCCCGCTAGGGGGAAGCCCCGACACCCTGCCGGGCGGACTCCCCCTAGAGTCCGCCCAGGCCGCCCGCTAGGGGGCGGCCCCGGCACCCTGCCGGGCGGACTCCCCCTGGAGTCCGCCCAGGCCGCACGCTAGGGGGCGGCCCCGGCACCCTGCCGGGCGGACTCCCCCTGGAGTCCGCCCAGGCCGCCCGCTAGGGGGAGGCCCCGGCACCCTGTCGGGCGGACTCCCCCTGGAGTCCGCCAAGGCCGCCCGCTAGGGGGCGGCCCCGGCACCCTACCGGGCGGACTCCCCCTGGAGTCCGCCCGCTAGGCGGCGGCCCCGGCACCCTGCCGGGCGGACTCCCCCTGGAGTCCGCCCAGGCCGCTCGCTAGGGGGCGGCCCCGGCACCCTGCCGGGCGGACTCCCCCTGGAGTCCGCCCAGGCCGCCCGCTAGGGGGCGGCCCCGCCACCCTGCCGGGAGGACTCCCCTTGGAGTCCACCCAGGCCGCCCGCTAGGGGGCGGCCCCGGCACCCTGCCGGGCGGACTCCCCCTGGAGTCCGCCCAGGCCGCCCGCTAGGGGGCGGCCCCGGCACCCTGCCGGGCGGACTCCCCCTGGAGTCCGCCCAGGCCGCCCGCTAGGGGGCGGCCCCGGCACCCTGCCGGGCGGACTCCCCTTGGAGTCCGCCCAGGCCGCCCGCTAGGGGGCGGCCCCGGCACCCTGCCGGGCGGACTCCCCCTGGAGTCCGCCCAGGCCGCCCGCTATGGGGCGGCCCCGACATCCTGCCGGGCGGACTCCCCCCGGAGTCCGCCCAGGCCGCCCGCAAGGGGGCGGCCAGGCCCGCCGGGCGGACTCCCCCTGGAGTCCGCCCAGGCCGCCCGCTAGGGGGCGGCCTCCGGCCTGCCGGGCGGACTCCTCCCGGAGTCCGCCCAGGTCGCCCGCTAGGGGGCGACCTCCAGTTCTCTACAGAGGGATCCGCTTGCTTCATCGCTCGACAATGGCAGACGCAAAATCTCAGTCCGCGGAGTCCGCGCAGGTCGTCATGCTGACGTCGCTGGGCCCCGCTTCTAGAAAAATTCCCCCGGGCCTATAAATAGCCCATGGTGCCTCTCATTCTGCATCGCTCCAGGAGGCCAGAAGGTGGATACAAGTCTTGTCAGCACCCCCTGCGGACTCCGTTTTCCAGTCCGCGCAGTCCGTCATCAGCTTTCCAGCAGACCCTGCGGACTCCGTTTTCCAGTCCGCGCAGTCCGTCATCACCCTTCCAGCAAGCTCTGCGGACTCAGATTTCCTGTCCGCGCAGTCCTCCACAGCTCTTCAGCAGCTTGCCAGCAGACTCTGCAGACTCAGTTTCTCAGTCCTCCAGCAGCTGGCAGACTCTTTTACTTAGTCTTTGGCAGCTTCTCTTCTCTGCTTTCTGGCAATTTCTTCTCTCTTAGCCGCCAGCTTCTCCTTGTACCCCTTTTATTGATTTGTTGTAAAGGTGTACTTGTAAGCTTGTAACCTCTCGCTATTAATCAAAGGAAAGCCCGTCGCAGGAGTGGCATTTAGGCCGCGACGGGCGAAGTGTGTTGTTGCCGCTGCTAGCGGCCCCCTTCTTCTTCCCTCTGCTCAACAAGATTCTTCTCTGCTCAGCTCAGCTCTTCTCGGCAACCAACCTGCAAGCACAACCGTCCTATTAGCCGTCTGCTCGACAGCTCCTGATCAACCTCCTTCTCCTCTCTTGATCAACCTGCTCTGTTGATCAAGCTTCTCTCCTCTATCCCCGCAACCCTCTTTGACAAGCCGTTTGCTCCACTCTCGAGCACTCAGAGGCTTCCTTCCTTCCCTCCTCTCCTCCTCTCCTAGCTTGTGAGACCGAACACCCCCTCCGTGTTAGGCTGCTGGTGCCCCGCGACGTTTTCGTGCATCAACAGTTAACACGCGGACTTCAGATCCGGTCAGACGGTGAACAGCGACAGTTAGCCTTGTCAGATCAATCAGCCGAGAATTTTGCTCCAAGTCCCAGTGAAGATCCTATCTGGGAAGCCTTTGAGCAGTCGCGCCGTGAGAATGCTCAACAGTTCCAAGCAATCAACCAAGTCCTTGCTGCAATCACGCAGCGGTTAGACTCTCATCCAGCAGCATCTCCGGCTGCTCCAGCTGCTCCAATCAATCTAACACCAACATCGGAGCTTGTCCGCCGTTCTATCCGCCTTACACCCCAACCTTCCCGCAAGGTCCTGCTGCTCCTTTGCGAACTCAAGATGAAGAGTTTGTCGCTCGCCAAAACTTCTTCCGACAAGCAGCCCGGGGAAGTCCTGCTAGATTTCTTAACTTTCAAGAAAGTCATCCTTGCCCCCCAGCTCCTGTCTCTGCTCCTCCCCCAGCAACCTTTCCTTTCTACCCCCCTGCTTATTTTGCAGCTGCAGCCTATGCTCCCTTTAATCCCTATGCTGTGGGAGAGCAGGAAGAGCCATCGCCCTTTATTGAGAGCGTTCGCCTTGAACCTACTCCAGCAAACTTCAGAGAGCCTCGACTGCCAATCTATACTAGAGAGACTGATCCAGTCAAGCATCTTCAAGCCTTTGAATCAGCCGTTGCTCTCAAGACTCTGTCAGATGCAACCAAGTGCAAGCTCCTTGTGACAACCTTTGATGGGCAAGTGAGGGATTGGTTCTATGGCCTCCGTCCTCACTCCATCACTTCCTTCCTTGATCTTCGTAGAGAGTTCCTTCTCAGATTCTCTACCTCCTCTAAGAGAAAGGGCGGTCCTGAAGCCCTCTTTGAGATCAGACAGCGCAGTGATGAAACTTGGTCTCAATTTGTTGATCGATTCCAGAGAGAAATTCTGGACATCGAAATCGTTGATCAAGAAATGTACCGAGTGGCTCTTATCCATGGTCTTCGCGAAGGGCCTTTCAAATTTGAAGCTAATGTCCGTGCTCCAAGGACATACCAAGAGCTGATCGCTCTAGCCAACTCGTACATCCGAGGCGAGAAGAGCAATCCAGGCTTCGTCTCCAAGCTCGTATCAGAGAAAGATCCGTTTCGCAAGCAACTGTTGAAATTTGTGAAGTGGAAGTGGGTGACGGGACAGGCCGCGCGGCCTGTGCGGACAGCTTTGGCGGACTGGGCGGACTGGGCGGACTGAGGTTGCGGCCTGGTGAGAAGTCTGGTGGAAGCCGGCTGTGTTCTGAGCGGGTTGTTGCATGGAGTCCGCGGTTTGGTGCGGCCTGGTATCTGCGGATAGAGAGGCTTGCGGACTGGTGCATTGATCAGTGGCCGCGGGTGCATGCTTGCGCTGTTGGCGGGTTGGTTCGAGTTCGCGGGAAGCCTTGCGGACTGGTGTGTCCGCGGTTGGGGCTGTTGCGGACTGGGCCTTGAGCTTGGATGAGGCCTTGTCGAGCTCAGGTGTTACAGCAGGTCTTGCTGTGGAGACCGGTTGGCGGACTGATGTTTGGAGTCCGGCTTGGTGCTACTGCGTTGGACAAGTGCGAGGAGCTCGCGGACTGGTTGCGGTCTGTGCTAGGGTGTTTGGCGGACGGGACTTTGTGTCCGCCATGCTCGCACTGGCCCTTGATGGTTTTGGACTTGGTCACACTTGGTGTCAAGTTCATGGTGTCCGCCGTATCCGCCAAGTCCGCTGTGACCGGGCGGACTGTTGCTGTTTGCCTTTGGTCGTGGACTTGTGGCGGATTGAGGTGTGGGTCTTGCGGACTGCCTCGGGTTGGTGCGGACTGCCATTGAAGAGGGTGCTGTCCTGAAGCAGTTGGAGCTTTGCGGGCTGGTGCCTTGTCCGCTTAGCTTGGGCGGACTGGAGAGGGTTCGTCATTGGTTGCCTTGCTCCTGGCGGTTTCCCTTGGTGACTGGCTAAGTCCTCGCGGACTGAGCGGACGGTCGGTTGTATTCGCGCGGGCTGGGGCGGTGTCGCTATCTCATGGGCGGTGACCACACTCCTCACCTGGCCTATAAATAGGACCCCCCTGGCACATCTACAGTAACCTAAGTAACGTGAGTGAACAGTAAATTGGGTTGGGCGAGTGCTGCGGTCTGTGTTTTTCAGTCCGCGCGGATTGTTTCAGGCTGACGGTTTGCTGTGTGCAGGTCGCGCGGATAACTTCAAGGAGCCATGAGTTTGGCTGTGACTGCGGTCAGTGCTTGGAAGTGTGCGGTCTCTGCGGACTCAGCAGGAGGTCGCTCTGCGGCTTATCAGTTCTGTTTCAACTTTCCCAGTTTCAATAACCTGTCCGCCGGCTTCAGGCGGGTAGGGGAGTTCCTCAGTTCGGGTTCAGTAGGAGGCGAATAACGGTCTGTCCGCGCGGCCTCGCGGTCTCGGCGGACTCCGTGGTATTCGGCGGATTGCAGCATAGCTTGGGCGAGCTCAGCGGTCTCGGCGGTCTCGGCGACCTCGCGGTCTCGGCGGACTGGAGTGCTGTCCGCCCGGCTTGTTTTTTGGTTCTTTCTGTTTACAGCTGTAATACTAGCGAAATCATGTCTCGCTATGTATGCCTCGGATTGTAAAGAAGTGAATGCATAATAAGACTTTCTTGTGCTTCCATTGTTTTGTTGGGTGCAACCTCTAGTCCTTGGGTTTCCGCAGGTTCAGCGTGCGAACTGGGTAGTTCCGAAGATATTAATTTGGTGTTTGGGCTATCTTGCTGACCACGTTGAGAAAATTTAACATGGTATCAGAGCCAGGTTTCTGAGGTTGCGGAGGTTCAGTTGCGTGAGCGGAGGTCAGCCAGTGTTGTTACTCAGTGATTGAGTGGTGATCAACCTGTGTTGTTGCTCGGAGCTGCTGAAGGGTACCAACAGGTGGTTGCAATGGAAGGAAGCTTAGCAAGAGGTCTGGGCATTGAACTCTTAACGCCGACTAACTATAAAAAGTGGAAGTCGTGCATGAAGAGTTATCTTCTAGGCGAGGAGCTGTGGGAAGTCGTCGGTGGAGACGACAGACAGGAAGTAACTGCTGCTTTCGGTACTGCTGAACAGGTGAGGCTCTGGAGAAGAACTAATGCTAAGGCAGAGTTCGTTCTGAAAAGAGCTGTCTCTCCGGAACTGTTTGATCACATCATTGGGTGTGAGTCGGCTGCTGATATTTGGACAACCATTGATGAGTTGTTCAATAGGAAGAATGTGGCGCGGCTTCAGTTCCTGGAGAATGAGTTGGCCAGGGCAACTCAGGGAGACCTTTCCATCTCCAGATACTTCTTAAAGATGAAGAGCTTGTGTGCTGAGCTGTCGGCACTGGATCCTGATGAGCCTATCTCTGAGGCAAAGATGAAAAGGCACATTTTCCGCGGCTTGCGGAAGGAGTATGTGGCCTTTGTTACATCTGTTCAAGGGTGGGCTACTCAGCCGTCGTTGCTGGAGCTGGAGAATCTGCTTGCCTCGCAGGAGAGCTTAGCAAGGCAGATGGCTGGAGTGAATCTGAATCAGGAAGGCAGCGAGGCTCTCTTCTCAGGCAAGAAGAAGGGATGGGAAGGGAAGAAGAAGAAGAAGATGCAGGCCGCTGTTGAGAAGGAGACTTCAACTTCATATCCGCCGGAGAGGAGCAATGCTCCTAAGGACTGGAAGAAGAATCTGAAGTGCTACCGGTGTCATCAGCGAGGGCACTTCAAGCGGGACTGCAAGGTCAAACTGCAGCCTGGGCATGCTGCGGGAAAGGAGGAAGCTTGCTCGCGAAGTGAAGAAGCAGAATGGGGAGGAGCTTTCATGACAGGCACTTGTGTCCGGGCCTTATCTGCTGAGGACTTCAAGAGCGAGTGGATCGTCGACTCCGGGTGTGGTCATCACCTCACCGGAGACAAGTCGAAGTTCACCTCCATGCAGGCTTACTCAGGTAATGAAGCTATTATCACTGCTGATAATACTGTTTATGCAGTAGAGAAGGAGGGGGTCGTGTCTTTGGGTAGTGATCAGGGGCCACTCACGTTAAGGAGTGTGTATCACGTGCCGGGCATGAAGAAGAACCTCTTCTCGGTGACCAACGCGGTGGACGCTGGGTATCACGTTCTGTTTGGGCCAACAGACGTGAGGTTCCTTCGCAACGTATCAGCGGTAAAGGCTGATGTTGCTCATGTTGGGAGGAGGGTGAAGAACTTGTTTGTTCTTTCCACCAGTGCCTATGTTGATAGGATGAGAGCCAATGATAGTGCGGCTATCTGGCATGAGAGGCTGGGGCATGTTGGCATGGACAAGCTGAAGGCAATGGCGAGTAGAAGTCTGGTGAGGGGGTTGCCGATGTTGTCCTCCTTTGGTGATGGACATGTTTGTGCGGGCTGTCAATACGGTAAGGCACATCGCCTTCCATTTGATAAATCTCAAACAAGGAGCAAGAAACCATTGGAGTGTATTCATGGCGACCTGATGGGACCGACTGTTACTGCCAGCCTTGGTGGAAGCAAATACATGCTTGTCTTGGTTGATGACTACTCAAGGTATACTTGGGTGTACTTCTTAAAGGAGAAGTCGGATGCCTTCCGTTTGTTCGTGGAGTTCAAGGAGTTGGTAGAAGGCCGGCTTGGCTTGCGGATTAAGAAGTTTAGAACTGATAACGGAAACTTGTCTTTGTTGGCTATGATGAGCGGAAGAAGGGATGGAAATGCATGGACCCTGTGACTAAGAAGTTCGTGGTGTCAAGAGACGTTGTCTTTGACGAGCTGACGTCATATGGAAGTTTAGAACTGATTAAGAAGTTGAGTCAGGCTCCTGGGAGGTGTCGAGTTTCCTTCACCTCCAGTTGAGCCGGGATCCTGGGAGGTGTCGAGTTTTCTTCACCTCCAGTTGTGCCGAGTGTTGGACACCTTCGGGTGTTCGGTTCAACTTGCTATGTGCATGTCCCGGATGCTTCACGGACAAAGCTGGATGCGAAGGCAAGGAAACTTGTCTTTGTTGGCTATGATGAGCGGAAGAAGGGATGGAAATGCATGGACCCTGTGACGAAGAAGTTCGTGGTGTCAAGAGACGTTGTCTTTGACGAGCTGACGTCATATGGAGGTGGCTCGGTGGAGCCTACCGGAAGTTGCAAGGTTGAGGAAGCACCGGTGGAGGATGCTGAAGGCTTGGAAGAGGAGCTTGCTATTTCACCAGCAGCTCCTGTTGCTTCGAACTCCGAGGCTGAGCCTTCTGGCTCAGGAAGCAGGGGGAGCACTGCTCAATGCTTGCCCCAGGTAGGAGTGGAGCCTGAAGAAGCAACGGAAGCCATGAGCAAGGAGCCATGTCTTCGGAGATCGAAGAGGGTGGTTAAGCCACCGGCTCGGTACTGTGATGGGAATGCAGTGAGCTTTGTCTCCTGCTTCTTTGCAGGTCCTCTGGATGAGCGAGAGCCTGCAAGCTTCAACGAGGCCACTGGAGTGAAGGAGTGGGAAGGTGCCATGAAGGAAGAGATTGATGCTCTGAAGAAGAATGAAACCTGGGACCTTGTGCCCAAGGTTGATGGCATTACTCCGGTTACTTGCAAGTGGGTGTATAAGTTGAAGAAGAAGGCTGATGGGAGCATTGATCGGTTCAAGGCTCGCCTGGTCGCTAGAGGATTCTCACAGCAGTATGGAGAAGACTATGAGGAGACATTCAGTCCAGTTGCGAAGATGACGTCTGTAAGAGTGGTGATCGCCTTGGCTGCTAGCAAGGGATGGAGGTTGTGGCAACTCGATGTGAAGAATGCCTTTCTTTACAGAGAGATTAACAAGGACATCTTCATGGATCAGCCGCTTGGTTTCGTCTCTGAGAAGCATCCGGACTATGTCTGCAAACTCAGGAAGGCTCTCTATGGGTTGAAGCAAGCTCCTCGAGCGTGGTATGGGAAGATTGCAGAGTACCTGCAGTTCTGTGGATACCTGGCTTCTAACTCGGATTCTAGCTTGTTCGTCAAGAAGAAGGGAGAGCTAAGAGTCTTGGTCCTGCTGTATGTGGATGATATGATCATCACAGGGAACTCGGAGGAGGAAGTAGCAAGGCTCAGGGGAGAGCTTGCTATACGCTTCGAGATGAAAGACTTGGGAGAGTTGCATCACTTTCTTGGTCTGGAAGTGGAGAGGAAGGAGTGCAGAGTTCTCATTAGCCAGAAAGGGTATGCTGATCGCATTGTGAAGCGGTTTGGCATGGGCGAAGGTAAGAAGTGCTCTACTCCACTGGAACCTGGGCTAAAGCTTCGACGAGATGAGGGAACGGTGCTTAATGATCCCTTGGTGTTCAGGGCTCTTGTTGGGAGCTTGATCTATCTGACGATTACAAGGCCGGATATAGCTTATGTTGTTGGCCGAGTAAGTCGGTATATGGCTGAACCAAGGCAATCTCATCTAGTGGCGGCAAAGGGAATTCTGAAGTATGTCAAGGTGACTTCTGAGATGGGACTCCTCTATGGAAGGGATGCGGAGTTTGCGTTGCTCGGGTGCACGGATGCTGACTATGGCGGTGATTCGGATGATCGAAGGTCTACTTCGGGTTATGTGTTCACTTGCGGTTCAGCTAGCATCTCGTGGTGTAGCAAGAAGCAGGACTCGGTGTCGGTTTCAACCACGGAGGCGGAGTATAAGGCTTCGGCCTTGGCTGCTCGGGAAGCCGTTTGGTTGAGGAGACTCATAGAGGATGTTCATGAAGAAGTGCAAGGGCCTACTTTACTCCGGGGTGACAATGAGAGTGCTCTCAAACTGGTAAACAATCCAGTGTGTCACGCCAGGACCAAGCATATAGAGATTGATCACCACTTCATCAGGGAGAAGGTGTTGGAGGGGTCTCTGCTGGTCGGGCATGTTCGGAGTGAAGATAATCTTGCTGATATCTTCACGAAACCGCTGTCGAAGGGGCCCTTTGAACGCTTGCGCAGCTTACTGGGCTTGGTCACCACTTCTCACTTCAAGGGGGAGTGTTGAAATTTGTGAAGTGGAAGTGGGTGACGGGACAGGCCGCGCGGCCTGTGCGAACAGCTTTCGCGGACTGGGCGGACTGGGCGGACTGAGGTTGCGGCCTGGTGAGAAGTCTGGTGGAAGCCGGCTGTGTTCTGAGCGGGTTGTTGCATGGAGTCCGCGGTTTGGTGCGGCCTGGTATCTGCGGATAGAGAGGCTTGCGGACTGGTGCATTGTGTCCGCCATGCTCGCACTGGCCCTTGATGGTTTTGGACTTGGTCACACTTGGTGTCAAGTTCATGGTGTCCGCCGTATCCGCCAAGTCCGCTGTGACCGGGCGGACTGTTGCTGTTTGCCTTTGGTCGTGGACTTGTGGCGGATTGAGGTGTGGGTCTTGCGGACTGCCTCGGGTTGGTGCAGACTGCCATTGAAGAGGGTGCTGTCCTGAAGCAGTTGGAGCTTTGCGGGCTGGTGCCTTGTCCGCTTAGCTTGGGCGGACTGGAGAGGGTTCGTCATTGGTTGCCTTGCTCCTGGCGGTTTCCCTTGGTGACTGGCTAAGTCCTCGCGGACTGAGCGGACGGTCGGTTGTATTCGCGCGGGCTGGGGCGGTGTCGCTATCTCATGGGCGGTGACCACACTCCTCACCTGGCCTATAAATAGGACCCCCCTGGCACATCTACAGTAACCTAAGTAACGTGAGTGAACAGTAAATTGGGTTGGGCGAGTGCTGCGGTCTGTGTTTTTCAGTCCGCGCGGATTGTTTCAGGCTGACGGTTTGCTGTGTGCAGGTCGCGCGGATAACTTCAAGGAGCCAGGAGTTTGGCTGTGACTGCGGTCAGTGCTTGGAAGTGTGCGGTCTCTGCGGACTCAGCAGGAGGTCGCTCTGCGGCTTGTCAGTTCTGTTTCAACTTTCCCAGTTTCAATAACCTGTCCGCCGGCTTCAGGCGGGTAGGGGAGTTCCTCAGTTCGGGTTCAGCAGGAGGCGAATAACGGTCTGTCCGCGCGGCCTCGCGGTCTCGGCGGACTCCGTGGTATTCGGCGGATTGCAGCATAGCTTGGGCGAGCTCAGCGGTCTCGGCGGTCTCGGCGACCTCGCGGTCTCGGCGGACTGGAGTGCTGTCCGCCCGGCTTGTTTTTTGGTTCTTTCTGTTTACAGCTGTAATACTAGCGAAATCATGTCTCGCTATGTATGCCTCGGATTGTAAAGAAGTGAATGCATAATAAGACTTTCTTGTGCTTCCATTGTTTTGTTGGGTGCAACCTCTAGTCCTTGGGTTTCCGCAGGTTCAGCGTGCGAACTGGGTAGTTCCGAAGATATTAATTTGGTGTTTGGGCTATCTTGCTGACCACGTTGAGAAAATTTAACAGCAACCTCCAAGGTCTCCTTACAATCGTTTCCCAACTCATTCAAGGAAGGAGAGAAGGCTTCATCGCCAGCGATACTCCTTCCTGAGCCGCGATGCTCAAGATCCATTGCTGCCACTAGCTCCTTCTCAAACAGCAGCTGTCCAACAGCAGCAGGACGATGACTTGCATGAGTCTGATCTCGACGACGTCGTGCAAGAAGTAAGCCAAATCTTGAAAGACAGGGCCAACTACAAGAAGCCCTACCGGTCGACCGATCAGAGGTCTAGAAACTCAGAGCCTTATTGTGAATTCCACAAAGAGTCAGGCCATCGAACAGAAGACTGCCGAGCATTCCGCCAGCTTGTGCAAAGGATGCTCCGGCAAGGCAAGATGCATGACCTGCTTCCTAAAGAAGATCGCCCTGATCCATCAACTTCAAAGGGCAAAGAAATTTCAGATGCTCCTTGCTCCTCAAGG
Organism: Platanthera guangdongensis; assembly: GCA_039583875.1. Lineage (NCBI taxonomy): Eukaryota > Viridiplantae > Streptophyta > Magnoliopsida > Asparagales > Orchidaceae > Platanthera > Platanthera guangdongensis. The sequence goes on from CM077156.1 coordinate 180,561,487, forward strand.
GGAGTGAACCACATCGAAGAGCCTCCTCTCCTCATTGTTAACCCAACCGTCGAATGCTTCGATGCCGATGACGAGGGCGTGCTGGGAAGGCTATTCTAAGCTAGCAAGGACTTCACAGTCCTCCAAAGCGATGGACTTCACAGTCCTCCAGAGCTCTTTGCAACCTTCAGGGGTTATCTCAACCCTTGCTCTCTCTCTTCAAACATTTTCATTACAACACTTCTCAGTGTTCTTTTCTTGCTTTTCTGCAAAGCTTTTATTCAGGGATCCCGTACTGACACAGTTCCCTTTTTGTTGCCCCTTCCTTTTTTTCTCTCTCTCTGGGATCAGTACGCCAATGAGATATCGCCGAGTCTGAAACGTTCCCTCCGTAGTTTGTTCTCGCACTACCGCTTCGACCACATATGGCGGGAGTATACCCATGTGTGTAGTGGGAGCAGTTCACTCTACGATTATGGGCTTCAGACTTAGGATCCTAGCCGGCATCTGACACAGAGTGTGTGCTAGGGGAGCCCCATGTGTTAGCTCTGCTGTGCGTCTTATAGGAAACACTACGGTTAGGATGATCTTCGCTGGACAAGCAATGTCAATCAAGCGTAGCCTTGTCTCTTTGATCATCCTTCAACTGTGGTGGCCGAGCACTCTCCGGTACCCTCGATCCGTGCCTCTCGGGTTCTCACAACTCCACTGATCAATACACAGACAATATAGGCCTCTTGGCGCAACCTGTCTCGTTGATCAGTGATGCTTGTGCCCAAGGCAAGAGAGCAGTGTTTCTAGCGATCCTTCTCAGGATCTTCCTTGCTTCTAGCGGTCCTTCTCAGGACCTTCCCTTGCTTTTATCTTTTGTGCCCTCCTTGAGGATGCGCGGCCAGCCCGCTTTGAGCAGGACCATACTCGGGATGATTTTCTCAGGACAGTGATGCATAAGGCCCACGGGGAACACCTGTGGCAGCATTCAACCTTCTTTAGTCATTCCGAATATGGACCTTTTCTTTTTCCCTCCTTCAGGATGCGCGGCCAGCCCGCTTTGAGTAGGACTACACTCGGGATGATTTTCTCAGGCCAGTGATGCATAAGGCCCACGGGGAACACCTGTGGCAGCATTCAACCTTCTTTAGTCATTCCGAGTATGGACCTCCCCTTTTTGGCTATTGCCTTCTTTCACAGGTGAACAGGTTAATCCGACCTACCAAAAGGATTTCCAGCAATCACTTTGCTCATGCTCATCCTATATGAATTGCTTATTCAAAGCTCTATCGGATGACGACTCGCACTCTACCTATATAAGCTCTATTGCTCTCGTCTTCTATACATTGTTTGCTCAAGCGCTATCAGCCATGCTATCGCAATCCAGTCATATCTGTCAGCAGTTAACACAGTTTATTGATCTGGGCTTCATAATAGTATTCATCAGGCATTCTTCTTGCTAATTGGTCATATCGGCCTTATCTTGTCGACAGTTAACAGTCAACAGTTAACACTTGCAAGCCTTCTCTTCACAGGTACTTGCAAGTTATCTTCATATCTTATTTGCTTCTAACTCCTCTTTTGCAGAGATTAGCAAACACCTGCAAGCCTCATCCAGGTACTTGCAGTCTAAATCAGTATTTTGTATCTGCCGCTCACTCTTTTCTTTCTGCAGTGAATAACACACACTTGCAGGTCCCTTCCAGGTACTTGCGAGTTGTTATGTCTTTCTGTTTTCCTCACTTTTGTTTTGCAGAACATTTACAGAAGACACGCCTTCTTCGTTTTGCAAAAGCAAATTCAGGTACACACTCGATGTGCCACCCATACGTGCTTACCCTAACTTTCCTCTTGCAGGAAAATAGATAGGAAGCACCAAGCTTGTAAGGAGAGTCTTCAGGTTCTGTCTCTCCTTGCTCCTATTCTTCCGTTGGGGTGGATCACGATTTTCGTGGGTCTCCAATTTTTTCGAAGTTCTTTTCAGAACTTGAAAAAGTGCGGGGATTATGTTAACCCAGAAATCGGCGATCCTTCCCAAGGTGGACAGCTGGCTAATCGCGACCCTTAGATTCTCCCTTTTTGATCGCGATGAGCCCCAGCGTAGGCAGTCAGTTTTCCATATCCGCCTAGGTCTCCTAGCAATCGCGTGCCCTACGGGACGGCGGGCTATTCCCATGGCTCACCCTCGCGGGACATGCGGTTGGGTCCGCTAATCATGCATTACTTTTCCTTGCAGGAGTCCGCCAACAGCATTGCCAGGAGCGGCCTCCTATTTCGCCCAAGGGGCGGTGGTCTCCAGCCGCCGTCCGCCGAGGCCGCCCACCAGGGGCGGCCTCCATGCTGCCCGAGGGGCGGCGGCCTCCTGCCGCCGTCCGCTGAGGCCACCCACCCGGGGCGGCCTCTACCCGCCAGCCGGGCGGACTCCCCCTGGAGTCCGCCCAGGCCGCCCGCAAGGGGGCGGCCAGACCCTCCCGGGCGGACTCCCCCTGGAGTCCGCCCAGGCCGCCCGCTAGGGGGCGTCCCCGACACCCTGCCGGGCGGACTCCCCCTGGAGTCCGCCCAGGCCGCCCGCTAGGGGGCGACCCCGGCACCCTGCCGGGCGGACTCCCCCTAGAGTCCGCCCAGGCCGCCCGCTAGGGGGCGACCCCGGCACCCTGCCGGGCGGACTCCCCCTGGAGTCCGCCCAGGCCGCCCGCTAGGGGGCGGCCCCGGCACCCTGCCGGGCGGACTCCCCCTGGAGTCCGCCCAGGCCGCCCACTAGGGGGCGGCCCCGGCACCCTGCCGGGCGGACTCCCCCTGGAGTCCGCCCAGGCCGCCCGCTAGGGGGCGGCCCCGGCACCCTGCCGGGCGGACTCCCCCTGGAGTCCGCCCAGGCAGCCCGCTAGGGGGCGGCCCCGGCACCCTGCCGGGCGGACTCCCCCTGGAGTCCGCCCAGGCCGCCCGCTAGGGGGCAGCCCCGGCACCCTGCCGGGCGGACTCCCCCTGGAGTCCGCCCAGGCCGCCCGCTAGGGGGCGGCCCCGGCACCCTGCCGGGCGGACTCCCCCTGGAGTCCGCCCAGGCCGCCCGCTAGGGGGCGGCCCCGGCACCCTGCCGGGCGGACTCCCCCTGGAGTCCGCCCAGGCCGCCCGCTAGGGGGCGGCCCCGACATCCTGCCGGGCGGACTCCCCCCGGAGTCCGCCCAGGCCGCCCGCAAGGGGGCGGCCAGGCCCGCCGGGCGGACTCCCCCTGGAGTCCGCCCAGGCCGCCCGCTAGGGGGCGGCCTCCGGCCTGCCGGGTGGACTCCTCCTGGAGTCCGCCCAGGTCGCCCGCTAGGGGGCGACCTCCAGTTCTCTACAGAGGGATCCGCTTGCTTCATCGCTCGACAATGGCGGACGCAAAATCTCAGTCCGCGGAGTCCGCGCAGGTCGTCATGCTGACGTCGCTGGGCCCCGCTTCTAGAAGAATTCCCCCGGGCCTATAAATAGCCCATGGTGCCTCTCATTCTGCATCGCTCCAGGAGGCCAGAAGGTGGATACAAGTCTTGCCAGCACCCCCTGCGGACTCCGTTTTCCAGTCCACGCAGTCCGTCATCAGCTTTCCAGCAGACCCTGCGGACTCCGTTTTCCAGTCCGCGCAGTCCGTCATCACCCTTCCAGCAAGCTCTGCGGACTCAAATTTCCTGTCCGTACAGTCCTCCACAGCTCTTCAGCAGCTTGCCAGCAGACTCTGCAGACTCAGTTTCTCAGTCCTCCAGCAGCTGGCAGACTCTTTTACTTAGTCTCTGACAGCTTCTCTTCTCTGCTTTCTGGCAATTTCTTCTCTCTTAGCTGCCAGCTTCTCCTTGTACCCCTTTTATTGATTTGTTGTAAAGGTGTACTTGTAAGCTTGTAACCTCTTGCTATTAATCAAAGGAAAGCCCGTCGCAGGAGTGGCATTTAGGCCGCGGCGGGCGAAGTGTGTTGTTGCCGCTGCTAGCGGCCCCCTTCTTCTTCCCTCTGCTCAACAAGATTCTTCTCTGCTCAGCTCAGCTCTTCTCGGCAACCAACCTGCAAGCACAACCGTCCTATTAGCCGTCTGCTCGACAGCTCCTGATCAACCTCCTTCTCCTCTCTTGATCAACCTGCTCTATTGATCAAGCTTCTCTCCTCTATCCCCGCAACCCTCTTTGACAAGCCGTTTGCTCCACTCTCGAGAACTCAGAGGCTTCCTTCCTTCCCTCCTCTCCTCCTCTCCTAGCTTGTGAGACTGAACACCCCTCCGTGTTAGCTGGCTGGTGCCCCGCGACGTTTTCGCGCATCAACAGGTTGCACCCTTGTTTTTGAACTCCCGTTGAGGTCATTTTTGGCTTCAACAGGGTCCCTAGAAAGGGGTGACCTCACACCTACTACACTCAGGAGAACGTCACGGACAAAAGATCAAGAAGCTAGAAACAGACCCTCGGCTCTAGCGCGGAGATCCCACCTCACACCCGGAAGACCTTTGAGGTCTCCCCCTCCCGAGCCAATGCTTGAGCTAGGGTGCCTTGAAGGATGAAGAGAGAGTGAAGAAGCGATGCTCTCCAAGTCACCCATAAGGGTCTATTTATAGTTTTCCAAATCTCATGGACCAAAATACCAGAAATACCCCTACGCCAAATATGCCTCGGGCCAATAGAAAACAACCACACCGGGGGGGGGGGGGCAAAGAGGTAATTCCCCCCGAGGGCAAAACGGTAACTATACAGGCAAGGGCGAGACCCCCGGCCACTGGCCGGTCTCGCCCCGCCAGGCCGCGGGCAGGGGCGAGACCCCCGGCCACTAGCCGGTCTCGCCCCGCCAGGCCGCGGGCAGGGGCGAGACCCCCGGCCACTGGCCGGTCTCGCCCCGCCAGGCCGCGGGCAGGGGCGAGTCCCCCGGCCACTGGCCGGTCTCCACCCACCAGGCCGCCGGCAGGGGCGAGACCCCCGACCACTGGCCGGTCTCTCCCCGCCAGGCCGTGGGCAGGGGCGAGACCCCCGGCCACTGGCCGGTCTCGCCCCGCCAGGCCGCGGGCAGGGGCGAGACCCCCGACCACTGGCCGGTCTCGCCCCGCTAGGCCGCGGACATGGGCGAGACCCCCGGCCACTGGCCGGTCTCACCCCGCTAGGCCGCGGGCAGGGGAGAGACCCCCAGCCACTGGCCGGTCTCGCCCCGCTAGGACGCGGGCAGGGGAGAGACCCCCGGCCACTGGCCGGTCTCGCCCCGCTAGGCTGCGGGCAGGGGCGAGACCCCCGGCCACTGGCCGGTCTCGCCCCTCTAGGCCGCGGGCAGGGGCGAGCCCCCGGCCACTGGCCGGTATCGCCCCGCTAGGCCGCGGGCAGTGGCGAGACCCCCGGCCACTGGCCAGTCTCGCCCCGTTAGGCCGCGGGCAGGGGCTCGAATTGTTCGAAAGCTCATAAAACTCATCTAGTCCTGCGCCTACCGGGAGGACCCCCACTCTGCGAATACGGGGGTTGTACAAGCATGTTCTTCATTTGATTCAGTTGAATTTGAATCACTATCAGATAAAGTCTTTGGCTTCTTTGCCATCAGACACTTTTCTTACTTCTTATCTTTGTAAAACTTCTTTTCCTTGGACTTCTTGTTTTCCTTTCTCTTTACTGGATAGTCAGCAATGATATGTCCGAGCCTGTTACAGTAATAACAAATAATGTCAGTCTTAACTTGTTTGTTCTGGTTTGAATCATACATGACCACAAAGTTATTTCTGTGTTTGTCTTTGTTTTTGTTGGAACTTGATCCAGATGATGTCTTCTTGTTCCATTGCTTCCTTCTTCTCATCATCTTCTTGAATTGCCTAGTGAACAATGCCAATTCACCATCTGATAATTTTTCTGATGAAGAACTAGTCCAAGAATTGACTGTATCTTCATCCCTTCTTGGTGATGGGGGACTTTCTCTTTTAGTCTTCTTAGATATTCTGCTTTGAAAGCCATAGATCTTGACTGATTTGAACTTCTGACAGATTCATCTTCAGCTTTTCTTAAGTTTAACTGTAGCTCATGAGACAATAATTTCCCATACAAATGTCGGGGAAACATGTTCCTTAGATTACTCATTTCTCATACTGCACATATCTTTATGTCCCATTCTTTATTTAAGGATCTCAGAAATTTATCATCGAGCTCATAGTTAGAGAATTGTCTGCCATAGTTCCTAAGATCATTGACTATTCTAAAGAACTTCTCATAACAAAGTTCTATAGAATCTGTCTTCCCTTGCCTAAAACCTCATACTGCTGATTGAGTAGAGACTCTCTGTAATCTCTGACTTTCTCAGTGCCTTCTATATAGACTATTAGAGTATCCTACATCTCCTTTGATATTTTATAGTGGACTAAGTTCTGAAAGGTAGAGTTATTTATAACACTAATAATTATGTTCTGTGCCCTTTTATCCATGGTGGCTAGAACCAACTCATCCTTGGTAATTTCAGATATACTTTTTGGAGTTTGCATATTAACATCTAGGGCAGATACTTTTATAGGAATGTATGGTCCTTCTTGAACTATGACAAAGATTCTTGGATCAGATGCCTCTATGGATAATCTCACCCTCTGCTTCCAAATAAAAAAATTATCCTTTATACATATAAGAAGCTTCATAGTTCTGAGTTCTCTATGAGATTCTGAAGCCATGAGATCTGATATGTATCAACCACCCTTAGGATCTTTTTCTGGCAGTTAGGTCTTTCTTTGAAGAACATCCCTCTGATGCCACTTGAAAGATAAATCTATGTATAGTTAATCACCTAGAAGGGGGGGGGGTGAATAAGTGTCTTTTAAAATCTTTAGCACTTATACTTAATAATTCAACAGATACTTGAAAATAGACAATCATAGATCACAACGCGCACAATCACAGAGTACACAGAAGCTTTATAGTAGTTCCCCTATCTGGGGTACATCCGCTTTCCCCCTTTTTCCTCACTAGCAATGTGCTAGATAAGGTTATATCTCATCCTCTTCAACTCAGATCAAAAGATCTTACAAACTCAGTTTCTTTCCAGAAACCTACACCTCAGACCATCAAGTCCTACCTCAGAGATGTAACACCTCCATCCGTTAAATGAAATATAATATATGGTCCGGCCGGAGCCCCACACCATATTCCACAAACAAGCGGCAGGATTACAGGTTAATATCAAAACGATTACACACACCCTAACTCAGAGCATTCTAGCGGAAGCTTTAGGGGTTATTATTGAACTCAACAAACACGAATGTCCACTATATATAAACAACCTCATTTATATATATAACAAGAATGTAAATAGAAATACACAAAAGTGTGTGGCCTTAAGGCCGTATAGTTAAACTTCATAAGTGTGGATTACAAACATCGGCGTGCAGGCCATCCACACATAAAAATGGTAAAACACGGTAAAACCTTTCCACTCGGCCTTCGAGGGCCAGCATAGCAGCAAAGGCTTCAGCCCGCTATTTCCCATTCGGTGCAGCACCTGCACAGGGACATTCCACCACAAGGGTGGTAAACAAGGCAACGGTCAGCATTCAACTGACTAATTATAACGACCCTACCCCATACCCAGGGCAGCGGTTTAATCCCTGCAAGCAAAGCAATCACAATAGATATATCACAAGAAAGTGCACTCCCACACCTTTCAACATATCATAAACATCGGCATCACGACCCGACGCTCCGTGAACTCAGGGCACATTATCAGTGTACCGAATTACACCACCGTTCAAAGGTCCCGGACCTAACAGTTAACCTTGAGCATTTATGCTCCACGGACCACGACCAGAGACTTTAGTGTTAATGGCGAACATCCACAGACTCTCGTTATGTGATCCTAACGAACATTAATAACTCAGGCACTCAAGTTAGACAACCATAACGCGGATATAGTTTAGCCCTTGCATGTTGCTCAAATCGCCAATTCAATGTCTAGACTGACACGGGTCGGCTTCCCCTTGTCCGTTCGACTCACTGGCCTTCCAGAGCTCATAGCTCGCAGTAGCCACACTGTCTCTGAGAGAGTGGATTCACAATAGGTTTTCTAGGAGCTATCGCCAGCGGCACCCAGTATCGCCTGACATTAGCGACAGAATTCAACTTCTGTCCCCAACCTCAATCATTATTGGACCAGCGATCCAAAAACACCATGCAGCAACCTGTAGAGCTAGAAAACTGGTCTTTCACGCCACAAATAACTCTCTGGGAGCTATCTCCATCGACGACATCCACTGTCGCTCGACGACATCAACAGTTTCTCCAAAACTGTGATTTTACTTGGGTATTTTCATGGAGCTCCACTCCAGTACGTCCTGTTACTCCACTTCATAGACACAACCCACATATTCCGTAAAATACTCGTTTATACACGGAGTCTTCTCCGGTTTATGAAATAAAGCATCACCAATCCAGACCAACCTGTCCGGATGAGCTTCACGTAGTATGCATATTCAGTACTACACACTTCCATATCTATATGCAAACTGACTTGGGGATACGAGTATCAACCCAACGAAATTCTCTTAACAATTCCACCTTTTGGTGGAGGATTCTATGCACATGCAAAAGTAGGACTTCACTTGTCCAAACAGGAGGTTGTTACCCTTGTAGTTCTCTTTGGAGCCACAATGAAGCTATTCTATATGGATGGAAATGAGCGCCTCACTTTTCTCTTCACGGATCTAGTCTCAAATCCTGCTTCCAACCACAAGATCTCCTTCAGCAAGCTATGCAAGATTCAACTCCAACCATTCTTCTTCCTTAGCATTTCTTTTCTCCAAGAGATAAGATGGAATGAAGAGAGAGAGAGAGAAAGAAAGAGAAGACGAATAACTTATCAATCCACACACCTCTGCATATCAAACCCTGGTTCAACCACTTGATTAATCCATCAAAACGAAGAAAAGGCCAAGATTTGGGTTGACTGGTCAACTTTGGCGCTATCACCTGGCGATATCGACTGTCGCCACTCGGCGACATCGACTTAACCGCTTTGACGGCTTAACAACCAATCTGGCACATGCCACATGGCACTATCGCCCGGCTGTTGATGTGCGAAAATGGCACCGCCTAGTTAACGAGTTGTTCGATCTCACAAGCTAGGTGAAGAAAAGGATTGCAGGGTTGAGGAGAGGGAGGAAGCTTCTGAGTGCTCGAGAGTGGAGCAAATGCTTGTCCAAGGGTTGCGGGGATAGAGGAGAGGTTTTCTGAGAGCAGCAGAGAAGGCTGATGATCAGTGAAGAAGCTTGATGATCAGCGGGGGAGGTTGATCATCAGCGAAGGAGCTTGATGATCAGCAGGGGAGGTTTTGTTGGAGTTACCATGGTGATCTGGAAGTGATCAAACATGTAATATCACTACCAACGCGATATGAGCCTGCAGGGTCGCACATAAGAGATGTGGAGAAGTTGGATGATTGACTGTGTTGGTAAAGGTTACCAATCACCGACCTGAATGGGGTTATGGGCAAAGTGTTGCCTTAAAGGATCATCGGGTTGGGCAAATGTTGCCTTGAAGGACTGGTATGAATAGTCGACCGAAGGTCGACGAGAATCGTCGAGGATTGGTACTCCGAATCTCGCCGATCGACGAGAATCGTCGAGAATTGGTACTCTGATTCTCGATGATCGACGAGAATCATCGACCGCAGGTCGACGGTCGACGAGTATGGTCCACCCTGCATTCGGCGAGAATCGTCGAGTATTGTACTCTGATTCTCGCCGATCCTTAGTGATACTCGCCGACTGATTCTCGCCGAACCTGCTAGGTGATTCTCGCCGATCGTCGCCGATTCTCGCCGATCGTCGCCGATTCTCGCCGATCGTCGCCGATTCTCGCCGATTGATACTCACCGATTCTGGAACCCTAAATTTCTGGGTGGTCTGCGGATAGCGATATTCCTAAGTCTATTTATGCCTTTGGTATAAAAGGACACTTAGGGTTTTCGGGGAATAAGAGAGATCTGTGCGTGCTGATCGAATCGAAGCCGACGGAAGTGTTCCGCCGTTCGTTCGCTCCGCCGATCCCGAATCCCGCCGACGGAAGGGTTCCGCCGCCGTGCTCGCTCCGTCGACCTCCTCTTCTCCGGCGATCGTCGCTGGTGTTGCTTTTCCTGGCGCGGACCTAGCAGTCCGTGGAACAGCAAGGTGCGGTCATCATCCTTCCCGACTATCCGTGCGACGGAAAGATCGGCGTTCTCCCGCTCGTGTGGATTTCTGCAGAGACGTGGATATTATTCCACGTAGAACTCGCCACTAGCAAGAAGACGAAGTTTGGAGCATCTCCGTTGAGTTGTGACTCAACGCCACCGAGGTAATTTTTGCCTAGTTGTATGTTAACTTCTTGATTCAACTACCATGGCCCGATCCTATCTCTTTTGGGTTTTCTTGATGTTTTATTCTTCCGCTGCGTGCACAAGCGTTGTGCCATCCTCATAGAGAAACCCAACAGTGGTATCAGAGGGAGGTTCGGCCATGATTGTTGTATTGGAAGTTTTGTTATTCCAGTGCGTGTAAACCTAGGGATTTAGAAGTGTAGTCTAGATTTAGTCTTGGTACCCCGCCAAGAACTTCTGGAATTTCGTGGAAATTTCTAATTGTTAGAAATTGTAGTCTCCTTAGCAGTAACCATCCCTCGAGTTTATTTTGGATTTTGAATCCAACATAGAGAGATGAGCTTGTCTACTGCCTTAAGTTGAGTTGTCTTTGCTTTTGTCCAATGCATGTAAGTCTGAGGATTTGGAAGTTTCCGGATGTTCAGATTTATCCCTTCCTTCTATCAAATGTTGATGGTGTCAGGTTGTGCACATAAGGGATGCATGTGGTTTTAGAAATATTGTATTTCCTTGGATGTGCACATTGATCAAATGTTGATCATGGTTAACTGTTAACCTATAATCAAAATCCCTTCATCAAATATTAAGTGTTCGGATGCCTTCCGATGGATGACACTCTTCCTGCCTCGATCGATGAAGTGTGGGCTTGCCAAAGCAAGGTGCATTAATCTATCTTGGTAAGGGTGCGAGCGGATAATTGTGATATCCCACTGTCGACATCGGGTCCAGCTTAACTAGGTGACCTCAAAGGTTGAGTGCTTAGAGGCATAGGGTTGGCATGCACCATATGATGGATGCGAGTAAGGAGTTATTCACCAACCATACAAGAATTGCATGAGGATGCAATTGGCAAGCGTTGCCTACCTAAATAACCGCATTGTGAGAGGAAAGCCAAAGCTGACTCATTGTGTTGGTGAAATACGGATCTTGTCCACTAAGAGAGTAGCTCGCATAAACTCTCCGAATTATTAGTGAGGGCTATCATTTCGAATAAAATAGTGGGAGTGTTTTAATTGAAGTCCAAATTAAAATAAATTGTATTTGAAATTTTGGTACTGATTTTATTCTGCATAAATTCTTGTAGAATTCTATGGCAAGTGTTTCACACTCCACGTTATCTCTGAGGGTCATCCTTGAGAAGGATAAGCTCAGTGGGACAAATTACATGGACTGGTATAGGAACCTGAGAATTGTTCTCAGGCAAGAGCGAAAGCTCTATGTCTTGGAAGAAGAAGCCCCCGAGGTGCCGACCGGGAACTCTTCCCGTGCTGAGAAGGATACTTATAAGAAGTATACTGATGATGCTTTAGATGTCGAATGCCTTATGCTTGCCACTATGAACTCCGAGCTTCAGAAGCAATATGAGAACATGGGGTGCAAGGAGATTGACGAGCATCTCAAGAAAATGTTTCAAGGGCAGGCTCGTCAAGAGAGGTTCGACGTCACAAAAGCGTTATTTCAGTGCAAGATGGGAGTTCGAGACTCAGTAGGGACTCACGTACTCAAGATGATTGGGTATATAGAGAACCTTGAAAGGCTGGGTTTTCCTCTTGGTCAAGAGTTGGCCACAGATCTGATCCTGCAATCGTTGCCGGACAGTTATGAGCAGTTCGTCTTGAACTACAACATGAATGAAATAGACAAGACACCGCCCGAACTCCTAGGCATGTTGAGAACTGCCGAAATCAATATGAAGAAGGCCAAGCCTGCCAGCCCCATACTGATGGTGCATAAGGGCAAGGGCAAGGCCAAGGGCTCTAAGAAGACGAAGGTGGGACCTAAGTCATATCTTGAGCCCAAGTCTTCAGCACTGATGAAAAAGAAAAGCACTGTGAAGGAAGGGAAATGCCACCATTGTGGCAAGGCTAGTCATTGGAGGAGGAACTGTCCTTCGTATATTGAAGGTCTGTAGAAATTGAAGGGAGGTATGACTTCCGCTTCAAACGTTTACGTTATAGAGATAAACCTTTCTGCTCCTTCATCTTGGGTATTGGATACCGGATGTGGTTCTCATATTTGTACAAATGTGCAAGAACTGGGAAGGAGAAGATTGCTGAGTAAAGGGGAGGTGGACCTCCGCGCCGGCAATGGAGCAAGAGTTGCTGCTGTAGCCGTAGGGGTTTACCGTCTTTCTTTGCCCAGTGGGCTTGTAATAGAACTAGATAATTGTTATTTTGTTCCGGCCATAACTAGAAACATTATATTTATTTCATGTTTGGACATGATTGGATTTTCTTTTATAATTAAGAACAACTGTTGTTCTATATTTAAGAATGATGTTTGTTATGCTGTAGCCCAATTGTTTAATGGTCTTTATGTTTTGAACTTGGACCATCTGATCTGTAATGTAGAAAATAATAAAAGACTAAGAACAAATGACTCGAACCCTACATTTCTCTGGCATTGTCGTTTGGGCCATATCAACGAGAAGCACATATCCAAACTCCATAGAGATGGACTTTTGGACTCATTTGATTATGAATCATTTGAGCGATGCGAATCTTGTTTGTTAGGCAAGATGACTAAAGCTCCTTTCACTGGTTATACTGAGAGGGCTGAGGATCTCTTGGGTGTTGTACATAGTGATGTATGCGGACCTTTGAGTTCCATGGCTAGAGGTGGGTATTTCTACTTTGTTATATTTACTGATGATTTCAATAGATACAGATATGTGTATCTTATGAAGTGCAAATCCGAGACATTTGAAAAGTTAAAAGAGTTCAAGAATGAAGTAGAAAACCAGTTGGGTAAAAGGGTTAAAGCACTCCGATCTGATCGAGGTGGCGAATACCTGAGTCATGAGTTCCGTGATCATCTGAAAGAGTGTAGTATTGTATCACAGCTCACTCCACCTAGAACACCACAACATAATGGTGTGTCTGAGAGGAGAAATCGTACTCTGTTAGACATGGTACGTTCGATGATGAGTCATGCAGACCTGCCTGTTTCCTTTTGGGGTTTTGCTTTAGAGACTGCTGCAATGACATTGAATCGCGCTCCAACGAAAACGGTTCTGAAGACACCATATGAGTTATGGACTGGGAAGCGTCCTAGTATGTCGTTCATTAAAATTTGGGGCTGTGAGGCATACGTGAGACGTCAAATGCCTGACAAGCTGGAACCCAAATCAGATAAATGTTATCTGGTGGGATATCCTAAGGAAACGAAAGGGTATTACTTTTACCTACCGTCTGAGGGCAAAGTGTTTGTCGCAAGGACTGGTGTCTTCTTTGAGAAAGAGTTCTTATCAAGAAAGACTGAAAAGGTAGAGCTTGAAGAAGTTCAAGAACCACATGTAATGAATGAACCGGAATTGGATTCTGAGACAGGACTACAAGATGTTGTAGCTAGAGAACCTGCTCAGGGAACACAAGTCCTACGTAGATCTGGTAGACCGAGGTTTGAGCCTGAGAGATATGGATTTCTCGTGTCTCAAATAGGTAATGTGTTGCTTATGGATCATGATGATGAACCAGCAACCTACCAAGAGGCTATGAATGAACCGGACTCCGACAAATGGCTTGAGGCTATGAAATCCGAAATGGACTCCATGTATGCAAACCAAGTTTGGAACTTGGTGGAACCACCTGAAGGGGTACGACCCATAGGGTGCAAGTGGGTCTTTAAGAAGAAGACCGACATGGATGGGAATGTACAGACATTCAAAGGGCGACTGGTGGCTAAGGGTTTCAAGCAAATTTATGGTATTGACTATGATGAGACTTTTTCCCCTATTGCCATGATAAAATCCATAAGGATATTGCTTGCTGTTGCTGCGTATTATGACTACGAGATCTGGCAGATGGATGTCAAAACGGCTTTCCTTAATGGAAACCTCCTTGAGGAAGTGTATATGACACAACCCGAGGGTTTTGTATCCCCAGATGAAGCCACTAAAATATGCAAGCTGAATAAGTCCATCTATGGACTGAAACAGGCTTCTCGAAGTTGGAATCTTCGTTTTGATGAAAAAAATCAAAGAGTTTGGTTTCATCAAGAATGAAGATGAGCCTTGTGTTTACAAGCGAATCAGTGGGAGCATTGTTGTCTTCCTGATATTGTATGTAGATGACATACTGTTGATTGGGAATGACATTCCTACCCTGAAAGTTGTTAAGAACAACCTAGGGAACTGCTTTTCAATGAAGGATTTGGGTGAAGCGACTTATATACTCGGTATTAAGATCTATAGAGATAGATCGAAGAAGTTGTTGGGTTTGACCCAGAGCACGTACATCGAAAAGGTGTTGAAGCGGTTCAACATGCTTGAGTCCAAGAAAGGATTTTTGCCCATGTCTCATGGTGTGAATCTCTCTAAGGACCAGTGTCCGAAGTCTTGTGAAGATAAGGACCGCATGAAGTTGATTCCATATGCTTCGGCAATTGGATCAATCATGTACGCGATGTTATGTACTCAACCAGACGTCTCCTTTGCTTTGAGCATGACTAGCAGGTATCAGTCAGACCCCGGTGAGTGTCACTGGATTGCATTCAAGAATGTCCTGAAGTACTTGAGAAGGACTAAGGATGTGTTCTTGGTGTATGGTGGAGAGGAAGAGCTCGTTGTAAGTGGTTACACGGATGCTAGCTTCCAAACTGATAGAGACGACTCCAAGTCTCAGTCAGGTTTTGTGTTTTGCCTGAATGGAGGAGCTGTGAGCTGGAAGAGTTCCAAGCAAGAGACAGTTGCTGATTCTACAACAGAGGCCGAGTATATCGCCGCAGCTAATGCGGCGAAGGAGGCTGTATGGATTAGGAAATTCATCGGCGAGCTTGATGTAGTTCCTAGCATTGTTGGTCCCGTAGTTCTCTACTGTGATAACAATGGTGCAATTGCACAATCTAAGGAACATTTGCAGCGCTCCAAGCATATACTTCGGCGGTTTCATCTTATTCGTGAGATTGTCGAACGAGGAGATGTGAACATTTGCAGAGTGCCGACTGAGGAAAATATTGCGGATCCACTGACAAAGCCTCTCGTGCAGAGAAAGCATGATGGTCATACTAGATCAATGGGTATACGATACCTAAATGATCAACTCTAGTGAGAATCTTGTGGATTGCATGTAAACATGTATCTTGTTGGCTATTTGTTCATATGATGAACAGTGTACCTAGTTTTTTCTCTTACAATTAATGGCAAGTTCTTTTATTATGAGTTTTTCTATATGATAGTTAAATGTTAACATAATAGATACCCTTAGAATGTTCGCTTCCATGGGACATCAAGTACGTGACTTGAATGTGAGAGCCTATGATTTATTTGAAGCTTCATTCTTAAAAGGTCCCTGGTCGAGTATCATCATAGAAGCTAAGGGTGATGATGGTACATGAAGGCTAGCACATGTGTTGACTGATGACCGGTTCTCACAGGTCATGATATTGTGATATCAAGTCATCACGTGAGTACTTGTTAGTGAACAAGTTGTACTGGACAGACCCAACCTGAGGTTACTCTGTGGATTGTCATCCAATCGTGTCACGAGTAGGTCTCAATTGACAATGGTGTTGTGGTCCTTTGACCTGAAGTCACAACATTCATTAAGTGAGGAAGAGCGTGCTTTGATGTCATCTAAAGTCTTCCTTGAGAAAGGTTGATGATAAGGGTGGTTGTTGGGCATGTTACGAATCATTTGGGTGTTTGTGTGTGAGCAAATATGGGATTTGTCCTCCTGTGTGACAGGAGTTGCATCCATAGGCCCCTTGATGGAACTGGACTGAGAAATGCATGGCCATGCTTGGTTGAGTCAATATGTGATATTGGACTCACCATTCTCTGGAAGTCCGTCCTGGATCAAGAAACTTGGATTGAGCTATTACGAGGGTGACACGATCCATGCCTCTAGTTCTTTCCAGATGTAAGGGACAAAGACAACGCTGATACATTGGTCATAAAGGCTTATGACTTATAAACTCTTATTGCTTGGGGAGCAATGATGCATTGCTAGATGCCGCTCATTGTTTGTGAGGTTTTTGGTTTGATACTTTCAAGATCAAGTGGGAGTCTGTTGGAGTTACCATGGTGATCTGGAAGTGATCAAACATGTAATCTCACTGCCAACGCGATATGAGCCTGCAGGGTCGCACATAAGAGATGTGGAGAAGTTGGATGATTGACTGTGTTGGTAAAGGTTACCAATCACCGACCTGAATGGGGTTATGGGCAAAGTGTTGCCTTAAAGGATCATCGGGTTGGGCAAATGTTGCCTTGAAGGACTGGTATGAATAGTCGACCGAAGGTCGACCAGAATCATCGAGGATTGGTACTCCGAATCTCGCCGATCGACGAGAATCGTCGAGAATTGGTACTCTGATTCTCGACGATCGACGAGAATCGTCGACCGCAGGTCGACGGTCGACGAGTATGGTCCACCCTACATTCAGCGAGAATCGTCGAGTATTGTACTCTGATTCTCGCCGATCCTTAGTGATACTCGCCGACTGATTCTCACAGAACCTGCTAGGTGATTCTCGCCGATCGTCGCCGATTCTCGCCGATCGTCGCCGATTCTCGCCGATCGTCGCCGATTCTCGCCGATTGATACTCACCGATTCTGGAACCCTAAATTTCTGGGTGGTCTGCGGATAGCGATATTCCTAAGTCTATTTATGCCTTTGGTATAAAAGGACACTTAGGGTTTTCGGGGAATATGAGAGATCTGTGCGTGCTGATCGAATCGAAGCCGACGGAAGTGTTTCGCCGTTCGTTCGCTCCGCCGATCTTGAATCCCGCCGACGGAAGGGTTCCGCCGCCGTGCTCGCTCCGTCGACCTCCTCTTCTCCGGCGATCGTCGCTGGTGTTGCTTTTCCTGGCGCGGACCTAGCAGTCCGTGGAACAGCAAGGTGCGGTCATCATCCTTCCCGATTATCCGTGCGACGGAAAGATCGGCGTTCTCTCGCTCGTGTGGATTTCTGCAGAGACGTGGATATTATTCCACGTAGAACTCGCCACTAGCAAGAAGACGAAGTTTGGAGCATCTCCGTTGAGTTGTGACTCAACGGCACCGAGGTAATTTTTGCCTATTTGTATGTTAACTTCTTGATTCAACTACCATGGCCCGATCCTATCTCTTTTGGGTTTTCTTGATATTTTATTCTTCCGCTGCGTGCACAAGCGTTGTGCCATCCTCATAGAGAAACCCAACAGGTTTATCATCAGCGGAGGAGGTTGATCAGGAGCTGTCGAGCAGACGATTACTTTGACGGTTGTGCTTGCAGGTTGGTGCCGAGGGAGATAAGCTGAGCTGAGAAGAAGAAAGGGGGCCGCTAGCAGCGACAACAACAGACTTCGCCCGCCGCGGCTTGAATGCCTCTCTTGCGACAGACTTTCCTTTGATTAATATTGAGTATTACAACTTGTATTACACTTTTACAAGAAAGCAAATAGATGGGTACAAAGGGGAAGCTGGCGGCTAAGGAAAGGAGATGCCAGAAGGGAGGCCGCGCGGACTGGAGAGCAAGGTCGGCAGGCCACGCGACTAAGGATAAAGAGGAGGCCGCACGGACTGGCAACTGAGGCCAGCAGGTCGCGCAGTTACAAGAAGAGAGGGCGCGGACTGAGAGAAGGACTCCGCAAGAATTGATAGCTTGAGCTTGTCGTGGGCTGTCTTCGAGCGTGAGAGCGATGAGACTGTCCGGACTGTCCAGAGTGTCCTCAAATGAGAGGCATGGGGGTATATTTATAGGCCCGAGGAGGTAACGGCTTTCGGTGACGTTACCCCCGGTGAGACGGTAACTAGTGCGAGAAGAGGATGGAGTGCGCCGAGTCCGCAGAGTCCGCATGAGGCCGCGCGAACTGGAACTGGCTTCTAGAAGAGGCTCTGCTGCCTGGCGGACTGGGAAGAGTCTGTGCCTGCTGATCGAGCCCGCGCCAAGACTGCGGGCTGAGGAGGTTGTCTGCCTGCTGCTGCGGAGGCGGGTGCTGGAGGCAAAGTGGCGGACTGCGCAATGAGTCCACCCCTGCTGAGGTGAGCAAGCACGCGCTAAGGGTGCGAGCTTAGGGATATCCGCTGAGTCCGCAGAGTCCGCACTAGGCCGCGCGGTCTGGGACTGCCTGCTGCTTGGGAGAAGCGGGTGGAGGCTAAGTGGCAGACTGTGAGAAGAATCCGCGGAGTCCGCGGTGGAGAAACTGAGCCCGCTTCTGCTGTGAACAAAGCGGCTGACTGCTGAAGCTGGAGCTGGGGTTCACCAATGTAGGCAGACTGGAAGGTTTGACTACACTTCGAGTCCGCCCAGCTCGCGATGAAATGGACATGCACGCTGATATTTATGGGTAGCCGGAGAGCTGGAGCGTCCGCGCTCCTCAGGAGGGCCGAAGAAACAGGTTGCCCATGCTGCCGGAGTCCGCCACTTTGTTGAATGGAACTTGCCGCATCTGCTGGGTGACAAAGGATTCGCGACCTACCGGACTGATGAAGCAGGTCGCGCGTGTTGGCGAGGTGGAAACTGGGGCAGTTGGCTGGAGGCCTGGGGTCAGGTAGCCAATATGGCTATGCGACGAGCTGGAGGATTGTCGACGCTGGTGAAGGTTTGCGGCCTAGAGGCAGGCCGCTTGTCGTTGAGGCGGTCTGGGCAGATAGACATCCGAGTCCAGCAAAGGGGCACCAGTTGAGACAGTTATGGTTAAGCTGACAAGGAGCGCGACCTGCAGGGGCGGACTGCAGAAGCAGTCTACGGCC
The DNA here is from genome assembly GCA_039583875.1 of Platanthera guangdongensis. Lineage (NCBI taxonomy): Eukaryota > Viridiplantae > Streptophyta > Magnoliopsida > Asparagales > Orchidaceae > Platanthera > Platanthera guangdongensis. The sequence goes on from CM077156.1 coordinate 180,580,443, forward strand.
CCTGCCGACCAAAGGAACAGCGCGCGGCCTGGGTGGTCAGACCGCTGAGACCGCCCAAGCTGTGCGGCTTGAGCGGACAGAAAAGCCTGTCCGCCCATCCTAAGACGTCGCGACCTCTAGGAGCCTGGAGCAAGCCGCGACTAGCGAGCTGGCTGCCTTGGGAAGGATCGCCGATTTCGGGGTTAACATAATCCCCGCACTTTTTTAAGTTCCGAAGGGAACTTCAAAAAAGTTGGAGACTCACGAAAATCGTGATCCACCCCAAAGGAAAGGAAGTGGGCAAGGAGAGATAGAACCTGATGTCTCTCCTTAGGAGGAGTTTGCCAATGCTTATCTTTTTACTGCAAGAAAAAAAGGTAGTGTAGGCATGTATGGAAGGTACGTCTTGCGTGTACCTGAGTTTGCCTTTACAAAATGAAGAAGATGTGTCCTCTACTGAGTTCTGCAAAATGAAGGTGAGAGGAAAACATAGAAGCATAATAACTTGCAAGTACCTGATGGAGACTTGCAATCACCTGTTATCTTCTGCAAAAAGAAGAGTAAGCGACATTCGTGAAGAGGAAAATAAGTTGTAATTACCTGAAGGGGGACTTGCAAGTATTTGCTGACCTCTGCAAAATGAGAGTTAAAAGCAGACATGATATGTAAAAATAGGCTGCAAGTACCTGAAAGGGAACTTGCTGGTTCCTGCTGATTTCTGCAAGAAAAGGGTTTAGAAGCAGATGTGGTATATGAAAGTAAGTTGCATGTACCTATGAAGAAACTTTTAAGCATCTGCCAATCTCTGCAAGAAGAGAGTTAGAAGCAGATATGATGAAAAGACTAAGCTGCAAGTACCTGGATAAGACTTGCAGGTTCCTGCTAATCACTGCGAAGAGAAGAGTGAGCAGCTGACATAATATAATGAACTAAGCTGCAAGTACCTGGATGAGGCTTGCAGATGCTAACTGTTGATAAGATAAGGTTGATATGATCACATAGCAGAGGAAATGCTTGATGCACTCTGCTGATAATTGAATGAAGATTAAACCAGAGTAGCGATCTTCTTGCTATATTAGAGATGATATCTTTAACATGAAGTCCAGATCAATAAGTCGAGCGTTGACTGTTGATATAACAGGATAGATATGATCTGATTAGCAGAGAAGAAGCTTGATGAATTCAGCCAATCTTAACTAGATTATAATAGCATGGCTTGATGATCAAGGAGAATTAGATTCCTTGATCAATGTTTGATGTCGTTAGCATTTAATAAGAGTAATGAAGAGCTTTGTAGATCATCATCTAATAGAGCTTTGAGCAAGCAATGCATATAAGATGAGAATAAGCAAAAATGATTGTTGCAAATCCTTTTGGTAGGTCGGATTTAACCTGTTCACCTGTGAAAGAGGAAATTGATAAAAAAGAGGTCTATACTCGGAGACGACCAAAAAAGACTGGATGCTGCCACAGGAGATCACCCGTGGGCCTTATGCATCGCTTGCCTGAGAAAGGTCATCACAAGTATAGTCCTACTAAGAGCGGTCTAGTCGCGCATCCTTTAGAAGTGCACAAAAGAGAAAAACACGGGAAATCCTGAGAAGGATCGCTAGATACACTACTCTCATACCTCAGGTTACAACATCACTGATCAATGAGACTAGTTGCGCCAAGTGGCCTAAAGCATTGCTTGTATGTGGAAAGATCAGTGGAGTTGTGGATCCTGCGAAGGCACGGATTGAGAGTACCATAGACTGTTCAGCCATCACAGTTGTGAGATGATCGAAGAGACAAGACTTCGCTTGATCGCCATTGCTTGTCAAGCAAAGATCATCATAACTGTAATGTATCCTTAACGAAGCACAACAGAGCTAACACATGGGCCTTCCTGACGCACACATTATGTCAGATACTGGCTAGTATCCGAAGTCCCGTATTCCTCCACATGAGATTTGGATAGCCCCCACTACGCATATACAAAAACTCCCCGCGATATGTGGTCATTATGGCCTTACGCCGGAATCCAATCTCGAGGAGGCCTATAGCAAGACTCGGCGATATCTCAGTGGTTTAGTGATCTCTTTGGCAAAGAGAAAAATAGAGGAGGAAGCATTCCAAAAAGGGAACTGTGTCAGTTGAGATCTTTGATGAAAACTTTATTGAAATGCAAGAAGGAACACTCAGAAGTGCTTCGAGATGAAAATGTTCAAAGAGTAAGAGTAGAGATAACCCGTCATGGTTGTGAAAAAACTTTGAAGAACTGTGAAGTCTTTTGTCGGATTAGAATAGTCTTCCAAGCGCGCCCTCGTCATTGACATCAAAGCATTCAACAACATTGTTAACAACAAGGAGAGGGTGCTCTTCGACTAGGCTCACTCCTCTTGAGCTACAAGGAATGTCCGCAACTTCTTTGCCCTTTGAGGTTGCTGGATCAGGGCGATCATATTTTGGAAGCAGGTCACGCATCTTACCCTGCCGCAACATCTTTTGAACTAGTTGGCGGAGTGCTTGACAGTTCTCAGTTAGGTGGCTTGGCTCTTTGTGGAATTCGCAATATGAATCTGAGTCTTTAGATCTTTGATCAGCTGGTCTATAAGGCCTTTTGTAGTTAGCCCTGTCTTTCATGACTTGGCTCACTTCTAGCATGGCTTCATCTAGTTCAGACTCATGCGAGTCATCGTCTTGCTGTTGATGAGCTATAGCTATTTGTAAAGATGGAGCTGATAGCAGTAATGGATCTCGAGTACGATCATGGTCCTGGAAGGGATATCGATGACGCTGAAACCTTCTTCCCTTACTTGAGTGAGATGAGAAATCTTTGTGAGGAGACCTCAGAGGCTGCTTGTAAGATGAATCTTTCTCTAATATAAGCCTGGAGACGAAGCCCGGGTTGCTCTTTTCGCCTCGGATGTAGGAGTTGGCTAAGACAATCAACTCTTGGTACGTTCTTGGTGCTCAGACATTGGCTTCAAACTTGAGCGGCCCTTCACGAAGACCGTGGATAAGAGCCACTCAGTACATTTCTTGACCAACAATCTCGATGTCCAAGATTTCTCTCTGGAATCGATCAATGAACTGAGACCAAGTCTCGTTCTCACGTTGCTTGATCTCAAAGAGGGCTTCTAGACCGCTCCTTCTCTTAGTTGAAGTAGAGAATCTGAGCAAGAACTCCCTTCACAGATAAGCAAAGGAAGTGATGGAGTGAGGGCAAAGACCATAGAACCAATCCCTCACTTGTCTATCAAAGGTTGTGATAAGGAGCTTGCACTTAGTAGCATCTGAGAGAGTCTTGATAGCAACGACTAATTCGAAAGCATGAAGATGCTTCGTTGGATCAGTCTCTCCAGTATAGATTGGTAACCGGGGCTCCTTGAAATTAGCTGGAGTAGGTTCATGACGAAAATTCTCTGTAAATGGCGAAGACTCTTCCTGTTCTCCTACAGTATAAGGATAAAAGGGAGCATAAGATGCAGCTGCAAAAGAAGCATGAGGATTAAAGGGAAAATTTGCTACAGGAGGAGCAAAGACAGAAGCTGATGGGTAAGGATGACTTCCCTGAAAGTTGAGAACTCTTGCAGGGCTTCCCCGAGCTGCTTCCCGGAAAAAGTTTTGAGGAGCTGCAAACTCTTCATCTTGAGGTCGCAAAGGGGCTGCAGGCCCTTGTGGAAATGTTGATGTATAAGGAGGACAGACTAGCGGGTAAGCTGGAGGATAAGCTTGTTGATTCTCCAATGTTGGGGTTGGATTGATCGGAGCAGCTGGAGCAACTGGAGTTTCTGCAGGTTGCATCTGCAACTGGTGGGTGATTGTAGCAAGAATTTGGTTGATGGCTTGGAATTGCTGAGCATTTTCACAGCGTGATTTCTCGAAGGCCTCCTAGAGAGGATCATCTCTAGGACTTGATTGAGCAAGGTTCTCGGCTGAATGATGATCTGGCATGACTAACTATCGATTTTCACCATCTGTTCGGATCTGAAGGTCGCGTGTTAACTGTTGATGCGCAAAAACAACACAGCCTTGTTAACTAGTTGTTCGATCTCACAAGCTAGGTGAAGAAAAGGATTGCGGGGTTGAGGAGAGGGAGGAAGCTTATGAGTGCTCGAGAGTGGAGCAAACGCTTGTCCAAGGGTTGCGGGGATAGAGGAGAGGTTTGTTGAGAGCAGCGGAGAAGGCTGATGATCAGCGGAGAAGCTTGATGATCAGCGGGGGAGGTTAATCATCAGCGAAGGAGCCTGATGATCAGCAGGGGAGGTTGATCATCAGCGGAGGAGGTTGATCAGGAGCTGTCGAGCAGACAATTACTTTGATGGTTGTGCTTGCAGGTTGGTGCCGAGGGAGATAAGATGAGCTAAGAAGAAGAGAGGGGGCCGCTAGCAACGACAACATCAGACTTCGCCCGCCGCGGCTTGAATGCCTCTCTTGCGACGAGCTTTCCTTTGATAAATATTGAGTATTACAGCTTGTATTATACCTTTACAAGAAAGCAAATAAAGGGGTACAAAGGGGAAGCTGGAGACTAAGGAAAGGAGATGCCAGAAGGGAGGCCGCGCGAACTGGAGAGCAAGGTCGGCAGGACACGCGACTAAGGATAGAGAGGAGGCCGCGCGGTCTGGCAACTGAGGCCAGCAGGTCGCGCGGTTACAAGAAGAGAGGGCGCAGACTGAGAGAAGGACTCCGCAGGAATTGATAGCTTGAGCTTACCGTGGGCTGTCTTCGAGCATGAGAGCGATGAGACTGTCCAGACTGTCCAGAGTGTCCTCAAATTAGAGACATGGGGGTCTATTTATAGGCCCGAGGAGGTAACGACTTTCAGTGATGTTACCCCCAGTGAGACGGTAACTGGTGCGAGAAGAGGATGGAGTCCGCCGAGTCCGCGGAGTCCGCATGAGGCCGCGCGAACTAAAACTGGCTTCTGGAAGAGGCTCTGCTGCCTGGCAGACTGGGAAGAGTCCGCGCTTACTGATCGAGCCCGCGCCAAGACTGCAGGCTGAGGAGGTTGTCCTCCTGCTGTCGCGGAGGCGGGTGCTGGAGGTTGAGTGGCAGACTGAGCAATGAGTCCGCCCCTGCTGAGGTGAGCGAGCACGCGCTAAAGGTGCGAGCTTAGGGATATCCACTGTGTCCGCAGAGTCCTCACTAGGCCGCGCGGTCTGGGATTGCCTGCTGCTGGGGAGAAGCAGGTGGAGGCTAAGTGGCGGACTGCGAGAAGAATCCGTGGAGTCTGCGGTGGAGAAACCAAGTCCGCCTCTGCTGTGAACGAAGCGGCTGACTGCTAAAGCTGGAGCCGGGGTTCACCAATGTAGGCAGACTGGAAGGTTTGACTGCACTTTGAGTCCGCCCAGCTCGCGGTGAATGGGACATGCACGCTGATCTTTGTGGGTAGCCGGAGAGCTGGAGCGTCCGCGCTCCTCAAGCGGACTGAAGAAGCAGGTTGCCCATGCTGCCGGAGTCCGCCACTTTGTTGAATGGAACTTGCCGCATCTGCTGGGTGACAAGGGATTCGTGACCTGCCGAACTGACGAGGCAGGCCGCGCGTGTTGGCGAGGTGGAAACTGGGGTAGTTGGCTGGGGGCCTGGGGTTAGGTCGCCAATCTGGCTATGCGGCGAGCTGGAGGGTTGTCGACGATGGTGAAGGTTTGCGGCCTAGAGGCAGGCCGCTTGTCGTTGTGGCGGACTGCGCGGATAGACATCCGAGTCCGGCAAAGGGGCACCTGTTCAGACAGTTGCGGTTAAGCTGACAAGGAGCGCGGCCTACAGGAGCGGACTACAGAAGCAGTCCGCGGCCCCTACCGACCAAAGGAACAACTTGAGGCCTGAGCGGTCAGACTGCTGAGACCGCCCAAGCAGTGCGGCCTGAGCGGACAGAAAATCTTATCCGCCCATCCTAAGACGTCGCGAACTCCGGGAGCCTGGAGCAGGCCGCGACTAGCGAGCTGGCTGCCTTGGGAAGGATCGCCGATTTCGGGGTTAACACCGACGACATCCACTGTCGCCACTCAGCAATCTCAGTTAGACGATTCGTCCAGAACGTCAAGTGAATCAAGTGTCAACTCGACGAATTATCGCTATCGCCATCAGGCGATACCCGCTATCGTCACTCGGTGATATCATTCGATGATTCGTCGAGTGCGTGAGTGTCGACTCGACGAATTATCGTTATCGCCATCAGGCGATACCCACTGTCGCTCGACGACAGTGATAAAAATTCTGCTGTCAAAGTTGGGGTGTTACAACTCTCTCCTGCTTACAGAATTTTCGTCCCGAAATATGCATACAACTATAAGGAAGACGACAACTTAAAAGTTACAACAACATTTTATTCATAAAAATAATGTTACGACAACATTACACAAATAACTCGGGATATTCTTCGCTCATGATTTGCTCTCGCTCCCATGTTAGCTCTTCATGGCCACAGTTGTCCCACCGGACTTTGACCATGCTGATTGTCTTGTTCCGCAGTTTCTTGATTGCCGTATCCTCGATCCGAATGGGCCTAACTTTCATCGTTAGCCCACTATCGACCGGTACTCGATCACCCGCAATCACTTGTGTTGGCTCTTTCACAGCTTTTCGAAGCACCGATATGTGGAACATATCATGTAAGCCACTCAGTTCGGCCGAAAGTGCTAGCCAATAGGCAACTTCTCCAACTCACCCCATCACTTCAAACAGACTAAGATACCTTGGACTCAGCTTTTTCAAGCGCCGAATCCTGGATACGCCTTTGAACGGCTTGATCTTTAAGTATACACAATCGCCTAACGCAAAATCCACATTTTGGTGCTTGACGTTGTAGTACTTTGCCTGTCTATCCTGTGCTATCAGTAGCCTCTCGCGGATAGTCCGTATTGTTGAATTAGCCTCTTCAACTTCCTTACGTTTATATAATTTAGATTCGCCCGATTCCGCCCAAGTTAATTGTCACAACACACATTTTCTCAACATTTAAGTTATATCAGATTAAGAGAAAATACTCGCCGTGATGCCACGTCATGCAGGGGATAACTGCAGACGCTCATGCAAGACTCCAAACTCTACTAGTGAAATGAAATACATAAGTTATTAAGTAAAAACCAGTTTAAATTTAGATGATCGTATCCCTCAACACAGTGGATCACTAGTACACAAGTAAAAATATAATTATATGCTGCGGAAAAATACTTTTGTCTATATTACTTAACATCCTAAATGAGCATAAACATCCCAACTGAACAACTCATGTTATGCATGACTCTAAATTTAGTATAAGTATAGAAATTAATTTGTACATTCAATAAGATATAGTGACTTTAGCTTTTCAAAAGTGATGTGCATGAGTTAAAAATAACACTTAATAGTTTAAAATATCTAACATGTAAACTAACATAAAACCTCACAGAGAGCAAGTAGAAATAATTAAATCATACAAAAATAACTTAGCAGCTAACAAGTACTTAACATAAAACAAAATCCTGTGGGCGTTAACAACCTGACACGAACCCACCAAAACAATATATGTCTGAACTAAAGGAAAAACAAACAACTACCTCACAACCGGTAGGGAAAAGACAGCTACAAAACACCAGCCTAAAACCAAAAGTCTTAGCCAGTTTCTCAACTGAATCATCTTTCCTGTTTGGTATGAAGTACGACACTTTTGTTAGCCGGTCAACGATCACCCACACGACATCGTTTCCACTCTGTGATCTCGACAGTCCATGCATGAAATCCATAGAAATGACATGGAACTTCCATACCGGAATAGACAGCGACTTCAGGAAACATTCAGGCTTCTGACATTCTGCTTTCACTAAAACATACGTTTGACATTTTGCCACGTAGAAAGCTATGTCTTTCTTTATCCCTGGCCACCAGAACAGTTTCTTCATGTCCTTGAATATCTTAATGCTCCCCGGGTGGATTGAGTACTTTATAAAATGTGCTTCGTACATCAACTCCTCCTGTAATTTATTAACATTAGGGATGCACAATCGACTGTCTTTTCGCCAAAGACCATCGTCCAAGGAAAACTGGGAATTTGACCCTTCCGTTGCATAGCTCTTTAGACTCTCATTGAGTTCGGTTGCTCGTCGAACCCTGTCAGCAAGGTCATACTGTACCTCCGTCCAGTTCAAGCACGCATTTGCAGTGGAATTCTTGTCAACACAAGAAATATCTAAAGCTTCCAGTTCCTGGATCAGACGCTCATCATGCATCTGCAACCAATTTGCCCTTGCCAGAGTCCGACGACTCAAAGCATCTGCGACAACGTTTTCCTTCCCGGGAGTATAATGTATTTCAAAGGTGTAGTCCCCGAGGAACTCCATCCACCTCCATTGTCGCATATTGAGATCCTTCTAGTCCAATAGATACTTTAGGCTCTTATGATCCATGAATATATCAACTTTCATGCCATATAAATAATGACGCCACAGTTTAAGTGTAAAAATCACCTCCACCAACTCCAAGTCGTGGACAATATAGTTTTGCTCATGCACTTTTAGCTGTCGTGAGCCATAAGCTATCACTTTTTTAAACTGAAGAAGAATGCAGCCTAAGTCACTCCCTGATGCATCACTATAAATCTCATAGCCGTCTGAACCATATTACGACGTCAAAACAGGTGCCGTTGTCAAACGACTCTTTAACTCTTCAAAAACTCGCGCGCACTTCGGCGTCCAAACAAACTTTTGATCTTTTCGCGTCAGTGTGGTGAGAGGTAAGGCTATCCGTGAAAAGTTCTCGATGAAGCGCCTATAGTTGCCCGCAAGTCCAAGGAAACTCCTGACTTTAGCTACGGTAGACAGAACCGGCCACTTTTGTATTGCAACTATCTTCACCGGATCCACTGCTATACCTTCTCCACTAACCACATAGCCAAGAAAAGCCACCGACGTCGGCCAAAACTCAAACTTGGAGAACTTGGCGTAGAGTTTGTTTCTCCTCAGGGTGTGCAACACCGTCCGCAAATGGTTCACATGATCTCCTTCAGATTGAGAGTACACCAAGATGTCATCAATAAAGACAATCACAAACAAATCTAAGTACTCTCTAAATGTTTGATGCATTAAGTCCATGAACACCGATGGCGCGTTAGTTAGCTCAAACGACATTACCGTGAACTCATAATGACCATAGCGTGTTCCAAATGCTGTCTTGGGAATATCACATTCCCTGATCCTCAACTGGTAATAGCCAGACTTCAAATCTATCTTTGAGTATACCGTTGAACCAGCCAGCTGATCGAACAAGTCATCAATCCGTGGTATCAAATACTAATTCTTCTCAGTCAGCTTGTTTATCTTTCTATAATCAATGCATAGACGCAAGCTACCATCCTTCTTTTTCACAAAGAGGATCGACGCGCTCTAAGGTGACATACTTGGGCGTATATAACCTTGCTCTAACAACTCTTGCAACTGGAATTTTAGTTCCGCCATTTCCTTTGGCGCTACACGGTACGACGAACGAGCCACAAGTTTCGCATCTGACACCAGTTCAATAGTGAAGTCAATCTCCCGATGGGGCGGTAACCCAGGAAGGTCCTTAGAAAACACATCAACATACTCTGATATACTTGGAACGTCACTCACACTGGCTTTTAGCTCAATAACCTTTATAAGCGTGAAGAATAACTCCGCGCCCTTCCGAACAGCTTTGACGACTTGAAGAGCAGACATCAATATCTTGCTCGATCCTCAAATACCAGCGAATGTAGTCTCCAGCTCGGTATTTTGACCTAGTGTGACCTCCTTTGAGTTGCAATCAATATAGGTATGCTGCTCTGAAAGTCAGTCCATACCAAAGATCATATCGAACTCTGATATTAGCAGCAAGGATGCTTCCAACCCAAAATCCCGACTTCCTATCCATATCTCCACATAACACGCCCTATCCGCACGCATCACACATCTGTTAGGCAACAACACCTTCACACTATCTGCCGTTATACGAATAGCCACTCCGATCTGTGACACGAAATCCTCAGATAGAAATGAATGCGAAGTACCTATATCGAACAATGCTCTCGTCAGACAGTCCCGAATAAGGACAAAGTCTAACAAACACAATTCATGCACAAGTAATGCACATGGTACTAAGTTTGACAAGCAGTAAAAACTGTATCTTAACTCATACCTGTGACGACATCACTTTGCCTTATGGCCTCCTGTTGGTCAAGGTTATACACTCGGGGCTGCACTTGGGATGCAGAGGACTCCACCACTGTTTTCCCCTTTTCAGCATACGACGCCCCTGCCTTCTTTTCAACCTTTGGAGGACCAACCCGACAGTCACGAGCAAAGTGTCCTGGCTTGCCACACATATAACATGTACACGACCCTTGCCCAGAAGTTGCTCTAAAAGCAACATTAGAAGGAGTCTGCCTAGACGTCTTGGACTTCTTACCCCATCTCTTGCGGTAACTAGAATTTTCAGGACGCTGCATTTTGAACTCTGGCTTTGTCACAGCCAAGTCCCTCTTGCCCTATACCCGCTTCATATCTTTCTCCAATGCACGAGCCGTATCCACCAACGCTTGAAACCCTTGGTTCACTGAACTCGAGAGCAGGAATCTCAACTCATCCCGCAGCCCTTCGTAGAACCTATTGGTTTTACGCTCTTCTTCAGCAAAGATAGACCCCGCATAACATCCCAATCTTGTAAACTCATGTAAGTAGGTATCGACACTACTTTATCCCTGATTTAGACGCTGGAACTCATTTTCTATGGCTATGCGTTGTGCCGATGACAAGTGCTTTGATAAGAACAGTCTCGAAAACTCCCCGATCGAGACCTCCGTTAGTTGACTGCCTGCTAAGTGGTGCAACTCTATTTCATCCCACCATTGCCGAGCCTCTCCTTATAGCAGGAAAGTGGACAAGATGACTTTATGTTCCTCCTCAATTCTTATTGTCGTCAAAATCCTCTTGACTCACAAAAGCTAGTCCTCTGCCTGCGTTGGGGATCCTGCCCTCACGAACGTAGGATGATTGAAGCTCATAAACTACTTCAGTTGCCATTCAGCTGCTCGTGGATCTACAACAGCCTTAACAGGTACTGGCCTCACACCAACCTATATTGGCACCACCGCAGGATATGTCTGCCCTGTAGACTGTGCTTATATCATCGCAAACAATGCCTCAACAACTAAGCGTATTGTCTCCGCAAACGGAGGAGGTGTAGGCACCTCAACTGGTGTCGTACTCTCATCAGAACGCTGGAGCTCAGACTGCCCCGCACAAATTCGAATCAACTATACGTGTAAAAGACACACTTTAGTGACTTTGCACAAGCAACAATAACTTATAGGAACGTGCAGGTTCCGCAAACAAGTGTATTTTCATTCCTTGATGGACATTCTTGAGTTCATTTATGTTATAACGGGTCGCACGTACACGTGCTCGCCACCCCTCAAAAGAATTCGACCACGAATTCGTAGGAGGAAGATGAAGAGAAGCTGATATAAAATTGGAACACCTCCATCCGTCAAATAAAATATAATAGAGGGTCCGGCCGGGGTCCCACACCATATTCTACAAACAGGCGGTGAAATTACAGGTTAATATCAAAACGATTACACGCACTCTAACTTAGAGCATTCTAGCGGAAGCTTTAGGGGTTATTAATGAACTCATCAAACACGAATGTCCACTATATATAAACAACCATATATATATATATATATATATATATATATATATATATATATATATATATATATATATATATATATATATAATAAGAATGTAAACAGAAATACATGAAAGTGTGTGGCCTTATGGCCTTATAGTTAAACTTCATAAGTGTGGATTACAAACATCGGCGCACAGGCCGACCACGCATGAAAATGGTAAAACACGGTAAAACTTTTCCACTCGGCCTTTGAGGGCCAGCATAGCAGCAAAGGCTTCAGCCCATTATTTCCCGCTCGGCCCAACACCTGCACAGGGACATTCCACAACAAGGGTGGTAAACAAGGCAACAGTCAACATTTAGTTGACCAATTATAACAACTCTACCCCATACCCGGGGCATCGGTTTAATCCCTGCAAGCAAAGGAATTATAATAGATATATCACAAGAAAGTGAACTTCCGCACCTTTCAACATATCACAAACATCGGTCTCACGGCCCGATGCTCCGTGTACTCATGACACATTATCGGCGTAACGAATTACACCACCGTTCAAAGGTCCCAAACCCAATGATCAACCTTGAGCATTCATGCTCCACGACCCACGACCGAAGACTTTAGTCTTAATGGCGAATAGCCGCAGACTCTCGTTATGTGATCATAACTGTTGGGTACATTGGAATAAATGTACCTGATTTGAAGAAGCCTCACCCTACTCAATGATATACATCAAAATGTATTTGATGTGTTTTGAGTTTAGTTGTGCAGGTTAAGTATTTGCAGGAAAAACTTAAAAGTTTCTAAGTCCATGTGTCGACACCCAGAAGAAAAGTGTCGACACTTAAGAAGACTTGTGTCGACACCCAGAGAAGCTGTGTCGACACTTGGAGTAATTGTGTCGACACCAGGAATGCGGAGTCGACACCAGAAGGAAAGTGTCGACACATACAGGCTGTGTCGACGCTCAATGAAGAAATGTCTAAAGAATCAGTGTCGACACTTAGAAGCAGTGTCGACACCCAGAGGAACTTTGTCGACATCAGAAAGGGTCGACACTAGGAGGCTGTGTCGACACTCAGCAAAACATCAACAAAGTTCAAGTACAAGTGTCGACACTAGGAGGCTGTGTCGATACTTAGCAAACTTCAACAGAGTTTAAGTACAAGTGTCGACATAATGAAGAATGTGTCGACACACAGCAAAAGTCTCAACACATGAAGAAAGTGTTGACACTAGGAGGCTGTGTCGACACTCAACAAATTTCAATGAAGTCTAAGTACAAGTGTCGACACCAAGAGAGCTGTGTCGACACTCAGCAAGTATCAACGCAGAAGGCATGTGTCCACACCAAGGAGATGTGTCGACACTCAGCAAGTATCAACACAAGAAGATGTGTCGACACAAAGGAGTTGTGTCAACACTTACAAGAAATCAACTAAGTATCAAAGAAGAAGGACTTGTGTCGACACACAGGATCAGTGTCGACACATGTTGAAGAAGCAGTGTCGAGAGGCAGATTCTACAACACAAGGAGTTGTGTCGACACCATGAAGGCTAGTGTCGACACTTAGTCTATTTGTGTCGACACTTAGTCTATCAGTGTCGACACTTAAAGACTGACTGTCTCGACACTTTCAGATAGTTACAGAGAATTCAAGAAGTGACTGGATGACTTGATAGCTGCCATTCCAGCCGGTCTACTGCAATTGTCAGAGCTGTCAGAAAGTTGTTAGAAACCGGATCAGCCGGTCACCATGAAGAAAGCCTATATAAAGGCTTATACTGTCAGCAATCAGAGGTGATCAAGCAATTCATTGAAGAATCAATTGAAGTGATCAGAAGATCTAAGAAGTTGGAGAGAGAGAGCTCCTTCTAAGAAGACAGCTGTTGAACCAGGCTATGAAGAAAAGTTTCAGATTGAGATCTGATTCTTAAGTCAGCAGTGATTGAAGATCATCTGCATAGAGACTCAACCCTACTGTGTTCTAAATTCAAGAAGCTTTGAAGGAAGCCAAGGGTGGTTGATCTCAGCAAAGTTCTTCCAAGAACTCATCAAGAAACCAGACAACTCTTCTCTCTCAATCTGAGTTGTGGTTATATTCATTATAATTTTAATTTCTTGTAGGATCCTAAGGGATCTAAGTTGTAAGCCTGAAATTATAAAGGCTGAGTGGTAGGGCCTGTGTGCCTGAGTGTAGGAGATCCATTTCTCTGAGTGTAGGCCTTGTTGAGGGCTGAGTGTAGGCCTTGTTGAAGGCTGAGTGTAGGTCTTGGTGAAGACTGAGTGGTAGGGCTTTGAGCCTGAGTTGTAGGAACCTGGTTGGGGTTCTGAGTGTAAGATCTGAGGATCTGAGGAATAGTGGAGGAGTTTGGCCTAATCTAGTACACTACTAGATAGTCGAAGGGGGAAAGTGGATGTACCCAGACCTTGGGGAACCACTATAAAAACTGTGTGTACTCTGTGTGTGACTGATTCTGTGTTGGCTGTGTAATATTCTGTGAATTCTGTGATTAAATCTGCCTAAAAGTTTAAAAGATTAAGGTCACCTATTCACCCCCCCTTTAGGTGATTAGGTACAATTTATTTCAAGTGGTATCAGAGGGAGGTTACTCAAAAAGGACATAACAATCTGAGTAAAAGATCATGTAGGCAGACTCAGCATAATCAAGAAAATCAAGAAAATGGGTTCAACAGAAAATCACAAAGAACTAGGATCCATGAAGTTGCCAATCTACAGAAAGGAGATTTTTGGCATTTGGAAAGAAAGGGTTAGACTATTTATGGAAGCCTCTGACCCTAGAATCTATATCACAGTCAAAGAAGGGTCATATGTGCCAATGAAAGTATCTGTGTTAGATGCAAATCAAAGAACTCCAAAAGACTATTCTGAAATGACCAAGGATGAGATTATTCTGGCCACAATAGACAAGAGGGCTCAGAATATAATTGTAAGTGCAATAGATGATGCCACATTTCAGAATTTGATACACTGTAAAACATCAAAGGAAATGTGGGACACACTGATAGTGTACATGGAGGGCTCTGAAGAAGTTAGACAGGACAGAAAGTCTTTATTAAACCAAGAGTATGAGAGCTTTAGACAAGGAAGGTCTGATAGCATAACTGAGTGCTACAAGAAATTCTATAGGATAGTTAATGAGTTATATCCTATGGAAGATAATTCAGTAATTATGAGCTGAATGATAAGTTCTTGAGATCCCTAACTAAAGACTGGGATACTAAGATTTGTGCCATAAGGGAAATGACCAAATTAGCAGACATTCCTCCTCCAACATTGTTTGGAAAACTGTTATCATATGAGATGCAGTTAATGGTAAGGAAGGAGGAGGAGAAGACTACCAGAGTTGAGCATAAAGAAAGAGCTGTGACTTTCAAGACAGAATCCACTAGGAAATATAAAAGTAAGTCTCCATCTCCACCTCCAAAAGTTACTGAGACTGAGACAGATGAGTCAGAAAGCAAGAATTCTGAAAGCAATGAGAGTGATGACGATTTTGCATCTTTCACTAGACATTTTCAGAAGTTTCTAAAGAAGAAACAGTGGAGGTCTAAGCCATCCACTTCACAGAAGTCATCAAAGTTTGACAGGAGAAAGCCCAAGTCAAGTAAAACTACATCTTCAAAGATAGTTTGTTATTGTTGTAACAGACAAGGACATGTTGTTGCTGACTGTCCAGAGAAAAGGAAAGAGTCAACTGATAAGAAGAAGACTCAGATCAAGGGCAAAAAGAAAAGGTCCTTTGTTGCTAAGAAGGACAAAAGTCTATCTGATATGTCATCTTCAGAAACTGATTCAGAAGCTGAAGCTTATATTGAATTGTTTGCTGAAGAAGAGGAAGATGAGTTCATCCAGTTAATGAACTCTATATATGAGCATGAGGACAATCAGTGCCAGGGACTGATGGCCTTATCAGAAGGAGACAAAATCCAGGATCAGCCTGGAACAAGTCAGGTACAAAATTATTCTGATAGTTCAATTTCTAGTACTGAGTCAGATTCAGATACATCATCATTAAGTGATGAGAGTGGATCTAAATCTGAAGGAGACATTCATCAATTAATTGGTGAATATAGAGTAGTGTTGCAAGCTTTGAAGAAAAGCAAATCCTTGGCCAAGAGTCAGGCTAAGGAGATTGCTAATCTCAAAGTGGCTGCAACAGATTTTGATAAGTTGCTTGATCAGAAACTAAATGAAATAGCCAGGCTGAAGAACATTACTGTTATTCAGATGGGGACTATAACATTTAAGAATGATCAAATCAGAAATCTGGAGATTAGTCTTCAGAAGGAGAGAGATATAGTAGCAAGGTTTTCTAAACCAAAGTCTGCTCTAAATGAAATAGCAGGCCGCGACTAGCGAGCTGGCTGCCTTGGGAAGGATCGCCGATTTCGGGGTTAACACCGACGACATCCACTGTCGCCACTTAGCAATCTCAGTTAGACGATTCGTCCAGAACGTCAAGTGAATCGAGTGTCAACTCGACGAATTATCGCTATCGCCATCAGGCGATACCCACTGTCGCACTCGGTGATATCATTCGATGATTCGTCGAGTGCGTGAGTGTCGACTCGACGAATTATCGTTATCGCCATCAGGCGATACCCACTGTCGCTCGACGACAGTGATAAAAATTCTGCTGTCAAAGTTGGGGTGTTACAACTCTCTCCTGCTTACAGAATTTTCGTCCCGAAATTTGCATACAACTATAAGGAAGACGACAACTTAAAAGTTACAACAACATTTTATTCATAAAAATAATGTTACGACAACATTACACAAATAACTCGGGATATTCTTCGCTCATGATTTGCTCTCGCTCCCATGTTAGCTCTTCATGGCCACAGTTGTCCCACCGGACTTTGATCATGCTGATTGTCTTGTTCCGCAGTTTCTTGATTGCCGTATCCTCGATCCGAATGGGCCTAACTTTCGTCGTTAGCCCACTATCGACCGGTACTCGATCACCCGCAATCACTTGTGTTGGCTCTTTCACAGCTTTTCGAAGCACCGATATGTGGAACATATCATGTAAGCCACTCAGTTCGGCCGAAAGTGCTAGCCAATAGGCAACTTCTCCAACTCACTCCATCACTTCAAACAGACTAAGATACCTTGGACTCAGCTTTTTCAAGCGCCGAATCCTGGATACGCCTTTGAACGGCTTGATCTTTAAGTATACACAATCGCCTAACGCAAAATCCACATTTTGGTGCTTGACGTTGTAGTACTTTGCCTGTCTATCCTGTGCTATCAGTAGCCTCTCACGGATAGTCCGTATTGTTGAATTAGCCTCTTCAACTTCCTTACGTTTATATAATTTAGATTCGCCCGATTCCGCCCAAGTTAATTGTCACAACACACATTTTCTCAACATTTAAGTTATATCAGATTAAGAGAAAATACTCGTCGTGATGTCACGTCATGCAGGGGATAACTGCAGACGCTCATGCAAGACTCCAAACTCTACTAGTGAAATGAAATACATAAGTTATTAAGTAAAAACCAGTTTAAATTTAGATGATCGTATCCCTCAGCACAGTGGATCACTAGTACACAAGTAAAAATATAATTATATGCTGCGGAAAAATACTTTTGTCTATATTACTTAACATCCTAAATGAGCATAAACATCCCAACTGAACAACTCATGTTATGCATGACTCTAAATTTAGTATAAGTATAGAAATTAATTTGTACATTCAATAAGATATAGTGACTTTAGCTTTTCAAAAGTGATGTGCATGAGTTAGAAATAACACTTAATAGTTTAAAATATCTAACATGTAACCTAACATAAAACCTCCCAGAGAGCAAGTAGAAATAATTAAATCATACAAAAATAACTTAGCAGCTAATAAGTACTTAACATAAAACAAAATCCTGTGGGCGTTAACAACCTGACACGAACCCACCAAAACAATATATGTCTGAACTAAAGGAAAAACAAACAACTACCTCACAACCGGTAGGGAAAAGACAGCTACAAAACACCAGCCTAAAACCAAAAGTCTTAGCCAGTTTCTCAACTGAATCATCTTTCCTGTTTGGTATGAAGTACGACACTTTTGTTAGCCGGTCAACGATCACCCACACGACATCGTTTCTACTCTGTGATCTCGACAGTCCATGCACGAAATCCATAGAAATGTCATCGAACTTCCATATCGGAATAGACAGCGACTTCAGGAAACATCCAGGCTTCTGACATTCTACTTTCACTAAAACAGACGTTTGACATTTTGCCACGTAGAAAGCTATGTCTTTCTTTATCCCTGGCCACCAGAACAGTTTCTTCATGTCCTTGAATATCTTAATGCTCCCCGGGTGGATTGAGTACTTTATAAAATGTGCTTCGTACATCAACTCCTCCCGTAATTTATTAACATTAGAGATGCACAATCGACTGTCTTTTCTCCAAAGACCATCGTCCAAGGAAAACTGGGAATTTGACCCTTCCGTTGCATAGCTCTTTAGACTCTCATTGAGTTCGGTTGCTCGTCGAACCCTGTCAGCAAGGTCATACTGTACCTCCGTCCAGTTCAGGCACGCATTTGCAGTGGAATTCTTGTCAACACAAGAAATATCTAAAGCTTCCAGTTCCTGGATCAGACGCTCATCATGCATCTGCAACCAATTTGCCCTTGCCGGAGTCCGACGACTCAAAGCATCTGCGACAATGTTTTCCTTCCCGGAAGTATAATGAATTTCAAAGGTGTAGTCCCTGAGGAACTCCATCCACCTCCGTTGTCGCATATTGAGATCCTTCTAGTCCAATAGATACTTTAGGCTCTTATGATCCATGAATATATCAACTTTCATGCCATATAAATAATGACGCCACAGTTTAAGTGTAAAAATCACCTCCGCCAACTCCAAGTCGTGGACGATATAGTTTTGCTCATGCACTTTTAGCTGTCGTGAGCCATAAGCTATCACTTTTTTAAACTGAAGAAGAATGCAGCCTAAGTCACTCCCTGATGCATCACTATAAATCTCATAGCCGTCTGAACCATATGACGACGTCAAAACAGGTGTCGTGGTCAAACGACTCTTTAACTCTTCAAAAACTCGCGCGCACTTCGGCGTCCAAACAAACTTTTGATCTTTTCGCGTCAGTGTGGTGAGAGGTAAGGCTATCCGTGAAAAGTTCTCAATGAAGCGCCTGTAGTTGCCCGCAAGTCCAAGGAAACTCCTGACTTTAGCTACGGTAGACAGAACCGGCCACTTTTGTATTGCAACTATCTTCACCGGATCCACTGCTATACCTTCTCCACTAACCACATAGCCAAGAAAAGCCACCGACGTCGGCCAAAACTCACACTTGGAGAACTTGGCGTAGAGTTTGTTTCTCCTCAGGGTGTGCAACACCGTCTGCAAATGGTTCGCATGATCTCCTTCAGATTGAGAGTACACCAAGATGTCATCAATAAAGACAATCACAAACAAATCTAAGTACTCTCTAAATGTTTGATGCATTAAGTCCATGAACACCGATGGCGCGTTAGTTAGCTCAAACGACATTACCGTGAACTCATAATGACCATAACGTGTTCCAAATGCTGTCTTGGGAATATCACATTCCCTGATCCTCAACTGGTAATAGCCAGACTTCAAATCTATCTTTGAGTATACCGTTGAACCAGCCAGCTGATCGAACAAGTCATCAATCAGTGGTATCAAATACTAATTCTTCTCAGTCAGCTTGTTTATCTTTCTATAATCAATGCATAGACGCAAGCTACCATCCTTCTTTTTCACAAAGAGGATCGACGCGCTCTAAGGTGACATACTTGGGCGTATATAACCTTGCTCTAACAACTCTTGCAACTGGAATTTTAGTTCCGCCATTTCCTTTGGCGCTACACGGTACGACGAACGAGCCACAAGTTTCGCATCTGACACCAGTTCAATAGTGAAGTCAATCTCCCGGTGGGGCGGTAACCCAGGAAGGTCCTTAGAAAACACTTCAACATACTCTGATATACTTGGAACGTCACTCACACTGGCTTTTAGCTCAATAACCTTTATAAGCGTGAAGAATAACTCCGCGCCCTTCCGAACAGCTTTGACGACTTGAAGAGCAGACATCAATATCTTGCTCGATCCTCAAATACCAGCGAATGTAGTCTCCAGCTCGGTATTTTGACCTAGTGTGACCTCCTTTGAGTTGCAATCAATATAGGCATGCTGCTCTGAAATTCAGTCCATACCAAAGATCATATCGAACTCAGATATTAGCAGCAAGGATGCTTCCAACCCAAAATCCAGACTTCCTATCCATATCTCCACATAACACGCCCTATCCGCACGCATCACGCATCTGTTAGGCAACAACACCTTCACACTATCTGCCGTTATACGAATAGCCACTCCGATCTGTGACACGAAATCCTCAGATAGAAATGAATGCGAAGCACCTATATCGAACAATGCTCTCGTCAGACAGTCCGAATAAGGACAAAGTCTAACAAACACAATTCATGCACAAGTAATGCACATGGTACTAAGTTTGACAAGCAGAAAAAACTGTATCTTAACTCATACCTGTGACGACATCACTTTGCCTTATGGCCTCCTGTTGGCCAAGGTTATACACTCGGGGCTGCACTTGGGATGCAGAGGACTCCACCACTGTTTTCCCCTTTTCAGCATACGACGCCCCTGCCTTCTTTTCAACCTTTGGAGGACCAAACCGACAGTCACGAGCAAAGTGTCCTGGCTTGCCACACGTATAACATGTACACGACCCTTGCCTAGAAGTTGCTCTAAAAGCAACATTAGAAGGAGTCTGCCTAGAAGTCTTGGACTTCTTACCCCATCTCTTGCGGTAACTAGAATTTTCAGGACGTTGCATTTTGAACTCTGGCTTTGTCACAGCCAAGTCCCTCTTGCCCTATACCCGCTTCATATCTTTCTCCAATGCACGAGCCGTATCCACCAACGCTTGAAACCCTTGGTTCACTGAACTCGAGAGCAGGAATCTCAACTCATCCCGCAGCCCTTCGTGGAACCTATTGGTTTTACGCTCTTCTTCAGCAAAGATAGACCCCGCATAACATCCCAATCTTGTAAACTCATGTAAGTAGGTATCGACACTACTTTATCCTGATTTAGACGCTGGAACTCATTTTCCATGGCTATGCGTTGTGCTGATGACAAGTGCTTTGACAAGAACAGTCTCGAAAACTCCCCGATCGAGACCTCCGTTAGTTGACTGCCCGCTAAGTGGTGCAACTCTATTTCGTCCCACCATTGCCGAGCCTCTCCTTCTAGCAGGAAAGTGGCCAAGATGACTTTATGTTCCTCCTCAATTCTTATTGTCGTCAAAATCCTCTTGACTCACAAAAGCTAGTCCTCTGCTTGCGTTGGGGATGCTGCCCTCACGAACGTACGATGATTGAAGCTCATAAACTACTTCAGTTGCCATTCAGCTGCTCGTGGATCTACAACAGCCTTAACAGGTACTGGCCTCACACCAACCTATACTGGCACCACCGCAGGATATGTTTGCCCTGTAGACTGTGCTTATATCATCGCAAACAACGCCTCAACAACTAAGCGTATTGTCTCCGCAAACGGAGGAGGTGTAGGCACCTCAACTGGTGCCGTACTCTCATCAGAATGCTGGAGCTCAGACTGCCCCGCACAAATTCGAATCAACTATACGTGTAAAAGACACACTTTAGTGACTTTGCACAAGCAACAACAACTTATAGGAACGTGCAGGTTCCACAAACAGGTGTATTTTCATTCCTCGATGGACATTCTTGAGTTCATTTATGTTTATAACGGGTCGCACGTACACGTGCTCGCCACCCCTCAAAAGAATTCGACCACGAATTCGTAGGAGGAAGATGAAGAGAAGCTGATATAAAATTGGAACACCTCCATCCGTCAAATAAAATATAATAGAGGGTCCGGCCGGGGTCCCACACCATATTCTACAAACAGGCGGTGAAATTACAGGTTAATATCAAAACGATTACACGCACCCTAACTTAGAGCATTCTAGCGGAAGCTTTAGGGGTTATTAATGAACTCATCAAACACGAATGTCCACTATATATAAACAACCATATATATATATATATATATATATATATATATATATATATATATATATATATATATATAAAATAAGAATGTAAACAGAAATACATGAAACTGTGTGGCCTTATGGCCTTACAGTTAAACTTCATAAGTGTGGATTACAAACATCGGCGCACAGGCCGACCAAGCATGAAAATGGTAAAACACGGTAAAACTTTTCCACTCGGCCTTTGAGGGCCAGCATAGCAGCAAAGGCTTCAGCCCGTTATTTCCCGCTCGGCCCAACACCTGCACAGGGACATTCCACAACAAGGGTGGTAAACAAGGCAACAGTCAACATTTAGTTGACAATTTATAACGACTCTACCCCATACCCGGTGCATCGGTTTAATCCCTTCAAGCAAAGGAATCATAATAGATATATCACAAGAAAGTGCACTTCCGCACCTTTCAACATATCACAAACATCGGCCTCACGACCCGACGCTCCGTGTACTCATGACACATTATCGGCGTAACGAATTACACCACCGTTCAAAGGTCCCAAACCCAATGATCAACCTTGAGCATTCATGCTCCACGACCCACGACCGAAGACTTTAGTCTTAATGGCGAACAGCCGCAGACTCTCGTTATGTGATCATAACTGTTGGGTACATTGGAATAAATGTACCTGATTTGAAGAAGCCTCACCCTACTCAATGATATACATCAAAATGTATTTGATGTGTTTTGAGTTTAGTTGTGCAGGTTAAGTATTTGCAGGGAAAGCTTAAAAGTTTCTAAGTCCATGTGTCGACACCCAGAAGAAAAGTGTCGACACTTAAGAAGACTTGTGTCGACACCCAGAGAAGCTGTGTCGACACTTGGAGTAATTGTGTCGACACCAGGAATGCGGAGTCGACACCAGAAGGAAAGTGTCGACACATACAGGCTGTGTCGACGCTCAATGAAGAAATGTCTAAAGAATCAGTGTCGACACTTAGAAGCAGTGTCGACACCCAGAGGAACTTTGTCGACATCAGAAAGGGTCGACACTAGGAGGCTGTGTCGACACTCAGCAAAAGATCAATAAAGTTCAAGTACAAGTGTCGACACTAGGAGGCTGTATCGACACTCAGCAAACTTCAACAGAGTTTAAGTACAAGTGTCGACATAATGAAGAATGTGTCGACACACAGCAAAAGTCTCAACACATGAAGAAAGTGTCGACACTAGGAGGCTGTGTCGACACTCAGCAAATTTCAATGAAGTCTAAGTACAAGTGTCGACACCAGGAGAGCTGTGTCGACACTCAGCAAGTATCAACGCAGAAGACATGTGTCCACACCAAGGAGATGTGTCGACACTCAGCAAGTATCAACAAAAGAAGATGTGTCGACACAAAGGAGTTGTGTCGACAGTTACAAGAAATCAACTAAGTATCAAAGAAGAAGGACTTGTGTCGACACACAGTATCAGTGTCGACACATGTTGAAGAAGCAGTGTCGAGAAGCAGATTCTACAACACAAGGAGTTGTGTCGACACCATGAAGGCTAGTGTCGACACTTAGTCTACCAGTGTCGACACTTAAAGACTGAAGCTGATGATGATACTGAAGCTCCTGTCCAAGCAAAGATACGTTCAGGAAAGGGAATTGTGATCAAGGAGCCTGAGCAGCCTTAGGATAGCATTTTCTTAAGTTTACTATGTGTAATCAGTTGCATTCAACTTTCTGTAAACTTTTGAATAATGAAAATGTTGAAGTTCTTAGAACAATGTGATATGTGTTAACTCTATTACATTACTGTTCTGTGATATTTGTATATACATGTTTTGTTCATGCATGTTTAAGTATTTTCCCTGTCATGTATTACTGTCTTACATCATACTGTGAATTTTTTATGTATGGTGTATATCATTGACTAAGGGTTATGACTTCTCCAAATAGGGGGAGATTGTTGGATACATTGGAATAAATGTACCTGATTTGAAGAAGCCTCACCCTACTCAATGATATACATCAAAATGTATTTGATGTGTTTTGAGTTTAGTTGTGCAGGTTAAGTATTTGCAGGGAAAGCTTAAAAGTTTCTAAGTCCATGTGTCGACACCCAGAAGAAAAGTGTCGACACTTAAGAAGACTTGTGTCGACACCCAGAGAAGTTGTGTCGACACTTGGAGTAATTGTGTCGACACCAGGAATGCGGAGTCGACACCAGAAGGAAAGTGTCGACACATACAGACTGTGTCGACGCTCAATGAAGAAATGTCTAAAGAATCAGTGTCGACACTTAGAAGCAGTGTCGACACCCAGAGGAACTTTGTCGACATCAGAAAGGGTCGACACTAGGAGGCTGTGTCGACACTCAGCAAACATCAACAAAGTTCAAGTACAAGTGTTGACACTAGGAGGCTGTGTCGACACTCAGCAAACTTCAACAGAGTTTAAGTACAAGTGTCGACATAATGAAGAATGTGTCGACACACAGCAAAAGTCTCAACACATGAAGAAAGTGTCGACACTAGGAGGCTGTGTCGACACTCAGCAAATTTCAATGAAGTCTAAGTACAAGTGTCGACACCAGGAGAGCTGTGTCGACACTCAATAAGTATCAACGCAGAAGGCATGTGTCAACACCAAGGAGATGTGTCGACACTCAGCAAGTATCAACACAAGAAGATGTGTCGACACAAAGGAGTTGTGTCGACACTTACAAGAAATCAACTAAGTATCAAAGAAGAAGGACTTGTGTCGACACACAGGATCAGTGTCGACACATGTTGAAGAAGCAGTGTCGAGAAGCAGATTCTACAACACAAGGAGTTGTGTCGACACCATGAAGGCTAGTGTCGACACTTAGTCTACTTGTGTCGACACTTAGTCTATCAGTATCGACACTTAAAGACTGACTGTCTCGACACTTCCAGACAGTTACAGAGAATTCAAGAAGTGACTGGATGACTTGACAGCTGCCATTCCAGCCGGTCTACTGCAACTGTCAGAGCTGTCAGAAAGTTGTTAGAAACCGGATCAGCCGGTCACCATGAAGAAAGCCTATATAAAGGCCTATTCTATCAGCAATCAGAGATGATCAAGAAATTCATTGAAGAATCAATTAAAGTGATCAGAAGATCTAAGAAGTTGGAGAGAGAGAGCTGCTTCTAAGAAGACAGCTGTTGAACCAGGCTGTGAAGAAAAGTTTCAGATTGAGATCTGATTCTTAAGTCAGCAGTGATTGAAGATCATCTGCATAGAGACTCAACCCTACTGTGTTCTAAATTCAAGAAGATTTGAAGGAAGCCAAGGGTGGTTGATCTCAACAAAGTTCTTCCAAGAACTCATCAAGAAACCAGACAACTCTTCTCTCTCAATCTGAGTTGTGGTTATATTCATTGTAATTTTAATTTCTTGTAGGATCCTAAGGGATCTGAGTTGTAAGCCTGAAATTATAAAGGCTGAGTGGTAGGGCGTGTGTGCCTGAGTGTAGGAGATCCATTTCTCTGAGTGTAGGCCTTGTTGAGGGCTGAGTGTAGGCCTTGTTGAAGGCTGAGTGTAGGTTTTGGTGAAGACTGAGTGGTAGGGCTTTGAGCCTGAGTTGTAGGAACCTGGTTGAGGTTTTGAGTGTAAGATCTGAGGATCTGAGGAATAGTGGAGGAGTTTGGCCAAATCTAGTACACTACTAGATAGGCGAAGCGGGAAAGTGGATGTACCCAGACCTTGGGGAACCACTATAAAAACTGTGTGTACTCTGTGTGTGACTGATTCTGTGTTGGCTGTGTAATGTTCTGTGAATTCTGAGATTAAATCTGCCTAAAAGTTTAAAAAGATTAAGGTCACCTATTCACCCCCCCTCTAGGTGATTAGGTACAATTTCTTTCAATAACGAACGCCAATAACATAGACACTCAAGTTAGACAACCATAACGCGGATACAGTTCAGCCCTTGCTTGTTGTTCAAATCATCAATTCAATGTCTAGACTGACGTAGGTCGGCTTCCCATTATCCGTTCGACTCACTAGCCTTCCAGAGCTCATAGCTCGCAGTAGCCACATTGTCTCCGAGAGACTGGCTTCACAATAGGTTTTCTGGGAGATATCGCCAGCGACACCCAGTATCGCCGGGCGTCAGCGACATAATTCAACTTTTGTCCCCAACCTCAATCATTATTGGACCAACGATCCAAAAACACCATGCAGCAACCTACAGTTCCAGAAAACTGGTCTTTCACACCACATATAGCTCTCTGGGAGCTTTCGCCATCGGCGACATCCACTGTCACCCGGCAACATCAACAGTTTCTCCAAAACTATGATTTTACATGGGTATTTTCCTGGAGCTCCACTCCAGTACGTCCTATTACTCCACTTCACAGGCACAACCCACAGACTCCGTAAAATACTCGTTTATACCCGAAGTCTTCTCCGGTTTATGAAATAAAGCATCACCAATCGAGACCAAACTGTCCGGATGGGCTTCAGACAGTATGCCTATTCCGTACTACACATTTCCGGATCTATATGCAAACTGACTTGGGGATACGAGTATCAACCCAACAGAATTCTCTTACCAATTCCACCTTTTGGTGCAGGATTCCATGCACATGTAAAAGTAGGACTTCACTTGTCCAAGCAGGAGGTCGTTACCCTTGTAGTTCTCTTTGGAGGCATGGCGAAACTATTCTTTACAGATGGAAATGATGGCCTCACTTTCCTCTTCGCGGATCTAGTCTCAAATCCTGCTTTCGACCACAAGATCTCCTTCAGCAAGCTATGCAAGCTTCAGCTCCAGCCCTTCTTCTTCCTTAGCTTTTCTTTTCTCCAAGAGATAAGATGGAATGAAGAAAGAGAGAGAGAGAGAGAGAGAGAGAGAGAGAGAGAAGAATAACTTCTCAATCCACACACCTCTACATATCAAACACGGTTCAACCACATGATTAATCCATCAAAACGAAGCAAAGGCCAAGATTTGGGTTGACTGGTCAACTTTGGCGCTATTGCCTAGCGATATCGACTGTCGCAACTCTGCGACATCGACTTAACCGCTTTGACGGCTTAACAGCCAATCTGACACATGCCACATAACACTATCGCCCGACGACATCCAATATTGCCACTCGGCGATATCATTTCGATGATTCGTTGAGAATGTCGAGTGTCGACTCGACGAATTATCGCTATCTCCATCAGGCAATACCCACTATCGCCACTCGACGATATAATTCGACGATTCGTCGAGTGCGTCGAGTGTCGACTCAACGAATCATCACTATCGCCATCATGCGATACCCACTGTCGTCCGACGATAGTGACAACAATTCTGCTGTCAAAGCTGGGGTGTTACAAGAGATCCACTCAATCTCCTACCTCAGGTCCCTTAAGAACCCTACCTCATACTATACGAGTCTTACACCTCAATGATCCCACACAAATCATCTACCTCAGGTCTCTCAAGAATCCTACCTCAGACTATACAAGTCTTACACCTTATTGATCCCACACAAATCACCTGTAACACCCCAGTTTTTCAAGAGGTTCAGTCTGCAGTTCTGGAAAATTTTTGGGTTTCTGGCAGGAGGCACACGGCCTGCGACACGGGCGTGTCGCAGGGCATGTCGAGGCCGTGTCGACACTCGGCCCAAGTGTCGACACTTTTGCTCGACAAAGTGTCGAGAGTGTGGCACACGGCCTGCGACACGGGCGTGTCGCAGGGCGTGTCGAGGCCGTGTCGACACTCGGCCCAAGTGTCGACACTTTTGCTCGACAAAGTGTCGAGAGTGTGGCATACGGCCTGCGACACGGGCGTGTCGCAGGGCGTGTCGAGGCCGTGTCGACACTCGTCCCAAGTGTCGACACTTTTGCTCGACAAGGTGTCGAGACTGGGGCACACGGCCTGTGACACGGGCGTGTCACAGGGCGTGTCCGGCTTGGTCGACGATCTTCGCTCGACGTTTTTCCGCGGTGTCGACACAAAGCCTGTCGACGGGTGTCGAGACTTGGCACACGGCTTGGGACACGGGCGTGTCGGATGACCGTGTGCGATTCCAGGCGCGTCGATTTGAGATGGCGAATGAGGCACACGGCCCTGGACACGGGCGTGTGCCAGGCCGTGTTCGGCCCAGATCTTTTATTTTCCAGGCGAATCACGGACATTCTTTTTCTGGTTTTGGGATCTAACGGTTCAGGCCATCTCTTGGGAAGTTAAGTCCGAATTTAGGGTTGGAAACCCTCATTGTTTTCCAAGTCTTCTCTTTCTAAGTTCTTGAGAAAAGCTAGAGCAAGGAGGAAGAAGAAGAAGGTCTTGGGCTGTAGGAAGGGTTTCGGAGCTCCAAATCGCGAACCGAGTCCGGATCCGTGAAGCTTAGATCGTTGCGAAGATTTCCATTCGGCTATTTTGCCATGGCAAGGAAGAGGAGTCGGAAGGTAACGACATCTCTCCTCTCGGTCCTTAGGAGTCATGTACTAGCATCATTTATTTTCTTTCTCTCTAATTTTTGGGCACCAAACTCTCAAATGAGAGGGGTTTTGGTTTGCCAAGGTTCAAGAGGAACCTCCGGGTCGATTGAGTCCGTCCCCGGCATATTTTTGCATTAGAGATCCGCTTCGCTAGTGGATTAGGCATGGTGGGTGAAGCCGTGGTCGCGACCGTTAGTCCGACCCGGTGATGTTGCATACGAACTTAGGGATTCGTAGAGATTTCCGTTGCGGCAAGATGCCGTTTGTGTTGTGGTGATGATTGTCTCGTTTGCTTGAAAAGGTACGTGTAGTCGAACCCGGACAAGGTTAGCTCCTCGTGGCGGTAGATGGTTTCCTTGAGGGACAAGGTTAGCTCCGTATGAGTTGGAGATGGTTTCCTTGGTGGACAAGGTTAGCTCCGCACGAGTTGGAGATGGTTTCCTTGGTGCGCGGGAACGCTGCAGTACAAAGAGGGATTACGATGTATTTAGTCTTGGTCTGTGTTGTGCCAAGGCGTGGCTATGTCTCCGTGGTCGGCTGGCTATCCCGTGATATGTGCGTCATGTGTGGAGAGTGTCCCGGCGAGACTAGTCCCCTTCTGTGAGACTGACGAGAATGCCAAGCTTGGGGCAAGCCCGGTCAAAGAGGCCACGAGCGGGTGGGGTCCAGCAAGGCTTCTTAGAATCGGTCGGTCTGTGTTTGTTGGAATCCTGGCATGAGACGTCAGAGCTTGCAGGCAAGCCCGGGGCTAAGCCCACGAGCGGGTGGGGCCTTGGCAAGAATTCCTTGTGGCGGCCTGCGCGCCGTTTGAGGGAGAGGTGTCTCCCTTAGTGTTTGCGGCTTTATGCCAATGGGGAAATGTGAGTACCCAATTGATGTGATGTTGTGCTAGATGCATACGCAGTAGGGTACCCTGGGTGAAGCCCGGGTGTTGCATTCATGTTGCATACTAGGCCCTTTTCTTTATATGCTCAACCAATAGAGAACATGTTTGATGATTGAGACATCCAAGCCTGTTTTAGTGTTCTTCTGTTTATAGCTATTTTTATTGCATATGAAGTGCTGACTTGCAGGTTGGAGGGTTCCCCGGGGTCCGTTAGGGGCGGCCGGGAGGAGATGTGTTGTTACACAGTTTGAGGTCAGTCTTTGCTGACCCACGTTACTAATAATTTTTACAGGGCAAGGATCGCATGCAGGAGCTAGCACGCCTGCCAAAAAGGCCTAAGCCCATGAAGTGTTTTTTCCTCTTTTGTAGCACTGCATTGATGATGATGTTTGTTTGAGACTCTTTTGTCCGGCTTGCATGCCGAGGTAGACTAGGAGTGCTGAGCACATTCATGATTGATGTTTTATGTCTCTTTTGGACACTTGATGTTAGGCCTTAAGGCCATTTGTTTTACTCTTTAGTGGTGGATAACCTCTAGTCCTGTTTGTTTCCGCTGTGTTGTGCAAGTGTTTTGAGTTTGGGTAGTTATATCAACTTATAATACTAAAGCTGTGGCGTTCGTATGCTGTGGGGCCCCGGCCGGACCCATATTATACGTCCACTACAAGGGAGGTGTTACATCACCTACCTCAGGTACCTCAAGAACCCTACCTCAGCCTTTATAACACAGACTTACAACTCAGAGAATAAATCTCTTACACACTCAGATCTCAAAGAGATCTTTCAAGTTTAATAGGAAAATAACAAGTAGAATTATTTGAGTAAACAGATTCTTCAATTTAGCAATAACACATGATTGATTCTTGATGAACAGACTGGCTGCAATGAAACTTCACTGGATCTTCAATGTTCTTGATGATGATCGGCTTGAATCTTTGAAGAATTTGTTGAATAGATCCAACTTAATCCTCTGATTGACTTGTTGAAAGGATCAGAAGAGTTTCTTGAAGACCTGTGTCTTCCTTCTTCTTGGAGTTGTCTCCCTTCTCTGACTTAGGAGAAATCCGAATGAGTGAATTGATTGATTGATTAATTGATTGTGTTATGCGTACACGACCCCTCTATTTATAGTCTTTACTAGTTGTTGGCTTCTGATTGATGACATCATCATATGCCATCATTATTCAAGTTTTCCTTCAAACAGATTTCGATGAGATATCAAGTCACTGTAGCTGACATGACACTTCTGACTTGACTTGACACTTAGCTGTGTTGACTCTGTACAGCTGCAGGATCATAAGTGTCGAGAAGACCCAAGTATCTCGACACAATAATACTTAGTGTTGTTAGACTATAAACTGCAAGGTGTCGAGACATCTGCTTTAAATCTTCACTGTGTCGAGACAGTTGAATTGTCTCAACACTACAGTCTGTTGGGTGTCGACATTTTAAAGTCTGTACTTCAGTTATTCATTTTGTCGAGATAGTTGTATTGTCTCGACACTACTGTCCTGAGCTTTAAGGTGGTGAGATATCTGACTTGTCTCGACACTGCTGACTTGATTTTCAAGGTGTCGACATAGTTGTGAAGTGTGTCGATACTTTTGTACTTGGTCATTTCTTCAAGTTCTCACCCTGCGCTACAACTTATTGGACTTTGACTGTCCTGATGTCACTCAGTACTATTAGATGTATGACGTTGAGTGAACTGACTTCACTCAATGCATGTGGACTTAGTCAATTTTCTTCAGCAACTGCCTTGATATTTGGCGTTATGTAAGCTTGCTTCACTTAACGCTTGTGGACTTAGACAATTTTCTGCATTTCCAGTCAGCTTCTTTGAGTCCACCTGTCAATGTTACTTGGACCACCTGTCCAATCAATATGACATAGACTAACCTGCATGCATGAACTGAAACATACATCAAATACAACTATATGTATATCATTGACTTGTTTGACTTCTTACAAACCTGGGACATTGAAATCAATGGACCCAACAATTGTTTCTCGATTTGTTAGCTTCCCCACAAAGCTACATTTTGCTACAATCAAACATATTCTACGTTATATCCAGGAAACCCTCACATATGGATTGTTCTTTGGCAGAGATAAGGGATTTCATCTACATGACTTCATTGATGCAGATTGGGGTGGCGATTTAGAAGAAAGAAAAAGTACAGGTGAGTATTTATTCATGTTAGGGGAAAATCTCATTATCTGGAGTTCTCGAAAGCATTATACTGTGGCACTTTCGACAGAAGAAGCCGAATATTTGGCTCTTAGTGCTGCTAGTTGTGAAGCAATTTGTCTACGAGGAATCATGGAAGAAATCACTGGAAAGAAAGTAGAAGAAGTCATCATACTGTAGTGCGATAACATGTCTTCTATTGCCTTATCAAAAAATACCCTTACGCAACACAAATCCAAACATATTGATCTGCGACAACACTTTATCAAAGAAAAGATAGAGCAAGGAAGCATCCAAATCACTTATTGCAGGAGCGAGGACCAACTCAGAGATATTCTAATAACAAAATCGCTGCCTAGGGCACGATTTATGGCGCTAAGGAAGCAAATGGGAGTACACAAACACAACTTAGGGGAGATGTAATAAAATAGTATATTAAGCAGTGTAATTTTGGCATTATGTAATAACTAAGTTAGAGTATATCCCCTGTATATATCTGTTGTACTGCTGCTTGCCTATAAAATCAACATGTAACTCTGAAATAAAAAGTATCGTGAGTTGTTTTAAATCTTTATCTCCTGGTGTTATCTCATGTGCTCATAAACAAATAGTTAACCGGTGATATATAGAGATGTGAAAAAATGATTGAAAAACCGAGAATAAGACCGAGTAGTTCGGGTCGGTTTTCATGTTTTTCGATTCGATTCCGGATCCAAAAAATTAAAATAGAGTAATTCGAAACTGGTTATTAAAATTAAGGTTTTGAAATTTTAGAGTCATCGGAACCGGTTATTACTAATAATTTATTCTCTAGTATATTACCTTTCATTAAGTGCATATTAGGGTTTACTATTAAAAATGTGAACACATATGAAATTTTAGTATGACAAAGTTATGTAATTTGATTTACAAATATGAGACAATGTACATAAATATGATTAAAATTATTCTTAAAATATGATTAGTACTAAAAGAGACATCTTGCAAAGAAAATTTGAATCAATTTTCACGCGAGATGTGATAGTAAGATGTAATGATATATGCTCATATATTTTGAGATATATGAAATTACTTGCATATTTGGGAGTATTTTAGAAGATTGATCAAGTGTATACGATAGAATAATGTCTAAATATGCGCAAAAGGCGTCTCAGAGCCATTGGTCATTCGTTTTAATTAAACGTAATGTAATATATGTGCACTTTTGAACCTCATCAACGATGGATTGAGACTCATCCATTGACTTGATTCCGAAGTTCTTTGCATCTTTGTTCTATTCGAATTCCTACTCCTCCCGAGCTTTCCCTCGTAATTAACCTCCACATACTCGAGAAAGTTCATCGTAACATCATCCCGCTCATCTCGTGAATATATATCCGCTTGTCTGATCTAGAACATAACAATACTGGTTTTCATCAAACACACAATGTTGTTCCCTTTCTCTTCTTGATTTTTAATTTCACCACAATTCTTCTCCCCTATTATCTCTTATGGAGGCATCCTATATAAATCTCAGCTAATAAATCAAACGAAATTTCAATGACATTATTCACGAGCTTTTCACCAACCTTCTCTTGTTCATTATCTCTACTTTTAACAGAAATCAAAGTCCATACATCCATGTTTCTCTGGTTCTCAAGTATTCTCCTCCTCTCAAAAATAAAGAAGAGAAATTAGCACAACATTCTGTTAAAAAATAGATGAAAACAACGTGAAATAGAATTGATTTCATCATAAAACATAGTAAGTTTACGAATCAATTTCAGGCTCAATTTTTTTTTTGGAACCTATTCCATAAAGTGACTAAACAATAGAGACTGAACAAAAAGTTTTACCTAGTCTTTCACTATTATAAGCGAAAAGTTGGCTTTCGTGCAACATTCAAAAATGTCATATATAACCTTATTCCTTTACTCTAATGACTTCATATATTATAATATATTTCAAAAAAAATAAAATACAATGCCTATTTATGCAATTACACATGTCAACTGTCTTTTCAAGAAAGGTTGTCCTTAAGCATGTTAGCGGTATTTTCAAAAAGTTACCATTAAACTCATATATTTAATTAAAGTTGATTTAACATGTGATAATATTTGCATTAAGGTTAAATAATTAATAATATGTTCATTTTAAGTTGTAAGAACACTAGTATTATTCAAATACAAATTTCTACTTCTTTGGAATTATAATATACAAAAGTAATGTAATATAATATTCAAATATTGAGATCCATATCCATAAATATGACCAAATATATATATTTAAATTATAATAGTATTAAAAGAGGAATCTTCTACAACATATATGTATATTAAAAAAAAACTTCGGAATCTCGTCCAAGAGTATGGAATGAAAATAGATGAAAAATAAAAGAATCCAAATATTAAATAACAATATATTTCCATTTGGGTAAAGAAATTCCTAAATTCGAGCTAAGCATAGCCATAAGAAGCGCCCACGTTTTAAGAGAATTTAATTAATGAAAAGTTGAAGGAGCGCAGGAATTTCCGCGGGAAGCGCTCATTTTAAGCGTCGCCGATCATCCCCGATTTATGCTCGGCGCGATCGGCTTCGTCTCCGTCTCCGTCTCCTTATCTCCGTCTCCCCCCTCCCCCTCTTTTTTCCCCGATCCATCCCCTTCGCCGACGGCGAGATGGCTTCCATCTCTCTGGAACAGATTAAGAATGAGAACGTCGATCTCGTAAGCATTCTCTTCTTCTTCTTCTTCTTCTTCTTCTTCCCCATTTCTTCCTTTGAGAGATAGATATTCAATCCCCATTGGAATAGCTAGCAGATCTCAATGGAGGAAGGTTCGATCTCTGCGTCTTCGCCGGATCTTTTGTTCTGCTTTAATTCAATCTGATTTAGCTCTTGATGTGTCGTTTGGGTATTCCAATGTCGGGTTCAATTGAAGGAAAATCTGAGA
This sequence comes from Platanthera guangdongensis, assembly GCA_039583875.1. Taxonomy (NCBI): domain Eukaryota; kingdom Viridiplantae; phylum Streptophyta; class Magnoliopsida; order Asparagales; family Orchidaceae; genus Platanthera; species Platanthera guangdongensis. The sequence goes on from CM077156.1 coordinate 180,614,552, forward strand.
TGCGTGCCTTGTTTGTGCGGTTCAGGAGAATGCGCCGATGCAGGAGGTGTTCGAATTGCTCAAATGCAGGAAAGAAGGTCTCACGGAAACCGAAGGCGAAGAGCGCCTGGCCATTTTCGGCCCCAACAAGCTCGAAGAGAAGAAGGCTAGAAAATCTTCAGAGTAATCTCAATCTTAGGCTCTGTTTGCGGGGGATTTATTTTCACCTTCAAGCGGTTACGACCGCCGCATGAACCGGACCTTAATTTCATGAGGTCATAACCATTTGACCGATGAAGATAATTCCCCCAAACAGAGCCTTAACTTCTCTCTCTATGAATCCATTATTCATTCTTTTTTTTGCTTCCAAAAAAAATGCAGGAAAGCAAACTCCTCAAATTCCTGGGCTTCATGTGGAACCCTCTGTCTTGGGTCATGGAGTGCGCCGCACTAATGGCCATTGCTCTTGCAAATGGAGGGGTAAATCCATCACTCTCTCACTCGCGTGTAATTTTTGTGTGAGTTTCGGAGACAGATCTGTATCTAGGGCTCACCAGATGTTGTCATGTTTAAAAAATTAGGGCACGCATTATTCAGCTTTATTTCCCTTCTCATTTTTCACTCATTTCTTTCTCGACATTTGCATGATGTTGCTCTAAGAAGAAGAAAAAGAGTGATCTATCTTGCCATTTGCATGATGTTGCTACTCTTATTGTCACTCAAATGGTTGATGCTAAATGGCTAAGCAGTTTCGTGAGTAAAGTTTTTCATTTAAAAGAATGCTAAAACAAGTGTGATGAGTTTAGTAATGAAGATGAAATAAAGAAATGTTATTTAAGTGAGATAATTCACTTGTTTTAGAGATTAGTGAATTGTATTTAAGATAATCAATTATTTGTTTTCTAGATAATCGAGATGTATCCGAGATAATGATTTGTCTTTGAGATAATGAAATTGTCGATTTTTAAGGCTTTTTGGCAAAGTGCACCTTCGAAATATAGGTTTTTGGCAAAATGCACCATGAAAGTTTAAAATTGACAAAATGCATCCCCCATAATGGTTTTTTTGGCAATGTGCACCGTAGAGTGTACATTTTGACCATTTTATTTTTTTGCCTATTGAGAGTGCACTTTGCCAAAAAAACCATTTTGGGGGGTGCATTTTGCCAATTTTAAACTTTCAGGATGCATTTTGCCAAAAACCAATATTTCGAAAGTGCACTTTGCAAAAAAGCCCGATTTTTAACTTGTTCATGCAATTTCGCACAAACCTAAATACCTTTACACATGTCAACATCTGCTGAGCCCTAGACATACATAAAAATTTTGCCTTCCGCGCACACACAATCTTTCTCTACAAGTAGACACTTACAAGGAAAACAATGAGTGCAGGGCCAGCCGCCGGATTGGCAGGATTTTGTGGGCATCATCATCCTCCTATTGATAAACTCCACCATCAGCTTCATAGAGGAGAACAACGCAGGCAATGCGGCGGCAGCATTGATGGCCGGGCTGGCGCCGAAGGCCAGGGTACTGAGGGACGGCCGGTGGTCGGAGCAGGACGCTGCCATTTTGGTCCCGGGCGATATTATTAGCATCAAGCTTGGCGATATTATTCCGGCTGATTCGAGGCTCCTTCAAGGCGACCCGCTCAAGATTGATCAGTCGGCGCTCACCGGCGAGTCGCTCCCGGTGACGAAGAATCCAGGGGACGGGGTGTTTTCAGGCTCCACATGCAAGCAAGGAGAGATTGAGGCCATTGTTATTGCTACCGGAGTCCACACCTTCTTCGGCAAGGCGGCTCATCTCGTGGATAACACCAACAACGTTGGCCATTTTCAGAAGGTTCGTTTATATATTATAATATATTTATTTAGGTGATTGTTAACCGCAGCCCGTACTTGGTTAGTCGTACCCCAAAATCTCATAATTTTTCTCGTTTTTTTGAAATACGTCTTGTACATGCAATTTTAGGAAAATTGCTTAACACAAAAGTTGTATATCTCGTCGAGATCTACAACTTTCGTGTTGATCACTTTTTCTAAAAATGTATGTACATGCAATTTCATGAAAAATGTTCAACACGAAAGTTGTAGATCTCGTCGAGGTCTACAACTTTCGTGTTCAACACTTTTTCTGAAATTGTATGTATAAGACGTATTTAAAAAAAAAACAGAAAAGTTAGAAGATTTTGGGATGCTACTAGCCAATAACGATTGCGGTTAACAATCACCATTTTTGCCTTCCAAACCTCCGTCCGGGACCTGCCTTTCTTGCCGCGCCAAAGAAAGAAGCAATGATGACCATCAAAATCTAAACATTTATGAGGATTTGCAAACTCGTTCGGTGCCGCCGGAAAGAGGGAACCCGGATTCCGGATTGGGGACGCAAAAATTTCTCCAAACATTGATATACCCTAGAGTTGAAATTCTGGCATTGAATTTTACCTGATTGTGGCTGTGGTTGTGCCGGCGGGCGGCGGTGGGGGTTGCCGGATGCAGGTACTGACATCCATCGGCAACTTCTGCATATGCTCGATTGCGTTGGGAATGCTGGTGGAAATAGTGGTAATGTATCCGATTCAGCACAGAAAGTACAGAGCCGGCATCAACAATCTGCTGGTTTTGCTCATCGGCGGAATACCCATCGCCATGCCGACGGTTCTCTCCGTCACCATGGCGATTGGGTCTCACAGGCTGTCTCAGCAGGGGGCCATCACCAAGAGGATGACCGCCATCGAGGAGATGGCCGGAATGGATGTTCTCTGCAGCGACAAAACCGGCACTCTCACCCTTAACACTCTCACCGTCGACGCTTCACTCATCGAGGTGTTCGCCAAGGGTATGGACAAGCGCACGCTTATCTTATACGCGGCAAGAGCCTCTAGGGTTGAGAACCAGGACGCCATTGATGCCTGCATTGTCCGAAGTCTCGGTGGTCCCTATGAGGTATTTTCCTCATGCCTTCATGAAATATACGCTTTTGGTCTGATTGATCTGATCGAACGGCTGAGATCTTACCTACACGAATCAAATATACGCTTAGCATATGCAAGAAAAAAAATCTCGCTTTGATCCAAATATACATGATTGAGATCTCTGATCTCCGATTCGCCTCCTCCGTTTCATTTCCTAGGAAATTAGTGGGGTCTACAGTGCACGGATTTATTGTGCACGTCATACGGTATAAAACACATGGCTTCTCCTGTATTTCATTGGTTCAGATAGTGTTTTAGGTCCGAGTCGTTGACCGAATTTCTGCTCCATTTTCAAATTCGAGAATTTGTATAGCACATGCATTTGGAGCTGTTTTAAATAGTATAGTTTCTGAATAATTTAATATTTGATTAGTGAAAATTCAATTAAAATTTGTATTTTTTTTTGAATTCCTCGTCGAATAGTTTTCGAATTCGAATCCAAATAGATTTCGAATCCGAATCCGAATACTTTTATTCCTGTTCGAAAGGCGCACGAATACTAAAATATATATTTAAATAAAACTAATAATGTAATATAATTATATTTCAATATTATATAAATTATAGAATTCAAATTCAATTCTATGTTCAAATTCAAATCTATGTTGGAGCCTAAATTCAAATTCTTAAGATTTGATGAAGAATCCCAATCGGAATCTAACACCCAATATTCAAACAAATCCCAATCCAAATCTCAGCAATCAGTCATCCAGGCGCGCGAAGGCATTGCCGAGGTTCATTTTCTTCCCTTCAATCCGGTTGATAAGCGCACGGCCATCACCTACATAGACAACATCGACAACACTTGGCACAGAGCCAGCAAGGGAGCTCCAGAGCAAGTAAGCACAAAATCTCTCTGCATGCATCATCCATCAATCCCACCTTCAACATTCCGTTAAACGCATCTCCATCTCTCCGTCAGATCATCGATCTGTGCAACATGAGAGAGGATGCCAGGAGAAGGGTTCATGCCATCATCGGCAGGTATGCGGAGCGAGGCCTCCGATCGCTCGGCGTTGCGACGCAGGAGGTGCCCGGGGCCGCGAAGGAGAGTCCCGGCGGGCCGTGGAGGTTCCTTGGACTTCTTCCCCTCTTCGACCCGCCGAGGCAGGACAGCGCACAGACCATTAGCCGCGCGCTCAATCTCGGCGTGAACGTGAAGATGATCACCGGCGATCAGCTTGCCATTGGAAAGGAGACGGGGCGCAGGTTAGGCATGGGAACTAACATGTACCCTTCCTCTGCTCTTCTTGGCGACAATAGCAGGGAGGTTACAGGCATGCCAATTGATGAGCTCATTGAGAAGGCTGATGGCTTTGCTGGTGTTTTTCCCGGTAATTTCATCCAGTATTTACTCATTTTATGTTGGCTATCTCATGCTAATTTACCTACAGATGCCCTTTTCTCCGGTCCAATTGAAACACTTGCGGTCTATCTATCACTGTTGTTACTGTTGCTACTATTAGGGCTGAGCATATTATTCAAAACTTGAAAATTGCTTGTATATTGAGTTGAATTGGAGTCTGTTGCAATTGGGTAGACTGAATTTGGGTCGGTTCAATTGGACTCAAATTACATTTTGAGTCTATCTAATTGAATCATTCTAAATATCTCAAATTGATTAAAACATTATGTATTTACTAACATATTATTATTATTTTAAAATTAAAAATACTAAAGTGTAAACCTAAACTAAATGATTAAAGTCTTTAAATGTTTTATTTGCTTGCTTGTGAGCCAACTTAATTTAATTTGGAGATGGCTTGGAACCGAGTCTTTTCAACTTGAGTCGGCTCCACTTGAAATAGTTTTGATTTTGAGTTGATTTCAAGTCAAATTCGACTCAAAATTTCAATTTAGAGCTGGGCACAAATCAGTCGAACTCGACTTAAAATGAGCCTTCACTATCATTAAGATAAGTATGACATATTCCTTTGTTCCCACAGACATATATGGGATATTTTAAGAAGTGTATGCCATTTTTTCGTAGCAGGGTTGGGGGGAAAATAGGAAAGACGATGTATGAGGCCACCTTGCACTGCTGCTAGTATGTGTGTGTATCTGTCTACAGTACTGGTGGAGGTTGAATACTATTGATACTGAGCTTGATGGGGATTAAAAGATATGTATGCGCTCAATTAGATCATGGAGATTAAAATTGAAGGACTTGAATGCATTTGATGATCCTATTTGAGGGGAAGGTCATTCTTTATGTATAAGAGTAAATTAGGAGCCTATTTCATGAGTAAGATTAAATTCTTAATTATCTAAGAGTGCAGATATTATATATGTGTAGAAGAGGGTTTGCTCAAGGCTCAAGATAGTCCACATAACCCTATCAAGTTTGGAATAAGGATTATATAGTATCTCCAGCGTAGAGCCAAGCCTTAGAGCGACACGAATCCAATAACCCGTTCCGAGTCGGACCCGACACGAGCGGACAAAAAACTCAATATTACTAACAATCTCCTCCTATGTCCGCTGTGAACCCGACATCGGAAAAGTGGGTGGTTTGTGAAATGTTCAGCCAAAAGTGAATCATTCACAACCGTGTCCGACACCTGTTAAAAATTATTAGACTTAACAGGAAAATTAGTATGCATGCATAAACAGAACAAGAGTACAGCCACATCACATCATGTCTCAAATACAATCAGGGCACATGCCCTAAACGCCTAGCGTCCCAAATCAAACAAAGAGCAACAAAAGTCCAAACAAACAGGTGAAAGAAAATAAAGAGCTAAACAGTGCTCTGAAGCAGAGATACCAAAAAGAAGTCTAGCAATACTCTAACTGTCAATATCCAGAAGATTATCATGATCAGGATCTCATTCTACCAGTGCTCCTCCTAGATCAGCAGCCCCTGTAATTTCCAACAGATAATTTCATTTTATAATGAATTCAATCATTTGAAAATGTACAAATATCTAGTTCTACCATGAGAACGTAGTATTTAATTATTATTATTAATGTTGGCTGGGAGGAAGCTTCTACAGAGTATTATAGATAAACCTTAGAATCCGTTATCTGTTTCCAAATGAAATGATTTATGGACTTATGGACACCACAACTATATCTGTGTTCCTATATTGAATGTCACGGTTACTGTTTTTCTAGAGTTGACTGGAACTCCAAAAGTTTGGAATGGAACCAATCAACAAGAGAAAAGTCAAAACAAGTCAGATCATGTTATCAAGTTTGGAATAATACTTTCCTCCACGACAAGATAGTCGAATCTAGGTGAAGTTGTTAGCATCAAGTTTGTAATGAAACAACTTACCAGACCCGAAATCAGCAACCAGGAGCATCAACGGAGCACAACATGCGTGCTTTGACAAAGAAAATCTGAAAATCAAAACAATTGGACTAAGACTGAACTGAATCGCCTAACCTTGAACTAAGATTGAGCTAAATCGCCTTTAGTCTCATTTCCCCCATTGTTTTGATTAACCGATCTTTGAGCATTCCTTTCGTCAATGGATCAACCAGATTATCCTTCGAACGCACATCGATCAAAGTGATAATTCCATGTTCTTTTAGATAATTCAACAAAGCATGTCTCAGTCGTACATGTCTCCTCTTAGTGTTATAGAGGACATTCTTTACAACTTGAGCTGCTGCTTGATTATCACAATATAAGCTCAACGAGTTGACTTGTAACTTAGACAAGGGTATGTCTAAAATCAGGTTCCTGATCCAATCTGCCTCTTCACCAGCTGAAGCTAAGGCAAACAACTCGGCTTCCATGGACGACAAGGCTATACACGTCTGTGTTTTGGATTTCCAAGTGATAGCAGCTCCATCCAAAGTAAATATATATCCACTGGTAGACTTGCTGTTCCCAACTTCTGAACACCACGAGGCATCAGAGAATCCATCCATAGTAGGAGGATAATCAGTATAGCATAAGACACGATCTTTAGTACCTCTCAGGTATCTCATCAGCCTATCTAGGGCATCCCAATGCTCTTTGCTTGGATTACTGGTAAAGCGGCTCAGCATGCCAACCGTGAAGGCAATGTCTGGTCTTGTATAACTTGTGGCGTACATGAGACTACCAATTATTTTAGAATATTTTAATTGATCTATGCTGGTCTCTTCATTAGTACTCAACTTAACATTATGATCAAATAGTGTCTCAACAGGCCTACAGTCTTTGTATCCCCAAGTAGAAAGTAGTTGTTCTATATAATGAGCCTGGCTAAGGGTGACTCTACCCTTGTCAACTCTAACTTTCATACCTAACAGAGTATCCATAGGACCAAGATCCTTCATGTCAAAAGCTTCTGCGAGAGTGGATTTGACATCCCTCACTGCAGCAAAATCTGAACCCAGAATCAACATGTCATATACATATAGACATATGATGACTGTTTGATTGGACAACGAGCGGTGATAGAGTCACTTGTCTGAAAGACTGCACTGAAATCCAACGCTCTTTGTCGCTTGATCAAACTTCATGTGCCACATTTTAGGCGCTTGCTTAAGCCCATAGATTGATTTATTTAATTTGCACACTTTGTATTTTAGATCTTTATGAACATAACCTTCAGGTTGTGCCATGTAGATCTCTTCATCAAGCTCTCCATTTAAGAAGGCTGTCTTTACATCCATCTGATAAACTATGAAGTTTTCGATAGACGGTAAGGCTAGAAGAATCCTAATAGTCGATAGGTGACACACAGGTGAATAAACATCAAAATAGTCTATTTCCTCTTGTTGCTTATAGCTTTTAGCTACTAGACGCGCTTTATACCTGGTTATAGTCCCATCACTATGTAATCTCTTCTTCAATACCCACTTACATCCTAGGATTTTAGCTCCTTTCGGCAGATCAACTAGATGCCAAGGTGTTATTTTGTAGCAGCGAGTCTATCTTATCATCGATAGTTTCTGCCCACATTAATGAATCTCTAGATCTCATTGCTTTTTGATAGGAGAATGGATCGTCCTTTAAGTGGTAGGTGACGAAATTCTCACAAAAATTCTTAGCGATTCTATCTCTTGTAGACGTTCTAACAGGAACAGGTTCCAGCTCTAGAGGTTGGGGAGCAGTGCCAGAGGGGCCAGCTTCAGCTTCTACAGTAGATTCTGCAATCACGTCAGTAGACCCGTGGACGGTTAAGCCATGATCTTTGATAAATTTATGTTCAAAGAAAATAGCATCTCTAAACTCTATCACAGTATTAGTGGATAGATCAAGAAACCTGTCAGCGACACTATCTTCTGCACTACCTAGATAAACACATGTTGTTGTTCTAGGTCCCACCTTAGGTCTCTTAAGGTCTTGTAGTCGCACATATGTGATACAACCCCAAGTCTTTAGAGTATCATATCTACAAGGATGACCATGCCATAACTCATACGGGATAAAAATGAGTTTTGAGTGAGGCACTCTATTCAGAATATGATTCGCAGTAAGAACTGCTTCTCCCCAAAAAAAGTTGAGCATGCCAGCTGTTAGGAGCATATAGTTCAACATCTCTGTTAAAGTTCTATTCTTAAGCTTGACAACGCCATTTGACTGGGGTGAGTAAGGAGCTGTGGTTTCAAGGATTATACCCTCAGAGACACAAAATTTCTTAAACTCAGTTGCAGTATATTCTCCTCCTCGATCACTTCTGAGTCTCTTGATTTTAAGGTTTAACTGATTTTCCACACGAGACTTAAAAATTTTAAAAGTCTCAAAGGCCTCATCTTTCGATCTCAACAAATACACATGACAATATCTCGAAAAATCGTCTATAAAGGTAATTAGATAGTTCTTTCCCCCTCTAGTGATATGACTTCGGAAATCACAAAGGTCTGAATGTATCAATTCCAGAAGGTGTGTGCTTCTAGACACCGACTTGAAAGGTGTTCTAGTGATTTTGGTTTGCGCACACACCTCACATTTGTCAAATCGAATAAACAGATCTAAAGGGATGTTTTGAATCTTAGCTAGGTCTAGCATTTTCCTATAGTTCACATGTCCTAGTCTGTTATGTAACAACTTGAGATCAATAAGTTTAGAACTCACTTGGTTAATGCTATCGTTATTCAGGTTAAGTCTTCACATTCCGTTAATCATATACGCACACCCAAAATAATGTGAATTGACCATTAAGGTCATTCTACCGTTTTGAGTAGTGAATGTCATCCCAGCCTTATCTAATAAGCTTATGGAAATCAGATTTTTAGTTAAATTAGGAACTACTTTAACATGTTGTAAAATTAAAGTTTTACCTGAGGAGAGGACTAGCTCTGCAGTCCCGACATGAGTAACATCAGTCGCTCATCCATTGCAATTTTCGACTCTGTCCTTGACCGCTGTGATCTTAGAGAGAAGACCCCTGTCATTTGTGACGTGACAGGTAGCACCACTGTCCAGCCACCACTCAGAAGACGCACTGCGGTGACTACTCCCAATCAAAGCCACGAAGGACTTAGGATCGGAGTTGTCGACCACCATGTGCGCCACATTTTGTGGGGCATCCTCTTTTAGCTTCTTCAGACCCCTGCATTCAACGACCCAGTGACCCCATTTGCCGCAGTTGTGGCACTTGCCCTTCATTTTGAGAGAAGGCTTTTTGACCGCCAACGGTGCTGGAGTATCACCCTTAGGTGCCGGGGGCTTCCGAGAAGGCTTACTAGGACGTGAAACGAAGTTGACAGCCTGCGAGGGCTGCACAACCTGCTCCAAACGTTTCCCAGCAATGTTTTGGTCCTCAATATTGATGAACCTTTTGAGTTCGTCCAAACTGATCTTCTCTTTCAATCGGTGCATCTCGGTCTTGAAAAAGAGCCACTCAAGAAGCAGTTTACTCAGAATCATGTACACAAAGAGGATTGCTGGAGTTATTAAGTTGATCGGGTCAACGTTGCATTAGTTTTTTTATGTATTTCTTTTTGGTAGAAGAGAGAGATGTGTGTGGTTGGCATTTATTGTGTGCGCCACATGTTGTTTTCTTATTGGCTTGTATTGCATATATATATAGAGTTGCTGGAATAAAAAAGTTGGTTGGAGAATTTTATAAGGAGAGCTTTGAAAAGTTGGCGAGAGAGAGAGAGAGAACATCGAGAGAGTTAGAGAGACGCAGAGAGAGAACAACAAGAGAGATAGAGACAGAATTTAAAAGGTCTCCCGCATAGGATTTCCCGCAGGAAATACTCTCGCCGCCAACCTCCTGAGGGAGGTCTCGCGAAGCCCTCGCACTCGCCCGCTACACTCGCCGGGGCTGTTTTCTCGCCGCCAACCTCGCAGCAGCCTGGTAATCTCGCCGGGACCTTGCAGCTCGCCGGAGTAGGTTCTCGCTGTGGTTGTTCTCGCGGGTAGGGGATCTCGCCCGGGTCGGTCTCGCTTGGTCAGCTCTCGCTGGAGAGCTTTGACGAAGAGGAGGAACTCGCCGGGAAGGTACTCGCTGATACGAAGGGGAGTTCCCGCCGGGTTAAATCTTGCTGGCAGTGTAGTGTTGAGAGTGGGTGAAGTGGGTGTGTATTTTGAGTTGTAGTTTGAGTTGGTTCGTAAGTTTGGAGGTTGAGGGTGTCCTTCACGCTTCCAACAACTGATATCAAAGTCAGGTTGCAAACCTTTACGGTGACTCGGAAGGTTTGAAGTACAGGAGAGATGGAGTTTGGAGGTGTCATGCCGGGGCAAGTCCCCAAGTTGACGAAGACGAATTATGGAAACTGGAGTATTCAGATGAAGGTGCTACTCGCTTCAAAGGAACTATGTGAGATAGTTGAGGACGGGTATGAAGAGCTTACTGCCGAAGCAGAAGCGGCGTTGACCAATGCGCAGAAGACGACATTGAGGGAAGCGAGAAAGAAAGATAAGAAGGCAATGTTCACGTTATACCAAGGGGTCGATGAAGCCACGTTCGAGAAGATCTCAGAAGCTACAAGTTCGAAGGAGGCATGAGAGATATTGCAACGCTCCATGCAAGGAGTAGATAAAGCAAAGACGGTGAAGTTGCAGTCCCTTCGAGGAGAGTATGAAATGTCGAGGATGCAGAGCATCGAGAAGGTCGGTGACTTTGTGACCCGTCTGAAGACGCTCACAAACGAAATGAAGCACAATGGAGAGGCAATTGACGATGTGAGTCGCATGGAGAAGCTTCTGAGATCCATGTCAAAGAAGTTTCGGCATGTGGTGGTGGCGATCGAGGAGTCGAAGGATCTCACCCAGATGACCGTAGACGAGCTTGTAGGCTCATTGCAAGCTCATGAGTACAGAATGCTGCAGGATGATGAAGAAGCGAGTGGCTTGGGAAAAGCATTTCAAACTCAGCTGAACTTCGGAGAGAGCTCCGAAAGAGGGGGCGGCCAGCGTGGCCAAGGTCAACAAGGTAGAGGAAGAGGAAGGAGAGGAGGAAGAGATCAGGGAAGAAACCAATATCACCAGAGAGAGACAGAGCAACCTCAAGGAGGAAGGTGGCAAGAAGGAAGAGGTAGAGGAAGGGGCCAAGGAAGAGGCCGAGGAGGAAGAGGCCGAGGAGGAAGAGCCCAAGTTCAGTGTTACAACTGCAACAAGTTTGAGCACATGAGCTATGACTGTTGGGCTCCGAGGAAGACAAAAGAAGCCAACCATTATGCGAAGGCTAGGAACAAGGGGAACGATGCTGGGGGTGGAGACCCAATGATGTTTCTAACCTACCGAGGGGCAGAAGAAGGAAGGAATGAAGTGTGGTACCTGGACACAGGGGCGAACAACCACATGTGTGGAGATAAGGAGATGTTCTCTAACCTTGAACCTAGTGGGGGTGAGGTTAGCTTCGGGGATGCTTCGAAGATTTCCTTGGAGGGAAAGAGCCTGGTTGTTGTGAAACTGAACGGGGAGAGAGTACACTTGAACGATGTGTACTACGTACCAGGGTTGAAGACCAGCATCTTGAGCATTGGGCAGTTAGTGGAGAGAGGCTACTGCGTGCAGATGAAGGATGGGTCTCTGACAATGAAGAATGATCAAGGGAAGGAGGTAGTGAAGGTGAAGATGACGGCGAACCGTCTCTTCACGCTGAAGATGGATGCTCAAGAGACGGCTTGTCTCGCAAGAACAAACGAAGAGGAAGAAGCATGGCTATGACACCATAGGATGGGGCATTTGGGCTTCACAACGTTGAAGCTACTATCCCACTCGAAGATGGTGGCGGATCTGCCTATGATCTCCCCTCCACAAAAGGTGTGTGAGGCGTGCACGAAGGGGAAGCTGAAGAGGCAGACATTCGAAGGAAAGAAGTCTTGGAGAGCAAGACAGCAACTTGAACTGGTTCACTCGAACATCACGGGCCCGTTTGAGATCACCTCAATAGGCGGAAGCAAGTACTACATCACCTTCACGGATGAGTATAGTCGGAAGTGTTGGGTGTATTTTCTGAGAGAGAATTTTGAGGCCCTTAACAAGTTCAGGGAGTTCAAGGCGATGGCCGAGAAGGAGAGTGGGCAACCATTGAAGGTGCTAAGGATAGATCGAGGTGGGGAGTACACCTCAAGGATGTTTGATAATTTCTGCAAGGAGAATGAAATATCACACCAACTGACGGCGGCATACTCACCGCAGCAAAACAGAGTGGCAGAGAGGAAGAACCTCACCATCATGAACATGACGAGGAGCATGGTGAAGGAGAAGGGGCTACCGAAGATGTTCTGGGCGGAAGGAGTGCAATGTGCGGTGTATCTACTGAACAGATGCCCCACAAAGAGTGTGAAGTTCATGACGCCGTTTGAAGCATGAAGAGGCTGGAAGCCGAGTGTGAAACACCTAAGGGTCTTCGGGTGTGTAGCTCATGCTCACATCCCGGACCAGAAAAGGAAGAAGCTCGATGATAGGAGCGAGAAGTCCATTTTTGTTGGCTACGCTCCGGAGAGCAAGACATACAAATTTTACAACCCGGTGACGGGAAAGACCATAGTCTCGAGGGACGTGGTGTTTGAAGAAGGAAGCAGCTGGAGCTGGGATGAGGAGATGAGAAATATGAAGGACAAGTTCTTCGAAGATGAGGAAGAGGGTTGTCACGAGGCTGGAGCCGAGAATGGTGAAGCTGAGCCGCCATCACCACCGAGTAGAAATTCAGGGGGGCTTCCATCTCCTATTCAAGAGGGGAAAGCTCAAGTGGAGGCAATTCTGGAGGAGGAAGCGGGAGCCGGAGTGACTCCGAGAGTCCACCACCCAGGATGAAGAGGTTGGGGGAGCTCTATGAGGAGACGGTCCCAATTCATGCTAACTATTCATTATATTGTCTCTTAGCAGATTGCGAGCCACGGTCCTATGAAGAAGCTGCCCAGGAGAAATCTTGGAGGATGGCGATGGATGCCGAGATGGCTTCCATAAAGAAGAACGATACATGAGAGCTAGCTGACCCACCGGCGGGCCACAAACCCCTCGGGGTGAAATGAGTTTACAAGATGAAGAAAAACAAAGATGGAGCTGTGGAAAAGCACAAGGCAAGGCTGGTGGTGAAAGAGTATAGACAAGTCCCAGGGGTGGATTATGATGATGTCTAGGCCCCAGTGGCGCGGATCGATACTATAAAGCTGATCATCGCACTGGCGCCACACTACGGATGAACTATCATGCAAATGGATGCTGTGGCGGCGTATCTGAATGGGTACCTGGAGGAGGATGTGTACATCGAGCATCCTACAGGGTACGTGGTGAAAGGCAAGGAGAGAAAAGTCTGCAAGCTGGGCAGAGCCTTGTACGGACTGAAGCATGGAGCTCGAGCTTGGAATGGGAGGATAAACAAATTCCTTCAGGAGCATGGGTATATCAAGTGCCCATATGAGTATGCTCTCTACATGAAGGTGGAGAAGAGCGGGGATATCATGATGCTATGTCTATACGTGGATGACATGATATTCACCGGGAGCAACCCTACGATGTTCGAAGAATTCAAGAGGCTGATGATGGAGGAGTTCGAGATGACGGACTTGGGAGAGCTGAGCTACTTCTTGGGAGTTGAGGTGCAACAGAAAAAAGATGAGATCTTCATCTCCTAGAAGAAGTATGCCGAGGAGATTCTGAAGAAGTTCATGATGGAGGGTAGCAAGGCAATCTCCACTCCTGCGGACCCTGGAACGAAGCTGAGGAAGGATTCCGAAGAGGAAGAAGTGGACTCAACTATGTTCAAGAGCTTGGTCGGAAGTCTAAGGTTCTTGACTTTCACTAGGCCGAACATCATGTATGCGGTCGGGATAGTAAGCAGGCACATGGAGGAGCCCAAACAGGACCACTTCACAGCAGCGAAGAGGATCCTGAGGTATGTGAACGGGACTCGGGACCATGGCCTGAAGTACTCATCTGTAGGAGAGTTAAAGCTAGTCGGCTACTCGGATAGCGACTATGGAGGTGATGTGAACGACCGGAAGAGCACTTCCGGGTATGCGTTCAACATGAGAACCGCGTCGTTCTCATGGAGTTCTAAGAAGCAAGCTACAATAGCCTTATCATCTTGCGAGGCGGAGTACATAGCGGCGGCGGCATGCGCCTGCCAAGCCTTCTGGCTACGGAACCTTCTGGGGGAGTTGCATCATGCGCAGGAAGGGCCAACGACAGTATTTGTGGATAACATGTCTGCCAGAGACTCAAGACTTAGAGATTTTCCAAAGACTCAGTAAAATGAGCTCGACGTTCGTCAAACTCAGGTTGACGATTGTCGTGCTCAGCTCGACGATCTCAGAGAAAATTCTCCGAGCTGAGCTCGACGAACTTGATTCTCAGGTCGACGATCTTTGGACTCTACCTTTAGCATTCCAAGTCCAGACTTTGTTCTCTAGACTCAGGTTGATGAACTTAGTTCTCTGCTCAACGAATTCTGGGTTCTCTACTTCAACTTATTACTCCAGAAGTTTCTCAATTTTTTTAAGTCCAGAATCATCTTCAGTCGACGAATTCGAGATTCTCAGCTCGACGAACTTTGACCACTTTGGCTAGAGTTATCCAGCAGGAGTTAGTAGTTCTCAGCTCGACGAAACAGATTCTCAGCTCGCAAAGAACTCAGTGTTGCATGGGAGGAGCAAGCATATCGAGACCCGATATCACTTCCTCCGTGAACAAGTGGAGCAGAAGACAGTGGAGGTGGTGTATTGCCCAACCGGAGAGCAGGTTGCGGACATCTTCACTAAGACATTGAAAGTAGAGACATTCTTGAAGTTGAAAAGCAAACTCGGCATGGTCGGCCAAGTTTGAGGGGGAGTTTGTTGGAGTTATTAAGTTGACCGGGTCAACGTTGCATTAGTTTTTTTTATGTATTTCTTTTTGGTAGAAGAGAGAGATGTGTGTGGTTCGCATTTATTATGTGCGCCACATGTTTTCTTATTGGCCTGTATTGCCTATATATATAGAGTTGCTGGAATAGAAAAATTGGTTGGAGAATTTTATAAGGAGAGCTTTGAAAAATTGGCGAGAGAGAGAGAGAACAACGAGAGAGTTAGAGAGAGGCAGAGAGAGAACATCAAGAGAGATATAGAGAGAATTTAAAAGGTCTCCCGCATAGGATTTCCCGCAGGAAATACTCTCGCCGCCAACCTCCCGAGGGAGGTCTCACGAAGCCCTCGCACTCGCCCGCTACCCTCGCCGAGGCTGTTTTCTCGCCGCCAACCTCGCAGCAGCCTGGTAATCTCGCCGGGACCTTGCAGCTCGCCGGAGTAGGTTCTCGCCGTGGTTGTTCTCGCGGGTAGGGGATCTCGCCCGGGTCGGTCTCGCTTGGTCAGCTCTCGCCGGAGAGCTTTGACGAAGAGGAGGAACTCGCCGGGAAGGTACTCGCTGATACGAAGGGGAGTTCCCGCCAGGTTAAATCTTGCTGGCAGTGTAGTGTTGAGAGTGGGTGAAGTGGGTGTGTATTTTGAGTTGTAGTTTGAGTTGGTTCGTAAGTTTGGAGGTTGAGGGTGTCCTTCACGCTTCCAACAAGGATGTCGTCCATCTTCGAATGATCATCATCCAGCTTCTGACGCAGGTTGACCAGCTCCAAGAGTTAAGAAGTAATAGATACGTTCGCTTTGAATCTGAAGTTGAAGAACTTTTCTCCAATGAGCGACTTTGACAATCCTTCCTCCTTCTGGAAATACGCATTCAGTCGATCCCATATCTCCTTTGCAAATTTGTAAGCGCGGTAGGTCAACGCGAGCCGGGGATTCAGAGAATTCAACAGGTAATCCCTGCAGAAATATTCATCCTTGTTCCACTGGTACTCGTCCACGTCCTCGATGGTAGAAGCGAAATCGCTCTAAACAGTATAAAAAATCTCGCGTTCCTTCATTTCTAGTTGTACTTGAATTTTCCAACTGAGAAAGTCGGAGGCGTCGAACGATTGCAATTTTATGATGTCGAGCGCGCTTTTCTTCGATATAGTTGTAGATTTAAAGCAGAAATAAAAATGCTAAAACGGAATTACCTGAACCGTGTAAAGAAGTCAGAAAATCTTCAGATCCAATCTAAGAACTATTTTGCTCCTCCTCTCCGGTTGAGCGCATTCGCCGAAAAAACTAAGTCTGGTTGCAGCACAATCAAAGCGTTGATACACCGATAGATCTGAAGGGATTTTCAATCGGATCCAGGTACTTTGATGTTAATCTTGTTTGCCCCCTTTGCTTTTCAGATCAGGAAAAATATCTCTTCAACCAACAAAAATTGATGAAGAGGTCTGAATAGAAGACCTTCCCGATCCAAATTCGAGCACCCTGGAGAGCAGATCTGGATGGATAAAGCTAGTAACTCCATTGAAGGGATCTGCAGTCAGAGGTTTTGACTGTAATTTGACGGGCAATTCAATCTTCTGCACCAAGACAAGTGATCCAGACAAAAAAAATAATATTTCTTTTGTTTGATTTGATAGCTTTGACCGGTGAGGACCACCGCTTGACTGGAATTATGAGTCCTTCCGGCTATTGGAGATCTAGCATGCAGCAGCGAAAAACAACACAAGAGGCGGCCGGGAATGGCCGATCTGTGGCCGGTAATGGCCGCTCTGCGGCCGGAGCCCTGGATCTGCAGTGGATCTGCACTACGGCGGCCCTTCTTCCCGATCGGCGGCCACAACACAGGAAGCAGGGACTAAATCTAGATCTGCAGCGGTGGCTTCCGATCCAGTAATGGAAATCCTTCTACCTTCCTTTCTTCTTCCCGACAACTGGATCGAGCCGCGGTAGTATAGTAGAAAACCTTTTTTTTGGCGCTAGATCTGAACGTTCCAGGAGAAGCGCAAACAGAACATCGACGAAGAATCACGAGCGGCGCTCGGGAAAGGACGTGAGAGGGAGCGGTCGCGAGAGAGCGGACGGGAGCGGGGGAGCGAAACCCTAAACGCTATCTTGAGAATGTAGAAGAGGGTTTGCTCAAGGCTCAAGATAGTTCACATAACCCTATCAAGTTTGGAATAAGGATTATATAGTATCTCCAGCGTAGAGCCAAGCCTTAGAGCGACACGAACCCAATAACCCGTTCCGAGTCGGATCTGACACGAGCGGACATAAAACTCAATATTACTAACAATATATATATATATATTGATCATAAAATATAAGGGTCAATAATTATTGGAACCTCCCCTCTAAATTTGTAGAATAATTATATGTTAAAATCTCTCACGTAATCTTACATTTTATGACATGCATGTACAAAAATACCCTTAAAGGAAAGGGCCAAAGAAAGAATTTTGTGCATGCATATTATGAAAGGTAACTTATAAGAAAGGTTTTTGTCATTTCAAAAGATAGAGGGTGCAATTTGTAATTATGCCAACTCCCATAACAAATTCGGGTAATTAATAGTAAATAATATATGCATATACCTCATTCTTCATACTTTGGATGAAGTTGGCGATGATAAAAAAATTTGGGTTGCAGAGCACAAGTATGAAATTGTGAAGAGGCTTCAAGATAGGAAGCACATATGTGGAATGACGGGGGATGGAGTAAACGATGCCCCGGCTCTGAAGAAGGCTGACATTGGGATTGCGGTGGCCGGCGCGACGGACGCAGCACGCGGCGCCGCCGATATCGTGCTGACGGAGCCCGGACTTAGCGTCATCATCAGCGCGGTGTTGACGAGCCGCGCCATCTTCCAGCGGATGAAGAACTACACAATATACGCAGTCTCCATAACCATACGCATTGTCCTCGGCTTCATGCTGCTGGCTCTCATCTGGAAGTTTGATTTCTCGCCGTTCATGGTCCTCGTCATCGCGTTTCTAAACGACGGAACCATCATGACCATTTCTAAGGACAAGGTGAAGCCTTCCCCCTTCCCGATTCATGGAAGCTCAACGAGATCTTTGCCACCGGAGTAGTCATCGGCACCTACCTCGCATTCATGACTGTTTTGTTCTTCTGGCTCATAAAGGAGACCAATTTCTTCTCAGTGAGTAATAACATTCATCTTTCCATTTCATGCATGATCTCCATCGGTGAGCCATTTTGTTGCCTCGCAGGACAAATTTGGAGTGAAATCAATAAGAAATAGAGACGACGAGCTCATGTCCGCAGTGTATTTGCAAGTGAGCATTATTAGTCAGGCGCTTATCTTCGTTACTCGGTCGAGGGGCTTTTCATTCCTTGAGCGCCCTGGTTTGTGGGTCGTTTTTGCTTTCGTAATTGCTCAATTGGTAAGCTATTCATAATTAGTTTGGCTTATATATAATCAAAGATTTCTTGTGTGTTATTTTTTGTTGTTGGTTGAGAATTGTTACTTCATTGATAATGCTGCAGGTTGCTACGTGTGTTGCAGTCTATGGAAATTGGGCATTTGCTCACATCCATGGAATTGGATGGGGATGGGCCGGTTTGATCTGGGTCTACAGCATCATCACTTATCTTCCTCTCGATATTCTCAAATTCATCATTCGCTACACATTAAGCGGCAAAGCCTGGAACACCCTTCTACAAAATAAGGTTCCTTGCCCTCTTCTATGCTTTCATTTTTTTTTCTAATCTGAACACTTAACATTATAACTATATAAATATATAAGTTTAATTATGGGAACCTCCCCTGTGAGTTTGCATAATTACAGATTACACTCCTTTAATTTTCAAAATTACATTTACCTCTCCCCTCCAAGTTTACCCAGTTTACAAAAATGTTCATTCCATTAGAAATATCGTTGAAAAATGATAAAATTAGTCAAATTATTTTATGATATTCAATGTCCATTACATTGAAAGGTGTGACCTTTTCCTTAAGAAAAATAGATGGACAATGATCAAATATGCAAAATTATTTTATGATATTGCAATTTTATTCTTTGTAATAACTCTACAATATTAAAAGAGATGCCATACATTTTGCCTTTTGTGATGAATCTAGAATTGTTGTAAAAGGAAAAAAATTGAAATACGATAAAATAATTTAGTTGATTTTATTACTTTTCATTCATATTTTTAATGGAAGAGATATTTTTGTAAACTGGGAATGCTTAGAGGGAAGATAAATGTAATTTTGAAAGATATTGGGGTGCAACTTGTAATTATGCAAACTCCTAGGGGAGATCACAGTAATTAACCCTATATATATAGAGAGAGAGAGGGATAGAGGGAGAGATGTATTCAAATGAATCCTTCGACTTCCAATTTCTGACCTGAGAAATATTGCAGACGGCCTTTACAACGAAGAAAGATTATGGAAGAGAAGAGAGGGAGGCGCAGTGGGCCCTATCTCAGAGGACACGTCATGGCCTCGAAAATACTGATACTAATACCCTTTTTCATGACAAAAACTTCAGGGAGCTCTCTGAGATTGCCGAGCAAGCCAAAAGACGCGCAGAGGTTGCAAGGTAACTACAAATTTATCCCCCTTACCTCTCTTGTTCTACGCTCTGTTTAGCGTCGTTTTTTTGCTCGGTCACTTTGAACAAAAATGTCACTATCATAGAATGCGTGCTTGGCAAGACTATGGTTATGATTCAATGCCCCCCAAAAAACTAGTTTTGAGCATAAAATTAGTGTATGAAGTTCCTTGGGTGAGGTTGGGTGTTCACAAACGATTGTTCATAACCATCGTGTTCACGACCGTCACCACTGTGCCAAACGGAGCTCTAATATCCCCCCTTAAACACAGCTTAAGTCAAATAAGTTCGATGTTTTAGGGGTTAACTTTTTCATGTTAGGGAAATTTGCTTTGATTGGTGCAAGTTAACCTTTCCTAACTTTCAAGCTTACCTTTGATTTATATAAACTTAAATTAATTGAATTAAATGTAGGGCATTTTTTGTAAATCAAAATGATGCATGCAATGAACATATTTATTCCTCATGGCTTTCATTTAGTGAAATTCATATGCAACGTGTTATTGCTTGCAAGTTAGTAGTGTGAAATCAACATTGGGGGCTAGTTAAATTGAATCGGAAATTGAACCGGAAGAAGAAAATGTTCACGGTCCAATTTTGAGTCGTCAGGCATGCAACCTTGTTGTTCTAAGTTTTTGTACACCAAATGATTGTAATTCTATGTGAGAGAACATATGCTCTATAATTTCATGGGATAGAACAAAAACAGAAGATGAATACTTGTGCTCTTCCTGTTGTGCAGACTAAGGGAACTTCGCACATTTAAAGGACACGTGGAGTCCGTGGCGAGGCTGAAGGGATTGGATGTTGATACACGAAAGCAACACTACACAGTGTAGGAGTCGACCTAAAAAAAACAGTAAAACAATCCAGCGAGGAACTAGATTGCTTTATCGGTTTACTGCAGCATTTTATTCTCTGCATAAACTTATAGTTATTGTAGCTTGAACAAAGGGTTTTCTTTGTTTATTGTAGGACAGTAGTAATAAACCTTTGTTTTTGTGAGGAGTATGTAGGAAAATGCTCTAGATTTTACTGTTTTTTTAACATATAAATTGGTCTGGATTGTTGATTTCAATTTAAATTGTGGGGTTTTAGTATTCTCTGCATAAATTTGGGGCCTCCCACTTGGAACGGAGTTCCGGACGTTGTGGTGGACCAATAACAACGCAAGAAAAAGACGGCCCGTTGCGCACAATTTTAGTATTTTACTGTGCATTGCGTGGGACTACAAATCACGGTAGCGTGCGTTGTTAGTGGTCCTGGACCGAAATGCTACGCCAGTTTGGGAGGGCGGTGGCATTTGGAGAGGGAGCCTTGGAGCAATACTCATGTAACTTCTTCACATGTGTATCTCTTTGAGCTTCTATTGTTGATGCAAATTGGCGGTAAGCATTTGTTCATATATATATTTTTATTATATAAAACAATAGTGATATTTGGAAGCACATCATCAGTTGAATCAGAACCGTTCGATCAAGCTACTTTAAAAACTGGCCGTCGGATTCAAAAGAGGAGGACTGCCAAAATCCATTCCCCCAAAATTTGTTTTTCCCGAACTCCAGAAATCCCGATCCCCATTTCGCCTCCCCTACCTTCCCGAGTTTACCGCTTGCTGTCGGCGGTGGGGCCGGTGCCCACCTGGGGTTCGCCGGCCTCCGGCGAACCCGCTCGCCGGCCTCCGGCGAACCCGCTCGCCGCTAGACCACCCTCGGCGGGTTCGCCGGAGGCCGGCAAACCCTCAGGCGGGCGCCGGGCAGGCCGCCGGCGGCTCCGTCGCCTGCAGTAGGTGTAATGGGCGGCCATGTGCAGTTTTTTTTTCTTTTTTGAACCACACAGGCAGGGCCACCGCCGGCGGTGGCCCTGCCCGCTCGCCGCTAGAAACCCCTGCGGTTTCGCCGGAGGCCAGCAAACACCCCGGTCGGTGCCGGGTAGGCCGCCGGCGGCTCCGCCCCATCCATGCGCCCCACCCCTTCCACCCGCCCTGCGTAGTTTTTTCCTTTTTTAGAATTTTAAAATTAATTAAATAATATTTATTTATTATAATTAATAAAATTATTAAATAGCTTCCATATGCGGGCGAAGCCCCTGACGGTTTCGCCGGCGCCCGGCGAACACCCCTGTGGGCGCTGGGCAGGCCGCAGGCGGCTCCGCTGCCGGCCGCAGGCAGAAGGGGCGGTCGTGTGCAGTTTTTTTCCTTTTTTAGAATTTTAAAATTAATTAAATAATATTTATTTATTATAATTAATAAAATTATTAAATAGCTGCAATATGCGGGCGAAGCCCGTCGGGGGCGGGCTTGGGGGGGGGCGAAGCCTGCCGGGGGTGGGCGAAGTCCGCTTGAATACCAAGCGGGCGAAGCCCGTTTGGTTGTGGGCGAAGCCCACAACGACGCATCGAGAATGGGCGAAGCCCGTTCGAAAATGCTAGTATATATATATACAGTGACAGATGCAAGAATTTTTTCCTGCGTGGGCGGACCTAAAAACTTGAAGAAAAAATTTTGCAATACAGAAAATAATCAAACTAACTTACTAGACATATCTACAACTAATACACATTTAAAACATGATACACATATCAATAAGAACATGTCCTTCATTACTTCATAGTAAGAACATATAAGATAAAAATAAAAAAAAATACACCAATAGACAAGAAGTGCAACAAAAAAAGACTGAGGCTCTATTTGGTTCGGTGTTTCACTGCTCCGTTTGGGGCAAACGCCACTGGAAGGCGGGTAAACAAATGAACCTTCGGCGGCGTTTGCTCCGTTTCCACCCACCCGCCATGAGAAACACCCAAAAAACTCAATTTGGAGCAGCCACCTCCCCCCTCTGGTTCGAACACTCCGTTTCCACTCGCCGGATTGACCCGCCACCATCGAACCAAATGAAACCTGAAACATCATACACAAAAGAAGTGCGGCTTGTAGTATGCAGAATAACTTTGCTTATAAAATTTCTCTACGAGCTTTCATGTTTTGAAAGCATTTCATTATCGTCTCATTGTTGATAGTAGAAAATACATCTTTTTCAATATATGTCACTAAACATGCATTCATTCATTCACCCCTCATTCGATTACGTAGTGTTGACTTAATAATCTTTATTGCCGAAAAGCTCTTTCTACAGTTGCAGTTGTAACATGTAATAATAGTGCGAGCTTCACAAGCAAAAATATCAATGGATAAGGAACATCTTTCTTCAATTCAACTAATCGTATAGCTAATCCTCCAAGACCAATCAACTCTGCAAATTCATCATTTGAGCGAATATCCAAAATATAATTTTCAAGCTGATTATCGAGCTCCATTAATTGAACTGGAGAAAAGTTCATGGGATAATGACCAGCAAATCGAATCAGTTTGTACTTATTAAATGCAAAAAATTCATTACTTGGATCCAAACTTGTCATACATAAAAACAATTCAGTATTCACTTCATCAAATCAATTATTTAGGTCGACAAGTTGTATATCTATGACCGCATAAAATAATTCCACACGAGAAAGATGAAGGTTTGATGTATCTTCAGATTTACGTCTTGATTTTTCACGTGCAACAAATTTATCTTTCATATTTGGAACAACAAGTTCACGTTTGTTGCAGAAAAGAGTTACCTCATGAAGTAAATAATCTCATCCATTATCCCTCAATGTTTGTAACCGTAGCTTGGAAATTCTGACAAGATTCATGACATTTACAAGGTCTTGATCAATCATTTGTAATGCTTGTAATAAATCATTAGTGATCCCTAAGATAGTTCTCATTAAGTGGAGCTGGAATATAAATTCAAAACACTGCATAACATTCAATAATTCATTTTCTTCATCTTTTTGGTCTGAAAGTGTGTCATCCTCTTCAATTATCCCAAGCACATCAATAACTGATGAGAATAAGCAAATTAAACTCAAAAGAGTTCTATATTGCGAGTTCCATCTTGGGTCTCCTGCTCTTTTCAAAGTTTTTTCTTGATTCAAACCTCTCCCCGTTACAACTTTACCACTAGATATTTCTTCAACAACTTTTATAAATTGCTTCTCCCCGAGAATGTTTCTACGCTTGCAAGATGCCCCAATAATGTTTGTTATAATTGCCACCAAGCTAAAAAAAGAACAAAACTTTTTGTGTTTTTTTACGACCGCAACAAGTGTCAACTTAAATTGATGAGCAAAATAATGAACATAATATGCAGATTGATTTTTTTTCATAATCAATGATTTTAGACCATTGAATTCACCTTGCATATTACTAGCTCCATCGTATCCGTGTCCCCGTAAGCTTGATAGACTCAACCCATTTTTAGCAAAAAAAATGCTCAATCACTAGCTTAAGTGATGAAGCACTCATATTTTCAACATGGATAATGCCCAGAAAGTGCTTAATTATCCTTCCATTCTTGTAGACATAACATAGAGCTATAGTCATTTGTTCTTTAACAGAGAAATCACGAGCGTCATCAACTAAAATAGAAATTAACTCAGCTTGTACAATCTCTTTAATGATGATATTTATAGTCTCTGTTGTTGCAACTTGGACAATATCTCTTTGGATACTTGGTGCTACTAATTTAAGATTTTCAGGAGCATTCCGTAGTATAACTTTATTGATGTTTTCATTATGATCTGCAAAAATTGAATAAGTTCTAGAAAATTACCTCGATTGTTTGATTCTTTAGATTCATCATGACCATGAAATACTAATCTTTGCTTTAAAAGAAATCTAATACAATCCAATGAAGCTTCAATGCGGGTGCGATAATCATTTTGAGCTTGTTCAGATTGAGTGCACAAAGCAACTGCAATGTGTTGTTTTTGGTTCATCAAGTCAAGACAAGCTCTCAAGCATTTGTTATGGATACTACTAAGATTTCCAATATGAACATCCAACATATCTTTATGTATCCAATTTGTGAAACCACCAATAACAAAAGCATCTCCTCCTTCTTGGTCACCATGCTCCGGCTTGAATAGATAATAGCATAAGAAAAATGCAGCATCTTTTACTATGGTATACTCCAACCAGTAACTATATTCCTCAAACCAAGAACGAATAAATCTACGTGGATCGTTTTCAATAAGTCTAATTGGGAAATTATGATTTTTTGGTTGGAATGCTTTTTTCTGTAGATACCACCTTTGAACCTTCTCTCTATCATTTAAATCATAATCATAAATATTCTTTCGTAATCCCGAGTCTGCAGGAAGCTCGTCTATATTGAGTTGTAATCGTGGACAGATAACTCTACTGGAAGAAACAACTGATTCTAAGCTTGTTTTTCTCTTAATTTTTTTTCCATACGGACCTAAAAAAAAGGTTTAAAGATTGGTCCTACATCAATTGTCATTCTTCAAAGATCAGACCACAATAGGAAAAATTGTAGTGGTAAAATGGATAAGGGCCAAGATCAAGTTTGCATATGCTTTTTGACAAAATAGTGTAAATATTTAAGATCTGTAAACACCAAATTGTTCAAAATTGAAAAACAAATAAGAAATAATAGAGTGATCCATGAACACTAAATAATATAAAGATTTAAGATCAAGTTTTGATGGCCGAAATAAGGATAAAAGAGTGATAATGTGATACCTGCTTGAAGCCTGTCGGCTCATGACTGTCAGACTGTCGGAGAAGAAGGTCAGAGGGGAGATGTTGGTCTAGTCACCAATCGAGACACCTGTTGGAGAAGAAGATGGTTGTTGCTAAAGAAAGGAGGTGACCGTTTATATATACTCTGAACCCTAGAATAGACAGCTATTTATATATAAATCACTGTCTATTTTAGGGTTCAGGGTAGAATAGACAGCGGTTTATATATAAACCCCTGTCTATTCTAGGATTCGGGGTAGAATAGACAGCGATTTATATATAAACCGCTGTCTATTCTAGGGTTCGGGGTAGAATAAACAGCGATTTATATATAAACCGTTGTCTATTTGAGTATAAACAACGGTTTATATATAAACCACTGTCTATTTGTGTATCGACAACAATTTATATATAAACCCTGGCGGTTTATATATAAATCATTGTTTATTCGAGTATTGACAACTGTTTATGTCGAGTGTCCAGTACATCTAACATTGTCAATTCCATTATTTTTTTTTTAAAAATAAGGCCCAAAAATCTGGCGCTGTTCCCGCTCACAAAGAAGAACCCTATTCCATGATTTTTTTTCTCAGTGTGGGCGGACGCCCACACTCTCCCTTTATTAGGTCCGCTCCCACACACACACACACACACACACACACACACACATACACGAGTGAGGAGCCTACGGCCAACCACAATATTACCCCGATTGTGATATAGTGCACGGGGCGGGCCCCTTAAAAGTCAAAAGTTGCTGCTCACTTAGAGGGGGGGGGGGGGGGGTGAATAAGTGATTTACTTTTTTTTGGGTTTCTTGTTTATTCTTTTTAATCAGTACAGATGAATAGTAAAACACACAATCAAACCACAACACACAGAGATTTATAGTGGTTACTTAAGAATGTGTACATCCACTTTCTCTCTTCACCTATCTAACAAAGAGCTAGCTTAGGCCAAACTTCTCCAAAACATTTCTTAGATCCTCAGATCTTACAACTCAGGAACACATGTTCCCTACCTCAGACCTTTACCCAGGTCTTACAACTCATGCTACACAAAAGCCCTACAACCCAAGTTTTCCTTAAGCCTTACAAACTCAGACGCTAAGCCATACAACTCAGGCTTTAACGCAAGCCCTACCTCAATCTCCACACATAGAGATTTACACTCAGATCATAGATCCAACAACACAGATTCACAAGAAATCCTACAGAGAAAATAAAATATAGATTTTGACTCAATAGATTAAGGTTTGAGTCTTCCACTAGATGCATGTAGATTTATCAAGGATTACAAGATTGCGTAAATGTTGGTGAAAATGATGCAGATATATTTACCTGCTTATTCAAGCTTCTCAAACTGCTGTAATACATGCAGTTGCTGATTAACGTCTTTCATGTTATTCTTTCTATATTCTTTCTTAATTCTGTTTGCTTAAGAAACATTGGGCGACGAACCGTCCTTCCGTCTTCCTTCATTGGAAGCCCTCAGGATATGTATCAGAGGTATTAAGATGCAATGTCAATTGTGCAACACTACGACAAACCAAATATATTTTTAACAATGACGTGCAATACTAATTGGTGTGAAATCAAAAATGAACTTTATCCACGAAAACTTTCGCATGATCGTCCAGATCTACTTACAAGAATCTTTCGAGCTAAATATGAAAACTTAAAGGATGAGATCTTCAATAAAGGTATTCTTGGAAAGGTGGTTGCACACATTCACATTATTGAGTTTCAAAAGAGAGGTCTACCATACGTACACATATTGGTTATTTTTGATGCGGAAAATAAATTAAATACTCCAGATGAGTACGATTTTTTGATTAGCGCTGAGATACCCAATAAAGAGGCCGATCACCCTTTATATCATGCAGTTCTAAAACATATGATACATGGACCATGTGGTCACTTCAAAGCCTCACCCTTTAACCGAATGCACAATGCATGAAAAATTTTGGGTGCAGTAAGAGGTATCGTAAGCCTTTTGCAGAGTATACTGTTCAAGGGAATGACTCATATCCTGTTTATCGACGTCAGATTGACAATAGTAGAACTATTACTGTTGGTCGTGGCGTTGTGGTGGATAATAGATGGGTTGTTCCATACAAACCGTGGTTACTCTTAAGGTATGATTGCCACATCAATGTGAAGATATGTAGAAGTATTATGAGTATTAAATATTTATATAAGTATGTCTATAAGGGACACGATTGCGTGTCATTTGAAGTTCGCCCTGCCCCTAATTATGTTGAGGTGAGCAAGTTCGTTGACGGTCGTTGGGTTTGTGCACCAAAGATATTGTGGAAAATATTTAAGTTTGAGATGACGAGGATGTATCCTTATGTTACGAGACTGCAAATTCATTTACCAAATCAACATCAGGTTCACTTCGGTAGTGAGGAAATAATTTCAAGTGTCTTGGCAAATGAGAGGAATTCTAAATCGATGCTGACTGAATTTTTTCGTGTGTATAATGACGACCAAGAGCGTGACAAATACTTATATAAAGATTTTCCAAAATACTACGGATATCTACCTGCCGAGCGCAAGTGGATACCGAGAGTATCAAATCTAAAGGTTATTGGTAGAATATATGCAGTCAACCCAATGAAAGGCGAAAGGTTTTACTTATGACTGCTACTTAATCATGTTAAGGGTCCAAAATCATTTGAGGATCTAAAGTGTACGGGCGGTGTTCAATGTACAACCTTTAAACAGGATGCAGAGCAACACAACCTTCTTAAAGAGGACGATAACATTCGAGATTGCCTGCCTGAAACATGATGTTTTAGAATGCCAATTTCGTTGAGAAGCCCTTTGCAATGATTTTGTTATATTGTGAACCGACCTCTATACAAGATCTGTGGGATGAGAATTTTGATAGTATGATCGAAGATTACACTTCAACCAGCACTTCAAATAGAACTTATAAAAAGACAAGTTACTTCATGATTTAGATGACATTCTACAACTTCATAAGAAAACAGTAAAGGATTTTGGTTTGCCGGGCATAAGTGAAGGTTTTAAGGGCTTCCACGTCTTCTCCAGTCTAATAGAACATGAACGTTCGTTCTCAATATCTGATGATGACTTAAATTCAGTAAGCTCATTTAATCCAGAACAACTGTCAGCATTCAACATCATCGGTGCAGCTATACGAAAAAGACAAAATACAATGTTTGTAACACCCCGAAAATTGTATTCGAGCAGGTCGCGTCAAAAGGGGATTTCAATTTCTGTTAGGGGTACACGGCCAGGGACACGGGCGTGTCCATGACCATGTCATGCTGGGCGTGTTGGTCGGCTGTGTCCCGAGAAGGACACGGCAGGAGACACAGTTTGACATTTTTTTGACACGGGCGTGTCAGGGGTGACACGGGCGTGTGCATACCCGTGTCCCCACCCGTGTTCGGTAGGGTCGTGTCGGTTGGCGTGGCGGTTACTGATGATTCGCCTCCGGACACGGGCGTGTCGGGGATCCGACACGGGCCTGTCGTGGCGTTCGACGATCTGGGTTCGACGAAATTTGGCGCGTTCGACGATCTGGGTTCGACGAAATTTGGCGCGTTCGACGATCCAGGCACACGGCCTGGGACACGGCCGTGTGCGAGGTCGTGTTCAGCCTAGTTTTGGGATTTTTCTGAGCGGATCAGAGCCGTTCGATTTCTTTTGTTAGGATCCGACGGTCCTGGGGAATCCCTGCTTTGTTAAGGCCGGGAATAGAGGATTAATCCCTCATTCTCTCCCTTAGTCTCTCTCTCTCTCTCAAGGAGTTAGAAAGAGGAGGAAGAAGGAGGAGTTTTCCGGCCGCCAACGAAGCATTGGAGCGCAGTTTAGAGAACCGAGAGCGGATCCGTGGAGAGAATCTCGTTACGAAGACTTCTATCCGGATAGTTTTCAATGGCGCCGAAGCATACTACAAGGGTAACGATTCTCAACTTGAGCATGTGAAGCTCTCTTCCTTTTGCATAGGGAAACCCGCTCCCGCGAGTGTGCGGTGAGTGTGCGGTATTCCTTGGGGTTGACGTGAATAGTCCCCCTTGTGTTGCATATAGAGTCCGAAATCGTTATACGGACATAGACATTGTGTGTGAAGCCTACCCGGACATGTTGGTCTGGATCGGTGATGTTACATTTGTATGATTTGCCGGAGAAGACTTCGTGCTTTGTGTTTTCGGGTTTATACACGGTAGATTGCAGCAGGGATCCTTGGGGATTAACTCCAAGGCGCACCCGGAAAACTGAGTGGAACCGTTTTTCTGCTAACTTGGCGGTCAGGGAACCGGCCTTGAACATAACTGGGTTATGTGTTTGTTTGGAATATTTTGGGATCCGAGAGAAGCTTGGCTCGTGTGTACGTCTTAATGTGACTACGTGGTATGAGCAACGGGCAAGTGGAATCAGACCTAAGCTATGTGATTTGGTGCGAGAGACCCGAAAAGGGGACTGACCGTTGGCATAGTCGGGATCCTTAGACAGTGGTCAGTAAGGCTAAAATGCTCATGTTGTTGCCATCCTGGGGATTGTGGTGAAGACGCTGATTGGTCAGGATTCACCGTTAATGTGCCCTGAGTGCACGAGGTGTTTGGCCGTGTGAGCCTACACCTGTGGCGAAGTATATTTAATAAAATTGTTTAGCTGGGCTAACGACATGCAGGGAAGGAGCACCGCCGTCCCGAGAAAAGGGGCGGGGTAGTTATAATTTGGTCGGCTTTTGACTGACCGTTGCTTGTTTGCCACCATGCGGTGGAATGTTGCTTGCAGGTGCTGCAGAGCCGAGTGCTAAATAGCGGGCTGGAGCCCATGTTGCTGAACTTGCCCTCAAAGGCCTTAGTGAATAGCTATTTTTGTTTTGTCATGTGTGGACGGCCTGCGAGACGAAGTATGTAAGACATTATATTGTTAAGTGAACTATTGTAAGGCCATAAGGCCGTGTACCTTTCAGTGTATTGCTATTTCATTCCGGTGGTAGTGATTGTGGACATTCATGTTAATTGAGTATTTAATTTGGGTTCTTTCAACTTTTAAAAGCTTCCGCTAGAATGCTCTGTGTTGGGACGAGTAGTCTTAATTGGATGGATTGGTTCTTGATGCGTAACCCTTCCAACTGTCCATAGTATATGGCGTCGGGTTCCAGCTGGACCTTCTTTCATATACCATACGACGGATGAGGGTGTTACAATTTGGTATCAGACTTCTGGTTACGGTCCGGTTTAAAATGAATTCGTGGACGAATTCTCTTTTTAAGGGGTGATGAGCACATGTGTGTGTCATCGTTATAACATCAAAAGAACCCATGAATGTCCACTTAGGAATGAAAAATACACTAATTTTGTGGAACCTGAGTGTTCCAATGATTGCTTTTAGCAATTTGTTTGTCGTCTAATCGGGGGTCTTTGCTCTTATAGGCGGCTAGGAGCGGTGCTGGTCAATCGGAGCGTCCGCAATCGGCGGAAAGTAGCGCACCGAGGGATGTGCCTACAACACCTCCTTCAGCGGAGACCATCAGGATGGTGGCTGAAGCAGTTTTTGCCATGATTAATGCCCAACCTGCAGGGCAAATGCACCATGCACCTCCTGTTGTTGGGCAAGAACCGGTTGGGGCGGCTGAGCCGAGAGTGGTGGAGCATCCAGCAGTTGGTCTGGTAGAGCCGAGGAGAGCTACAGAGAGGCAGCTCCAGCATATAATGAGCTTTAATCCTCCAGTATTTGATGGGTTTGGAACTCCAGCGCAGGCTGAGGATTGGCTCTCTACGGTAAAGAGGGTTTTGACGGCCACGTTAACAGAGGAGTGGCAGAAGACCACCATAGAGACCTTCCTTTTGACTGATGAAGCAAGGCTGTGGTGGGATGAGTTGGAGTTTCATCTCTTGGTGGGAAGGCAGCTTACTGATGTTCCTATGGAGGAATTCTCAAGGTTATTCTTGGCCAGATTTCTACCATCTTCTCAGAGGCTGGAGATGGAGAACCAGTATCTTGGATTGTCTCAGGGAACTAGAAGCGTGGGCGAGTACCTCCACGAGTTTACTCGTTTGGGGTGTTATGCTGGTACTATGTTCTCGGAAGGGGAGTTGAAGACTAATCGATTTTATGAGGGTCTACGTGGCGACCTACAGTTACTCCTTGCTGGGCCTAGGGCGCAGGGCTTTCTAGCCTTGGTCAATTCGGCCCGATCGTTGGAAAAGGTTGCAAAGAAAGTGCAAGAGAAGAAGGACCCAGGGGAAAAGAAGGTAGAGTTCAAAGTGCCAAGTACAAAGTCAGGTTTCCGCAGGTGGAACAAGAAGCAGAGGACTTCGAACTCAACCCCTTCGTCTAGTGCATCGGGGGCAACTCCAAGTCGAGTCCCAGGAGCTTGCTACAATTGTAGGAAGACGGGGCATTTTGCTCGTGAGTGTTGGAGCGGACGTGCAAAGTCCGAGAGGAAGTCTAGAGCGACCTATGAAGAGAAAAGGAAGGCGGTGAAGTCAACCGCGTTCCATCATGCTCCAGCCCAGCCTAGAGTTTACAATCTTGGCCTGCAAGAGGCCATAAAGCAAGCTGACGTGGTGACAGGTATGAGTTAAATTATAGCCGTTTAACTTTATGTAGATGTTACCTCTTTTGTATGTTACCTTACTTTTATTGGTGTTAGGATTCGTGTTGGTTTTCGATTGTCGGGCGAGAGCCCTTTTTGATACGGGAGCTTCACATTCCTTCTTGTCCGAACAATTTGTGACGCGCATCGGGGTCCCTCCCTCGATGGCAAAAGACAAGCTGGATGTGTTGTTGCCCAATAAGTGCTCAATGCGCGCGGATAAGGTCTGTGTAGTCAAGATCCGGATTGGGGATCAGAAGTTTGATTTGCGGGCATTGGTGCTACCGTTAGTAGAATTTGATGTAATCTTTGGTATGGACTGGCTCTCGGAGCAGCAAGCTTACATTGATTGCAAACGAAAGGAGGTTAAATTGGGATTAAATTCTGAACGGGAGACAACGTTTGCGGGCATGAAGGGTTCGGAGAAAGTTTTGATGTCGGCCCTTCAGGTGATTAAGGCGGTTCGGTCTGGGGCAGAGTTGTTTGTCACATTGGTGCAGGCCGCAATGCCTAAGATGAGTCTAGACAGTATCCCAATTGTGTCCGAGTATCCCGATGTGTTTCCAGATGATCTCCCAGGAGCCCCCCATCAACGAGAGATTGACTTTACTATTGAGCTGGTGCCGGGTGCCAAGCCGGTGTCACGCTCTCCGTATCGGATAGCGCCAAGAGAGTTGACAGAGTTGAAAGTGCAACTGCAAGAGTTGTTGGAGTAAGAATATGTGCGTCCAAGTTCATCGCCTTGGAATGCACCGGTTCTTTTTGTTAAGAAGAAAGATGGGAGCTTACAATTTTGTATTGATTATCAGGAGTTGAACAAGCTTACGGTGAAGAATAAGTATTCGATCCCAAGGATCGACGACCTATTTGATCAGTTGGTTGGATCTGCGGTATATTCGAAGCTAGATCTGAAGTCCGGTTACTATCAGTTGAAGATAAGGGAAAGCGGCATCCCAAAGACAGCATTCAGCACGCAGTTTGGGCATTATGAATTCACGGTCATGCCGTTTGGTTTGACGAATACGCCATCCGTGTTTATGGATCTGATGAACAGGACGTTCAGAGAGTATCTGGATCGTTTTGTGATAGTGTTTATCAACGACATCCTGGTATACTCGCAGTGTGAGGAGGACCATTACAAGCACCTACACATGGTGTTGGAGACTCTGAGGAAAAGTCAGTTGTATGCTAAGTTGTCCAAGTGTGAATTCTGGTTATCCTCAGTAGCGTTCCTTGGTCATGTTATTAGTGGAGATGGGATAGCGGTGGATCCGACGAAGATAGTGGCGATACGTGAGTGGCCTACCTTGATTACGATGGCGGAGGTCCAGAACTTTCTGGGGCTTGTCGGCTACTATAGACGCTTCGTAGAGAACTTTTCATGGATAGCGCTTCCACTCACAATGTTGACAAGAAAGGACCATAAATTTGTGTGGTCGCTAGGGTGTGAGCACGCTTTTGAAGAGCTGAAGAGACGGTTGACCACGACGCCTATTTTATGTTCGCCGAGTGGGACCGAAGGCTTTGAAATTTATAGTGATGCTTCGGGCAGCGGTTTGGGTTGTGTTCTGCTACATCATGGGAGTGTGATAGCCTATGAGTCAAGGCAATTGAAGGTTCACGAGAGGAATTATCCGGTTCACGACTTAGAGTTCGCGGCCGTGATATTCGCTCTAAAGCTGTGGCGACACTATTTATACGGTGTGAAAGTCGACATCTACACCGATCATAAGAGCATGAAATACTTGTTAGATCAGAAGGATCTGAACATGAGGCAGCGGAGGTGGATAGAGTTCTTGGGGGACTACACCTTCGAGATACATTATGTACCTGGTAAAGCAAATGCAGTGGCTGATGCGTTGAGCTGCAGGGCGACTGCGCAGGCCAGTTGGTTGTCGATGCATGATGAGAGCTTGGTCCGTGATTTGGAGGCTTTGGAGATTTCCTGCGTTGATAAGCAGTCAAGTGCCGAGACAATGTTGTGTTGGACAGAGGTGCAGTATGACCTAGCTGATAGAATTCGACAGGCTTTGGTTCAGGATAACAACATGAGGCGGATTTTAGATGAATCCTTGGATGGGTCAAATTCCCAGTTTGTTTTTGAGGAGGGATTGCTAAGGAAAGACAGTCGGCTATGCGTTCCTAGTGCGGATAATCTTCGGGAGGAGTTGATGTACAAGGCTCATCATACCAAGTACTCAATCCACCCTGGAAGCACGGAGATGTATAGAGACATGAAGAAGTTGTTCTGGTGGTCAGGATTGAAGAAGAATGTAGCACTCTACGTAGCCAAGTGCCAAACTTGTTGTAAGACCCCATTTTTTTTTCTTTCTCGACACCGGGGTCTTATGCCCAGAACCGCCGCTTTGCGGTGACCCTTCACGCCTTGAAGCGGCATCACCACAAAACGCCGTTTCTGCCGGCCAATTCGATCGCAGCATAGTAACAAAATTAGAGTAATATCATGCGCAGCAAAACTCTAAGTAAAAGTCCACAGAAATATCACATCAAGTAAAATATCTCCACGATGGGAGAGTCCACAAAACCAAGCACTGTAAATAAGGGCTTATGCCCGATACAACAATTCCTCACTACAAGATCTCTCATGAGGAAATAAAATAAAGACTTCTAGAGTAAGGGCCTCACGGTCCCAGCTGTCTGAACTCCTGTGCTAGACTGCCCTATCTCCAAGCGTGTCGACCTCTGGGGCTGCTCCTCCAATCTGGGCTCCGCGATCCCCTAAATGATGTGGTTCGAAAACCGTTAGTCTAAAAGACTAAGTCCTATCATCCCCCACCCCTTCCCCCGTGGCTCCTAGGCACCGAGCGGAGAGGAAGAAAGGGAGGACTTGAAAGTGGAGAGTATATCAAATGCAGGTGACGGTGGACCTAAAACTAGTAATTTATATAGTAACTAATCATATTTGTAAACAAGTAAAGTAAAGTGACCTTAACTTATATGGGTACATATAAGCAAGGGGTCTTTTGCAAGGCTCCCATCGTATAAAGAGTCCCATACCAATTTATACGTTGGGGTGTCGGTTATTAACAGCAATATATATATGTAAAAAAAATTAACCTTAATTTATAAACTTGCCCACACAAGCTTATAGACCAAGGGGTCGTTTTGCAGGGCCTAATGTATAAGTGTCCCATACCACTTATATTTTAGGTGTCAAAGGTTAAATGAATCGCTTATGCTATGACATGCAAGTGGGTATGATGGATCAAGCAAGTGCAACACACACACCCGACTCTGTGCACACAGACCTTTAGTTCCCCCTTTCTGGAGCCTTACCTCCCAGGATACCTCCGTAGTGGCAGACGGAAGCGGTGGGTTGGGCCTCGCCCACCTCTAAACCAGTATAGCACTGCTGGTCAGACCTATCGTACGCCTCAACGCTGGTGCACAAGCGGACTCCTGCGTACTCTTGCCGGCTGGCGCACCGGACTTCTGTTGGCGAAGTGCTATCACAACACTTGCCGAGTCAACGTATTGGTGTCTGTGCTAAGATCCTCCAATACCGAAGACCCACCACCTTAATATCATTCCTTTTATGCACATGCAAATTTAGCGTAATCAAAACCCGAGCCGAATCTCCCCGGACCAACACGTCCGTCACAAACAATCGAGCCGAAGCTCCCCGGACCAACATCCCGTGCCATCAGTGTCTGTGAAATGTGCAACCCTAATTACTAAGTTACTCTTTTCAGCTTGTTAAATAGTTTACGTTAACCCAGGACTGCCCCCGGTATTCCCTGTGAAGGGCTCTCAAGGGGCACTAGGAACTGTGTTGGGATTACGCCCAGCGTTCCCTTTCGCAAGGTACTTATTTTATTATTGGTTGATTCCCTTACCCATTACTTTCTCATGTTTCGATATGCTAATCCTAGGGTGATTTGACTCCAACTCTCCTTGGGTAGGACGATCTTTCGTCGGACCCGAACGCCTTTAAACCCTGGACAAAACCACACCCTACTCACTCATCTTCCAAAGATGCAGCCCA
Organism: Platanthera guangdongensis; assembly: GCA_039583875.1. Taxonomy (NCBI): domain Eukaryota; kingdom Viridiplantae; phylum Streptophyta; class Magnoliopsida; order Asparagales; family Orchidaceae; genus Platanthera; species Platanthera guangdongensis. Next base: position 180,650,442 of record CM077156.1, read on the forward strand.
TTCCACTTGTTCTTACAGCAAACCATCAAGACCCATCATACGTGCCCTAATTCACATCCAAATGAATTCCTGCAGTTTTGCTATATGCAGACCACTTAAGCTACATGATGTACTCAATAGGTGATACTCTAAATTCTCCTCCAATAACTCTACAAATTTTACCAGAGGTCTATTATGATAAACATAGTCTAAATTCAGAAAAATTATATTTTTCCTAATTAATCTACTATTTATTGAATTTTCCTCAACAACTAGGCCATAGTCAATTTGAACATGAACCATAAGATTTGCTCAGGTAATGGCCTCCTAAAATTTTTATCCACTAAATAACAGAGAAATATTATTGGTTGCCAATGTTCATAATTTTCCATATAGTTATTGACCTCTAAAATATTTATTAAAAATACTTCCCAAGATCAAATATAATGAAGGAAGTGCCACAAATAAGTCTCCAATAATTATGTAAAAATTACTAGGGCTTCATAAGGAACTAGAAACATCATGATGAAGAAATTAGAATTTTTCAGACCATCTAAATGTCATTATTGAATTTACCAAAGTTCCATAGAATTAAATAATTAAAGAAGCAACTACTAAATATCATTCTTCAAAAATTTCATAAACATTTAAAGAGATGGGTACCATTATTATAAGCCCCTTTGCTAAGTTTCATCAGATTTAATCAAGTATATTTATCTCCAAAAATTCCTAAGTGGAAATTGTAAAACATGACTTTGTGAATAAAGTACCAAAAATATTCATCCAAAATTTATTATAAAATTTCCAGAGATGTATATACCCTAAACAACTACCCATGCAAAAACTCAACCCTTTTCAGAAGGTTTTGGTATTAGATCTTATGATTTCAAAACTAGTGCCCTAAACTAGGGTTATAGATTTAAGGGGTTTAAAGCCTTCCAAATGCCCTAAAATTTTAACCACAGGACCATAGTAACCCTATGGACATCTGTCCCAAGTTTCAAACCCATCCAAGGTCTTTTGACCCCAAGTTCCTCAAACCCTAGAAATTTACCCTAAAGGGCCTACCCTAAAATTCTAGGGCTACCCTAGTCCAAACCACTCCAAACTTCATAAGTGAGTGTAAAAAGTCAAAGTATATCAGTGGCCAAAATTTCAGCCTCTGATGAGGGAATTTGGCCACTCAACCATCAAATAGTGGTTTTTGACCAAAATACCCTTATAGGGTCATATATAGGGTGGGCAAATTACCTATCCTAAACATCTCCAAATGAGCTAAAGTTTTAACCCTATACCTATCATGACACCTAAGACCACCCACCAAAATTTGGGGGATTTTTAAATTAATTAGGTCACATAATTAAATTAATCATGATTTATTAAATTTTTCTAAAAACTATAGAAAAATGTTCTCCAAAAATTCTAAATTTTGGACAGGTTCTAGTTATGACTAAGACCTTCTCACTGCCCAAATTTCAACTTGTTTGGACAAGGAATGAAGTGTGGGCACCAAAAATAATTTCTGTTTAGGTCTAGGTATAGGTCCTACCACAAATGGTACCCTGGTCCAACCAGTGGCCCAAAAGGGTCCAAACAATTTTTGCTACAAAATAGACACCCTAAGCTACAATTTTCATGTTGGGCAGATTTCCATTCAGGGTCCCTAAGTATTGTTAAAAATTAAATACATTAAATACATCAAATGTGACAGAAATGAAATAATATTCATTTAAATCCTAAAGTTTCTGATTGATGCCGCGCGAATCTTGGCGCAGATCAACGGCGCGGGGTTATCGTCCCCGATGAGCCAACGGCCAGGATTGCCTCTTCCTGTGCCGACTTCAAACGCCTGCCGCCGGCCACCCAGTCCCTTCCCCGGCCGGCCACCGCCACCATCACCTCCGTTGAGGTGGTGGCTATCGCCAGACGGCGGCACAGCCGCCGGAGGGGCGGATTCCGGCGATCCAACCAAGAAATTTTCTCGCCGAAAGCCATGAATTTCTGAATTGGATCGGGCTCAATGAGCCCGAACCTCAGCCCTAATGAAACCTAAGATCTGCCCATGAGAAAAGAGGAGGAGGAGGACGGGAGAAACTGCCATGGCCATCATGGCCATTAAAGGCTTGTTTCGGCCATGATGGTGGAGGCTGTAACTGCCCCTTGACAGCCAGGAAAACGGCTGGAAACTCCTCCCCTTCACTGGAGGAGATGAATGTGCTGCATCAATGGGGACCATTGGCCTTTCCTTGCCAATCTCCTCCTTCAACTCTCTTTCCCTTTTTCTCTCTCCTCCATTAGTGTGGGATGAAGCTTTCTCTCTCTTTCCTAGTCACCAAAACTGACCATGCTGACTCCCCAGCCTATTGGCAGCCTTTCCACCCATAATTTCATTATGTTGTGGTTAACTTAAAAGAAAAAGGGGTTGAGCTTGGGTTGACTCATTTAGGCTAATTTGACCTAACTCTAGAATAGAGTTGACCTTGGTCAACATGACCATTGAGTTGAACCCCAAGGAGTCCTTGTGACCTATTGGACTCCCTTAAGGTCTAGGAAGACTTGTTAAGGTTGGTTGGGCATCTTGGGGGTCACATGCCCCTTGGTAAGGGCACTTTGATCATTTTAGGGCCAGAGTTGACTTGGGTCAACAAAACCATTTGGGTTGACCCTATTGGGTCCTTGGTGACCCATTGCCTCCCCTAAGGTCTAGGAAGGGTTATGTAGGGTTACCCTGCACTTTGGAGGTCACATACCCTTAGTAAGGGTACTTTGACCAGATTTAGGAGCTTGAGTTGACTTGGGTCAACCTGGCCTCTAGGGCTGACCCCAATGTGTCCTTAGTGACCCATTGACCTCACTTTAGGGTTAGGAGGGCATGGGTGGGGTCCTCTAGGCTAGGAGTAGGTCAATTGACCCTAAGTAGGCTAGTTTGACCCATTTAGGGTTAGGGTTGACCTTGGTCAATTGAGTCTCTTTGTTTGACCCCAATGGGTCCTTATGGCTCTAATGGGCCTCCCAAGGTATTAGGTGCGTGCTTGTGTAGGGTTTTGGGGTCAAGGTGTAGCCCATGGTCATGGTTCAGAGTTCTACTATTTGCAGACCATGGTGATCCCCCACCTTTCTGTCCCCTATCTCTTGACTCATTACTGGCTTCCTAGGGTTTGTCATGACCTAGTCATGGCCAAAACCATTCTTAGGGGTCTAGTTGGAAATGGGATGTTACACTTGTGCCTTGGTGAAGGCGGAGTGCCAAAAGCCCGGAGGTTTCCTAAGACCTTTGCCTATTCCGGAATGGAAATTTGATGACATTTCAATGGATTTTGTGCATGGTTTGCCAAAGTCGCAGAAGGGAAACGACGCCATTTGGGTGGTCATGGACAGGTTGACTAAAGTGTCCCATTTTATCCCGAAAAGGAAGGAAGATCCGGTGGAGAAGTTAGCCAAACTCTACGTGGATAACATTGTACTGTTGCATGGTGTGCCCTGCAGTATTGTCAGTGACCGTGATGGACGCTTTACGTCGAAGGATTGGAGGTTGGTGCATGGTATGTTGGGAACCAAGCTGAGTTTCTGCACAACCTTTCATCCACAGACGGATGGTCAGACCGAGAGGGTCAACATGACGATGGAGGACATGCTCTGCATGTGCGTCCGAGATTTCGGGAAGCACTGGGAAGATCACCTGTATATGGTGGAGTTTGCGTATAACAACAGCTTTCAAGCGAGTATTGGTATGACACCTTTCGAAGCCTTATATGGGAGGAAGTGTCGTACGCCGCTGTCTTGGTTGGAGGCGGGCGAATCGAAGTTGTATAAACATCAAGCGGTGGAAGACGCTACTTCAATGGTGCGTTACCATCAGGAAAGGTTGAAGATCGCTCAGGACAGGCAGACAAAGTACTATAACGCCAAGCATATGAATGTGGAGTTCAGTGTGGGCGACATGATGTACTTAAAAATCAAGCCGTTCAAGGGTGTTTCACGGGTTTGACGCTTGAAGAAGCTGATTCCGAGATACCTTGGACCATTTGAAGTCCTGAAGCGTGTTGGCGAGGTGGCGTATAGATTGAAACTGTCGGTGGAACTGAGTGGGCTGCATGATGTGTTCCACGTGTCAGTGTTACATAAGGCGGGGCAAGAGCCTTCGCAGATAGTTGCGGTCGACCAAGTGCCGGTTGATTACGAGTTGACGACAAAGGTCAAGCCTATACGTATAGAAGACGTGGAAGTCAAGCGTCTCCGCAATAAGGAGATCAGAATGGTTAAAGTCCGATGGGATAACTGCGGTCGTGAGGAGCTTTCATGAGAGCGAGAGCAAACAATGTTGGAAGAATACCCCGAGTTATTCCACTCAGGTAACGTTTGATTTTGTGTACCTTTACTTAATTTCGGGACGAAATTCCTTAAGTAGGGGAGATTTGTAACACCCCGAAAATTGGTTATTCGAGCAGGTTCGCTCGTCAAAATAGGGGATTTGATTCCTGTTAGGGGTTACTACACGGCCAGGGACACGGGCGTGTCCATGGCCGTGTCATGCTGGGCGTGTTGGCCGGCTGTGTCCCGAGAAGGACACGACAGGAGACACGGTTTGACATTTTTTTTGACACTGGCATGTCAGGGGTGACACGGGCGTGTGCATACCCGTGTCCCCACCCGTGTTCGGCAGGGTCGTGTCGATTGGCGTGGCGGTTACTGATGATTCGCCTCCGGACACGGGCGTGTCGGGGATCCGACACGGGCTTGTCATGGCGTTCGACGATCTGGGTTCGATGAAATTTGGCGCGTTCGACGATCTGGGTTCGACGAAATTTGGCGCGTTCGACGATCCAGGCACACGGCCTGGGACACGGCCGTGTGCGATGCCGTGTTCGGCCCAGTTTTGGAATTTTCTGAGCGGATCAGAGCCATTCGATTTCTTTTGTTAGGATCTGACGGTCCTGAGGAATCCCTGCTCTGTTAAGGTCGGGAATAGAGGATTAATCCCTCATTCTCTCCCTTAGTCTCTCTCTCTCAAGGAGTTAGAAAGAGGAGGAAGAAGGAGGAGTTTTCCGGCCGCCAACGGAGCATTGGAGCGCAGTTTAGAGAACCGAGAGCGGATCCGTGGAGAGAATCTCGTTACGAAGACTTCTATCCGGATAGTTTTCAATGGCGCCGAAGCATACTACAAGGGTAACGATTCTCAACTTGAGCATGTGAAGCTCTCTTCCTTTTGCATAGGGAAACCCGCTCCCGCGAGTGTGCGGTGTTCCTTGGGGTTGACGTGAATAGTCCCCCTTGTGTTGCATATAGAGTCCGAAATCGTTATACGGATATAGGCATTGTGTGTGAAGCCTACCCGGACATGTTGGTCTGGATCGGTGATGTTGCATTTGTATGATTTGCCGGAGAAGACTCCGTGCTTTGTGTTTTCGGGTTTCTACACGGTAGATTGTAGCAGGGATCCTTGGGGATTAACTACAAGGCGCACCCGAAAAACTGAGTGGAACCGTTGTTCTGCTAACTTGGCGGTCTGGGAACCGGCCTTGAACATAACTGAGTTATGTGTTTGTTTGGAATATTTTGGGATCTGAGAGAAGCTTGGCTCATGCGTACGTCTTAATGTGACTACGTGGTATGAGCAACGGGCAAGTGGAATCGGACATAGGCTATGTGGTTCGGTGCGAGAGACCCGAAAAGGGGACTGGCCGTTGGCATAGTCGGGAGCCTTAGACAGTGGTCAGAAAGGCTAAAATGCTCATGTTCGATTGAAGTGAAGAGGCGCACCACGTAATAATAGAAAAGAACGTACAAAATGGGAGTTACGGAGATGAGAATGCTTAGGTGGATGTGCGGATACACGAGACCATATCAAATTAGGAATTAATTTATTAGAGATAAGACATGAATGCCGCCAATTGCAGAGAAGATATGAGAAGCTCCGCGAAGATGGTTTGAACACATACAATATCAAAATATTGTATAATTAATGGTGCTGTTACTAGCAAACCATTACTATTAGCAAACCTTATTTTTCAAAATGGCTATTTGAAAACCCTTTTGTTACTAGCAAACCAATATAAAATTTCTCGCGTCTTTTTGAACTGCGTTTTATACGTACATTTTCATGAGAAGTGTTCAACATGAAAGTTGTAGATCTCGACGAGATATACAACTTTCATGTTGAATATTTTTTGATTTGAAATAATTTATACCCCCGATTTGACCCCTGAAAAAATTCACGCCGAACATATGTACGAACACCCGAGATCGGCGTGACCTTTTTCGGAGGTCAAATGTGGGGCTTAAACGGCTTCAAAATAAAAAGTGTTCAACATAAAATTTGTAGATCTCGATGAGATCTATAACTTTCATGTTGAACACTTTTTGATTTGAAGCAGTTTAGAGCTCCGATTTGGGCCCCGAAAAAATTCACGCCGAAAATCTGTACAGACGACTCGTTCCGTGCGTGTCTTATTTCGGGCCCAAATTGGAAGCCTAAACGGCTTCAAATCAAAAAAATGATTAACATGAAGTCGAGATCTACAACTTTCATGTTGAATATTTTTTGATTTGAAGTAATTTAGACCCCCGATTTGACTGCTGAAAAAAGTCACGCCGAACATATGTACAGACACTTGAGATCGGCGTGATCTTTTTCGGAGGCCAAATCGGGGGCTTAAACAGCTTCAAAACAAAAAGTGTTCCTCATGAAAGTTGCATTTCACGTTGAACACTTTTTGATTTGAAGCAGTTTAGACCTTCGATTTGGGTCCCGAAAAAAATCACTCCGAAAATCTGTACAGACGACTCGTTCCGTGCGTGTCTTTTTTCGGACTCAAATTGGAAACCTAAACGACTTCAAATCAAAAAATGGTTAACATGAAAGTTGTAGATCTCGATGAGATCTACAACTTTCATGTTTATCACTTTTTTAAATGAGAAACATTTGAAACTCAAAATTCAAAAATATAAAAATTGCAAAAAAATAAGATTGATTTGCTAGTAGTAATTTTTGAAAAGAGAAAGAAATGCAAAAAATGACTGAATCTGTTTTTTTTCTAGTTTGCTAGAAATGAAAGTGAGTTTGCTAATAACAACACCCATAATTTATGATGATGTTGATTAATAAAATTATTTAAAATATTTCACGTAGATCATCAAAGTTGAGTCATATGACAGGAAAAAGCCTTAGGTACTAGTGCCCACTGAGCAAAATAAAAGTTCTCTGATAAGTTGATTTTTAGGCATTCTCTGAATAGTCCCCGCAAGTCTAATAGTGTGATGATTCTTCGATCTGATCAGATCGCCCAGGATGGTTGATTTGTGAAGCACGATCAAACTCTATGAAACTTTTGATTAATGACTAATTTATGCGCCATTTTGAGGAGAATCCAACATCACTTTTAGATTATAATTTCATTCAATACTTAAAGAGAATTTAGCTTTTAAGATTTTATAATAGAAAAGAACGTATAAATTATTACTGCTTCCCATAGAATAAACAACCACGTACAATAAGAAGAGAATGAAAAAATTAAATAGCAAATAAACAATCAATCACATGCACAAGCACACAAACTATATATTATTGGGAATAAGCACGGATTCTAAGCACAAACTAGTATCCGCTTCACACTCATTGATGAATCAACAACAACATTAAGAAGATCGACAATGAAAAAAAGGGAATTGCAAATAAAATATGCATACTTCAAATAAAATAGAGAAGAACATAGAGCTAGCACACTGTAAACATGCATACTTAAAAGGTCTTGGCACACAAAGTCAATGCTTCTTCGGGCTCGACCCCATGATCGCTGCTTCAGAAAAGAAATCATGCATCCCCATATATGTTGCGCGGGTCTTACATACCATAAGCCGGTGAAAGTATTCGAGGAAGTTTATAGGGTTTATGGTGTTTCCGCCTTGGGCTCTTCTTTTGGAACTTTCGGGGAGGTGGGGGCATGAGCATTTGGGGCGGTGAGGGCATTGGGGGAGGGGGGGAATTTTGGGGCCAAACCTTGTTCAGGTGATTCTTGTCCAGCACACTACAAACCCTACACAGGCAGTTCTTCCAATCATTAACGCACACTTGGTAAAACAAGATGATTGAATCAACTCTCTGTGTGCGCTCTTCACATGCATTTTCGCAGCGGTCTTCAGTGCACCTATAACTGAACAAGAATGGTATGTATCTGTCAACACATCTCATCGACGTGAACAAGCTCGACAATTCCGAGTCGGACGCCACCACTTAACAAAACAAACCATTAATGCTCGATCAGTATATATACATGCAAGTAGCTATATATATATATATATATAGGGGGGGGGGGGGCGGGATTCATCACCTCTGCTTGGGAGCAGTAGAAGGATCACTAGTCCTGCATGAACAATGATTGATCTGCAGGAGAACCTCATTTATTTATGCCTAATTAGTTGCGGTACACAAATTTAAGAGATACACATTGAAGTGTACATATATATATATGTATGTGAATGGCCGGGCCCTTGCATGAAAATTAACGTATATTAATTTTTATTATCAAAAATGTCGAACAAAAACAAATAGACTGGTCAATAATCCAACACATGTGACAACTTACATAGTTGAATGAAAGTAAGAAATGTGAATGGCTGGACTCTTACATGGAAATTAACGTATATTAATTTTTATTATCGAAAATGCAGAACAAATACAAATACCCCGGTCAATAATCCAACAAATGTGACAACTTACATAGTTGAATGAAAATAAGAAATGTGAATGGCTGGACTCTTACATGGAAATTAACGTATATTAATTTTTATTATCAAAAATGCCGAACAAATACAAATTGACCGGTCAATAATCCAACACATGTAACAACTTACATAGTTGAATGAAAATTGGAATGTGAATGGCTGGGCTCTTATATGTAAATTAATGTATATTAATTTTTATTATCAAAAATGCCGAACAAATAAAAATAGACCGGTCAATAATCCAACACATGTGACAACTTACATAGTTTTCAAATTGTACTACATATGACGGGATCGCACGAGCAGGCTCGATGCTCTTCGCATCGACAGTACCTCAGCAACGACGGTATCTCCGCCCAAACTCGCCCCCTTTACGACACTAAATCAATTGACAGGGCACATGGAGCCCCTGTGCCCTACGCGACAGTACCACCACCTCGACAGTGTCCTGGCGCAGTGACGCTTCTGCAGCCGCAAACCCCCGTGCACATGGTAAAATAGGCACGAGGGAGAACATCAGGCACAGGGGTTGTGTGCACGAGTGTTTGCGAGCTGCAGAAGCGCCGCCGCGCCGGGACACTATCGAGGCGTGTGTATTGTCGCGTAGGGCACGAGTGCTCCCCGTGCCCTGTCAATTGATTGAGTGTCGCAGAGGGGGCGAGTTTGGACATAGGTACCGTCGCTGTTGGGGTACTGTCGATGTGAAGAGCATCGAGCACGGCGTAGCCCGTGCGAAGATGCTCGTATCCAAGAGAAGACAATGATTATGTGATGCTCCATGTACCCTGTCAATTGATCGAGCGTCATAGAGCGGGCGAATTTGGGCGGAGGTACCGTCGCTACCGGGGTACCGTCAATGCGGAGAGCATCGAGCACGGACGTAGTCCGTTGGAAGATGCTCGTATTCTAGGGAAGGTGCTCATACCACCATTTTTTTTCAAGAATTCAGAAATAATATATATAAGTACAGAATTAATAATAATTCATGCACACTTTCAAAGATGTAGCCCGAGAAATGAACAGCTGATCAATATAATTGATTAAACAAATAAATATCCCTCCCATGCCAGTTATTTTTAAAACTGAAATAAACACATTACCATGCTAATTAATGACCTAAAAGCAGTACAAATGTAAATATATTTTGACGCCAACATACAAATCAAGGGAGATGAAGACAATTACGTTGCAGGATAATAGTTTAACAAATTACTAAAGCTTAAGAAAAATTTGAGCAATCCATTGATAATAGTAACAACTGAAGATGAAGGCAAGAGTGGCCTATGCCATCACCACTCGACTCCTCGCAAGCAATTGAGTTGCCGTATTAAGACTGCAGTCACGGTGCAGAATTTGATGTCGATGACTCTCCAAGCAGCTATCTCGGCGTCAATCCGTGGCCAAGTTAATCTGTTTGATAAACTGAAGGGAAAACAACATTATATTTAAGTAATGAATAGTCTCTAGCATAATCATAAAGGTTATAGAAGTAAACCAAGTAATTAGGAGGATCAAAGTAATTTAAAACAACAGTAAAGAGATTCCAGTTAGTTAAGGCAAAAAAGCAGAATTAACAAAGAACTTAGTTCGGCTTTCAAACAGGCTTCTGTATTAAAAAAGTATAACCCACAGAGAACTGAGTTTCTGTTGATTTCAAAGGATTGCATCAAAATAACACACTGAGGATGAGCAACAACAAGAATTTCTTTTTAAAACTTCTTATATTTTTAATTGAGTTCCACTCTATTTATAGATACAATATAGGAAAGTTAAAACTAATAACTGCAGTCCATATCTTCATACATTGGATAACAGGATAACCTTGAGGAGGATAAGATAATATCTACAGCTATTAACTTTATACTTATTACAAGCTTGACTTTTGTACATAGCTGAACTGTTTTATACTGCATAGCTGAACCGGACAGGTTTGTTTCTAACAGTTTCACCCAGCGCGATGTGTCTTCTCCTTTACCTCTCCAGTGAACTTTTTCGAAACACAAATCCTTATAACCATGTAGCATTAATTAACTCACAGAAACTATAAAAGAAATTATCTTCGTCATGAAGTGTTTGAAGAGAAAAAACAAACAACAGCGTAAAATCATATTCATTAAGTATTCTCCGCTGCTTGCCGCTGGATGAAGGACTGGAGGAGCAAAATTTGTGCGCAGATATTTCGAGCAGGACAGCGAGCGCAGCGGGCTCGGATGGCAGCAGGGAAGAAGAGGCAGCGGCGAAGAAGTATTAACACCCACCAACTCTACAAATTCCTACATAAAGTCTAACTGGACAGGCTATCTGTATTTTCATTGCATAAAGTTCACAGTTCTCGATTAGAAGCTCGTTGAGTAGCATGCATGTTCTGCTTCCGTCATATATGCATTTCTCATTGATGTCTCAGATTGATCATATAAATCACGCACTGCACGTTGATCGTTTTCGAGCAAGAACACGAGAACGAACTGTTGAAGTCAGAAATTGGCCTCAATGAGAGTTCGAAAGAAGGGGGCAGCCAATACCTACTTCTCTCAACCCCCGATCCCTGACTGGTTGTAAAGGACCTTGAATTGACCCAAAGCCTCAGCAGGGAGGTCCCACCTCTTTCCGGAAGATCTCTGAGAGCTTCCCCTCCAAAGCCAAAAGCTGGGCTGGAAGCTCCTCAGAAAGCACTAGAGAGTCTTAGAAAAAAAATGAAAGCCTGCCTTTTGAGGAGCCCCGTGGGTATATTTATAGTCTTCACTGACCTGAAATTACTAAAGTACCCTTGGCTTGTCTGTCAATAGCCAAATCCCGCTGTTAAGAAATCATAAAACAGACCCTGTGGGCACATCAGTAATTTACTCGAGGGCAATGAAAGTGTGAGTTAGATCTGATATACTCTAGAGGGGGGGGGGTGAATAGAGTATGGTGCTTACTAAAAACTTTTACAATAGTTGTTGTATTCTAATGTGACAGGGAAGCAAATAATAAAAGTAAATCTAAACACAGCAACTATCTAATCACAGAGCAACCTAGTCACAAACCACAGCCAGAAACAAAAGAAAAACTAGCAACCAGAAGACACAAGGAGCTATAGTGGTTCCCCAACCAATCTGGGTACATCCACTCTTCTACCACCCTAGGTAGGAATCCACTGCAGAATGAGTTGATCAGGTGTCCTGAGCACCAATGAGCTTTTGATAAGATGCTCAAAAACCAAACCAGATTTTTGATCAGCTGTCTTGCCACCAATGAGCTTTTGATAAGGTGCTCAAAAACCACACACAAACTTTTGAAGTGAGTTTGAAAAACCCTTTACAAAGGTGGGGATGAGAGAGTGATGAAAGTCTTCTTTTCTCAATCACAGTGAGAAGACTATGTGGATTCAGTGATGTTGTCAAAGCTCCCCCTGAGATCTGTAGTTGTTCAGGAAGTGAAGCTTTGCAGTAGGGTGATAGACCTTCAGAAAATTGATCTCCAGCAAATAATGATTTCAGCCACAACTGAAATGTGAGGTGTCTGGAGTCTTGAATGATGATGGCCTTGAACACTTGAATCAAAAGAGATCTGAAGATTTCAGTTTGTTGATCTCTTTTGGTGTTGGTGTTCTTGTATGAATCTTGAGACTGAGAATGTTTGGAACCCTCTTTCTTTCTCTGTGTAATTGTTGTTTTTAGAGTTGTTGCAGAAATTGTTATTGCAGAGAGTTTTTCTAACTTCTTGTTCTTCTTCTTGTGTCAGGAATAAAAAAAATCTTGTCTTTTATTCCTTTTTTTCTGAATAGAAATGATCCTTTGTCCAAGATAGCCGTTTGCCTGTCATTAAATGGCTTTCTTAATTGCAATTATCTTCTGGCGGAAAGTCCAATAAAACATACCTTGAAAATCCCTTGAAACTTGCTCCAGAATAAATGAAAACGGCTACAAGATCTCTGAATTAAATGCTGACAATAATTCCTCAACTGTCTGAATTTGAATCTTGAAAATCGTTGAACTCTTCAAAAAAACGTCGAACTGAGCTCCACTATCGTCGAACTGAGCTCAAAGATTTGGACTTAGACAGAAACAGAGATCGTCGATATGAGCTCAACTATCGTCGAACTGAGCTCAGAGATAGAGAATCAAACTGGAGTCAAGATCGTCGAACTGAGCTCGAAGATCGTCGAATGGAGTTCGACGACTTGATGAAGTTGAGCTCAGAGATCGTCGAATGGAGTTCGACGATTCGTCGAAATGAGCTCACCGATCGTCGAATGGAGTTCGACGATTCATCGTACTGAGCTCGACGAAATGACTTAGTTTCCAAACTGAAAAACCTGGTCTTGAGGGCAGCTTCCAAACCTAACTACTAACCCTTAGACTCAATTCTAATTGACCTTTAGATCTATACAATGAGGTCAAAACAGGTTTCTAAGAGACAGTGATCCTGACCCAAATCAGTAATATGATGTTCCAACAATCTCACCCTATTTGGGTTAGGATTACTATTTACAGAAATTGGAAAATTATAAATATACAGAACAACAACATAACAACAAAACATTGCAGAAACACAGATATTACCTCAGACATATCATAAAACAGCATATATTGTCACCTTACAGAATTACTCATTTTCCTTGCTCTTTATCAGTTTATTTCCCTGTTTGGATTAAGAGCTTCCTTATTAGATCTTCTGTCATCAGCTGCACCTAGAGATGTTTGTTGTTTTGGCCTTTCTACTACAGCTTCAGGGTGCAGCTTCATGTAGCTTTCGAATCAAAGAACTTGCTGGAGGAGTATCTTTCCAGTTCCTTTTTCCTTTGTTCTGACAAAGTAGTAATACTGGAGGTGTCTTTGCCTTGCTCTCTGGCTTTCTTAATCTGATCCAAAGCAGCTAATTCCTTCATCCTAGCTGTCTAGGAAGTTGGATTGTTCTCTGGATCCTCAAAGGGAACTGGAGGCTCATATCTGTTTGAGGGATTGTCTGGAGGAGTTCTGGATGAGACTAACTCTTTCAGCTTGTAAGGAAAGGGACCTGAAGTAGTATCAGATGGACATGGTCCTTCCTTGTGTAAAGATGTTGCCTGGAATAGCCATTTGAGTAGACTTGAAATTTTCTTTGGTTTCCTCTATAGCTTACTCTCCTTGACTGATAGCCTCTGGATTGGCTTCCCCTATGTTGAGATCTTCCTTGAGGCTGATAAGGGGTTTGGCTTCTGGCAGAGGGTTGAACAGCAGAGCTTCCACCTGCACCTGCATCAGGTGAGGGAGGAGTGGAGGAGGATGATGGAACTGAGATGAACCTTTCTCATACTTTCTCTTCTTTTTCATAGCCTTTAGTTGATTCTTGGAATATTGCATCCAGTGTTCTGTAATGGGGCAGTCATGCAGAATGTAGTAAGGAATATCATTAGTATCTTTGACTTTAGCTGGAGGAACCCTTTTCATTGCCTTGCTTCTTGCTTTTCTTTTCCTTGCTATAGTAGCAGAAGAATCATCTGAATCAGTTCTGAACTAATCACTTTCTGAGCTTTGTTCATCATACAGTGCATCAATCCTTTTGAGATAGTCTTTCTGTTGTTGTGATTGAGCAGGAGAAACAGTAGTGACAGCACTGGTAATAGCAACAACAGAAGGAGGAGTAGAAGCAACACTGACAGAAGAGGTTGTGGCAGCAGCAGTAGATACAGCAGTAACTGGGGCAGCAGATTCAGATATAACATTTTCAGCAACAAAAATAACATCAGCAATAACAGTAGGCTCAAGGTCAAATGCCTCTGTCTGCATATCCTTAGAAACTAAAACATCAGCCACATCAGAACTAACAGAAACAACAACATTTGCAGCAGTAGGAGCAGGATCAGTACTTTCAACAGAGACTGAAGGAGCAGCAGCAACAGAAATAGCAGGGGCAGCAGCAGAAAGGGACTTTATAAAAGAATTATGAGACTGGTGTCACAGCTGGAAAAGGGCACAATGGCCTCAGACAGATCTTCTGATGGCTGGACTGCATTATGCTCTGGAAGACAACTAAAAATATATAAATCAAAATCTGATAAAAGTGACCTAAGGTCCACTGAGAAAACTGCAACTTGTGGTGTTGAGGCTTGAGCTTGAACTGAGGTAACAGCATCAGCAGACAATCTAACCACTTCATGAGGCATCTCCCCCTGCCTAGATTCAGTCAGGACTGGATCAAGGCACCCAAATGAAGGGATTGCCTGAGGAGGAATGAGGGAGGAGAGCCTGGCAGACAGGTCTGCAACTGACTTTAAAAGTGGAGCCAAGGAGGTCTCCAACAAGAGGGATAGCCTGGGAGCTATCAGCTCATAAAGTCTGTCTGCTAAGGCTGGAATATCTACATGCTCAATAGGGATTTGAGCAGAGGTAGGGACTGAAGGTGGAGCAGCTGGAGATGTTGGTGGAGAGCTGGTGGATGGTGGAAATGAAGGTTGAGATAAGGGGATTGTTGAAATGGAAGATAATAGAGTGGAAATAGAGGGTGTGAAGGAGTTGTGCAATGATATCTTGAAGTAACTGTTGGTATGATGTGGATGAAGAGGGTAGATCAGGAGGGATGAAGGGAATCATCCATAAAGGAATCATCGGAAGTGTGAAAGATGGAAGTTGAGATGATGAATCAATTTCCTGATGTGGGTAGTGATGTAAAGGATGGAAGATGTTGGGTCCGGCGTTCTTCACTTGACTCGTGACGCTCTTCTACTTATTTAGAAATTAAGTAGCACCCTTTCCAACAGTCAGGGCTTTTGGTGCAGTTGGGTATGCGCTTGATCCTTCAATTGGTATCAAAGTAGGTCACGGGTCAAGACCGGGGGAGCGCTATAAATCCTGATTTTTCCCTTCTACCTGTGTGGGTCCGGCGGGTCAGGCAACCGTGGACATGTGGTAACCCCACTCTGAGCCGTGTAACCGGGACATGTGGTAACCCCACCTCTGAGCCGTGTGGGCCATGTGGTAACCCCACCTCTGAGCCATGTGGGCCATGTGGTAACTCCACCTCTGAGTCGACGGGTTGTGCTGGATGCGGGGGGGGGGGGGGGGGGTGATTGTTGGGTCCGGCGTTCCTTCACTTGACTCGGACGCTCTTCTACTTATTTAAGAAATTAAGTAGCACCCTTTCCAACAGTCCAGACTTTTGGTGCAGTTGGGTATGTGCTTGATCCTTCAGAAGAGTTCTTTGTGAGAGGTGGAGGTGGAGAAATTAAAGGTGGAGATGGGTTGAAATAATGATTGTGGAGGAAATTTGAATGGTGGAGGTGACTGGTGGAGATGAAATAAGAGGTGAAGGAGGAGAAGAAGATCTAGGCAAGTCTTCTGCAGGGGCAGAGACTGGAGGGGAAGAGACTGCAACAGCCATTGTGCCTGAAGTGGTAGATGCAGAGGGCCTGCTGGGCTTCACTATCTGCCTGTCCCATTTGCCAAACAGGGCACAGGAGAGCCTCTTAGAGGCATTGATGTGCATCCTATTTGAGACAAGCAGGGCAGGACATCTGTTTTGAAGAAACAACCCTAATATCCTTCCATAATTCACAAAATTCTTGTTGATTTTCTTCTTAATCAAGTCAAAGAATACTTCTCCCCAATTCAGTTGTTTCTTATCCACTAGAGCACCCATCAAGCATAGCTGATACCTGGAGATGGTATCATTGGCTGAGTGCTTGGCCAACAGAACTTTTCCTGCAACATCAGCCAAAAATCTGTATTCCACAGATAAATTCTTTTTCAGCAGCTTGCTAGGGTTTGCATCAGAATGACCCATTCTATTAAGCATATAAAAAATTCTTCTCCAGACATCTCAGCAGAATCTCTTCCAGAATTTAATTGAAAAACCTCTGTCAAGATAGTAGGCATCAGAGGTACTTGGGTTCCAGAAATTGATCTAATCACTGTATTCTGATCCTGGTTGTGGGCAGTATATACCCAGTCCTTTATTTCATCAGCAGGCAATTTGATTCTGGTGGACATTATAGTAACTAGCTTTTGCTTCTTGAAAAGTTCTAGAATGTCTTGGAAAATCTGATCACTGTTATTGAAAGAGTCCATATCGATATCAAATCCTGCATCAAATTTCATGGAGGCCAGGACTGCAACTGAGACGACCATTGTTTCCTGCAAAAATCAACAAACAAACGACCAAGTGTAGAGAAGTTTGGAGGGAAAGAGAATTTTTGCAGAAAGTATGAAAGCGCAAGGGAGAACGACGGCCGCAAAAAGAGTTTTATATTAGGGTTCGACGCAAAAAAGGAAAGATCGTGGAACTCAGTTCGACGATCGGGGCTCCTAAAGGAAACTGAAAGGTCATCAACATCGGCGATCTCCGTTCGACGATATTGAGAGGGTCGATCTCCGTTCGACGATATTTGAGAGGGTCGATCTCCGTTCGACGATAGTTTAGAAAACAAAATCGTCGAGCTTCGTTCGACGATCGCTGACCTGGAGAGATAGTTGAACACTATCTGAGAAGCGCTGAACTCTGGTCGACAATTTCGGAAAGCGTCGATCTCCGTTCGACGATCGGGGAAAAATCGTCGAGCGCAGTTCAGAGACCAGAAACACTCTATACACTAGAAAAATCAAGATGTTTGCCTAGTCTTGGTCATTTTTAGAGTTTTAAAATCTTGGAACTTATTTTAAACTTCCTCCATCTAACATTCCTAACTGATTTAGGAAGAAGGTGTGTTTCTTTTCATCCAAGGGTTTGGTGAAAATATTTCCCCTTTGCAAATCAGTTGAGATATATTGAAGTTCAATTTTATTTTTCTCAACATTATCCCTTAAAAAGTTATGCCTAATTTCTATGCGTTTTGTCTTACTATGGAGGACTGGATTTTGAGCTATAGAAATAGCACTGGTATTATCACAAAAGATTTTAGACTTCTCTAAGTTGTAGCCATAGTCTAGGAGTTGGTTTTGAATCCACAAGATTTGTGAACAACAACTACCTGCAGCCATATATTTAGCTTCAGCAGTTGAAGTTGACACAGATGTTTGTTTCTTGCAAAACCAAGAGACAAGTCTGTCACCAAGAAACTGACAAGTTCCACTGGTGCTTTTCCTGTCAATTCTGCATCCAGCATAATCAGCATCAGAAAATCCAGTTAAATCAAATGCTGAATCTTTTGGATACCAGAGACCTAGATTTGGACAACCTTTTACATACCTGAGAATCCTTTTTACTAATCTTAGGTGTGACTCTCTAGGGTTCACTTGGAATCTAGCAAATATGCATGTAGCAAACATTATGTCAGGTCTACTGGCTGTAAGGTACAATAAAGAGCCAATCATTGCTCTATATGTTGTCTGATCAATAGGTTTCCCATGTTCATCAGCATCCAATACAACATTAGTAGGCATAGGTGTTTTCATGCATGATGCTTCAGACATACCAAATTTCTTAACCAATTCTTTTGCATACTTGATTTGAGAAATAAATATGCCTTCAGCATGTTGCTTGATTTGCAATCCTAGAAAGAAGGATAGCTCACCCATGCTACTCATTTCAAATTTAGAATGCATTAGATTGGAAAACCTTCTGCACAAATTTGAATCAGTAGAACCAAAGATAATATCATCTACATAAATCTGTACTAGTAGGGTATGAGACTTATGAGTTCTAATAAAAAGAGTTTGGTCTACTCTACCCCTTATAAACTCATTTTTCAGGAGAAAGCATGCTAGGGTCTCATACCATGCTCTAGGAGCTTGCTTGAGACCATATAATGCTTTATTCAATTTAAAACATAATCAGGATGAGTTGGAGAGATAAAACCTGGAGGTTGTCTGACATAGACTTCTTCTTTGATATCCCATTGAGAAAAGCACTTTTTACATCCATCTGGTATACTTTGAAGCCTTTGTGTGCTGCATATGCTAAGAAGATTCTAATAGCCTCCAACCTTGCAACTGATGCAAAAGTCTGGTCATAATCTATGCCTTCTTCTTGAGAGTACCCTTGAGCAACTAACCTTGCCTTGTTCCTTACAATGAATCCTTGATCATCCAATTTGTTTCTGAACACCCACTTTGTTTCAACAATGCAGTGATCCTTAGGCCTTGGTACTAGTTCTCAAACTTTGTTCCTTTCAAATTGATGCAACTCTTCTTGCATTGCAATGATCCAGTGTGGATCTTGCTCTGCATCTTGAATGGATTGAGGTTCAATTTGAGATAGGAAGCAAGTGTGCAACAGGTTTTGGTTGACCTGATTTCTGGTTTGCACACCAGCTGAGATGTCTCCAATTACTTGGGAAATTGGATGGTCTCTTGATGTTACTAAATAAACATGGGGTGTTGATTGTTCACCAACCTGTGTTGTTGTTTCCTCTTGTGGTACAACAACAGGCTCTTCAAGAGGTTTCTCTTCATGATGTTGAATGTCTTCTTCATCTTCACTGCTTTCCTCTTTTGAATGATTTGTAATCTGTCCAGATCTTCAGCAAGAGAATGTACCTGCAAAGGTTCTATGGTAGAAGTGTTCTTCTCCTTGAAAGACATGTTAGTTTCATCAAAAGATATGTGAACAGATTCTTCAATTTTAAGAGTTGATTTATTATAAACCCTATAAGCCTTACTGATCATGGAGTATCCCAGAAACACTCCTTCATCAGGTTTAGCTTGAAATTTTGCTAAATACTTCTTGTCATTATTGTGTATGTAACAGATACAACCAAAAATTCTAAAATAATATACTTTAGGTTTCTTCCCTTTGAGTAATTCATAGGGAGTCTTGCCATTCAGTTTATGTATTAAACTTCTGTTCAGCACATAGTTGGAGGTGTGCACTGCCTCTGCCCAAAAGATAGAGGAAGGTGAGCATCTGACAACAATGTAGTGGTAGATTAAATAAGGATTCTATTTTTCCTTTCAGCTACCCCATTTTGTTGAGGAGTTCTAGGAGCTGAGAAAGTATGCCTGATCCCTTCACTCTAACAGAACTCTTGCATAAGAAGAGAATCAAACTCTGTCCCATGATTACTTTTGATCAGGGCAATGTGAGTATTGAACTCAGTCTGTATGCATTTGAGAAACTCTGTCAAACACTTAAAGTTATCAGACTTCTTCCTCAGAAAGAACACCCATGTGAATCTAGAGAAGTCATCTACGACTACTAAAGTGTAAGATTTTCCTCCTAAGCTTTGTACTGTAATGAGTCCAAAAAGATCCATGTGTAACAGATACAAAATCCTAGGTGAATCACTCTTATTAAGTGACTTGAAACTATTTTTAGTTTGCTTGCCTAATTGACAAGCCCTGCAGAGTCCTTCCTTCTTGTAGGGGCCAGAAGGTAGTCCTCTAACAAGGTTATCCTTGGATAGCCTAGCAATGGTTCTAAGGTTTATATGCCCTAGTCTCTTATGTCATAATACATTAGGTCTACTAACAGAGTTAAACAAACAAATATCTACTTTAGTTGAAAGAAAGTCTATTAAATAGATGTTACCTTTCCTTTTACCTGTCAACACAGTTGTGTTGTCCTCTGATTGGATCCTGCATAAGGATTTGCTGAAAGTCACCTGGTAGCCTTCATCACATAACTGACTGATGCTGATCAAGTTGTGCTTCAGTCCTTCCACATAGGCTACTTTCTTGAATGTGACTGTGTCAATTTGAACTGCACCATATCCTTTTGTCAGTCCAAAGTTTGAATCACCAAATATGACCTTGGGTCCAAGCTTGGCTTTAAAGGATGTGAGGTTGTCCTTGTTTCCTATCATGTGCTTTGAGCACCCACTATCCAAATACCATTGCTGGTTTGATGTTGGATAGGTCTTCACCTGCACATAAGCAATTTACTTGTTTTTGACCCAGTTTACCTTGGGCCTAGGTTGATAACCTTTAAATTCAGAAATAAATGACATCCCTGGTTGACTCTTATAACCTTCAGGATGATATCTCCTTGGAGGTATTATCCATTCAGTATAAGGGTTAAATCTGGATGAAGGACCCCTAGGATTTGAATTTGATTTACCCTTGAAGAAGTTTTCAAATCTCTGATCTCTACTCGACGATCGTTGAGCTGCGTTCGACGATCTTGGGTCAGATCGTCGAGCTCCGTTCGACGGTCTACTGTGGCAGAGTTCAGGAACTAGAGATCGTCGACCTGAGTTCGACGATTTTGCCTGAGATCGTCGATCTGCATTCGACGATCGTCTAGCTCCGTTCGACGATTTCTGTTGAACACTTATTTTCTTGGGTAAGTCAGAATTTTTCCTAGCTACCTCTACAACTCCCTTCCCTTTATCAGAAATAAACTTAATTGGGGTTGTTAGAACTATAGGTTGGCTGGATGAAGCACCCAAGCCCAGTGTACTATTGAATCTAGAGTTCACTGTGCTTGTGATGTCCATTAGCTTGATGCTTCTCCCATTGAGGGATTCTTCAAGCTTCTTGGCCTCTGACAGCTCACTTTTCAGTGAAGCTATCTGCTCCCTACAACACTCCAACTCCTCAGAGAGTTTGAGGTTTTCTGATTTTAAGGTACTGTTTTCAGACAATTGATTTCTGAGAGAAATGATTTCCTCAGATTTTAATAGTCTAAACATAGTGCTTTAAATTCATACTTAAAGTCCTCAGAATTGAAATCAAAAGAACTTATCACCTGGTCCTCTTCAAGTTGAGTCTCTGAGTCTGACTCTGAATCTTCTGCATCAGAATTGTGTTGTGAGGTATTGATAGCCATCATGCAGAATTCCTTTTCTTCAGCATCATCCTCATCATCACTTGAGCTGGATGAAGCTTCTGATTCCTTTTCAGTCTCACTCCAAGATTCAGCAACAAATCCCTTCCTTGTGTGTTTGTTCTTGCTTAAGAAGGGTTTGTCATTGCTGTTCTTCTTGAAGTTCTTGTCTTTTCTTCTTTCTCTCTTGTCCTTTCTGTCCTTGTTTTTGTTCTCTGGACAGTCAGACACAATGTGACCTGGTTTCCTGCAACCAAAGCAAATAATTTATTTATTATTTGACTTATCATACCTTGGCTTGTCATGCTCTTTGTATGATCTCTTCCTGAAGTCCTTTCTGGCCATCTTGTAAAATCATTTGACCAGTAGACTAAGCAGCTCATCATTGCCTGTGACCTTGTCTTCAAGCTGATCTTCAGTGGCTTTGAAAGCTATTGTCTTTTCCTTTCTTGTGGCTGGTGAGGCAGCCTTCTGCTCTTCTTCTCTATTTTTGATGAGCAGCTCATAAGACTTGAGCTTGCCCAAGAGAGCTTCTGTGGTGATCTCATTGAGACTTCTGACATCCTTGATTGGCCAGATCCTTGAGTCCCAAGTGCTTGTGAAGCACATTAGGATTTTGTCATTTAGCTCAGTCAATGAGATCTATTTATCCAAAGTTTTCAGCTCATTGACTATCAGACTGAGTCTGTTATACATTTCAGCTACTGACTCAGCTTCTCCTTTCTTGAATTCTCATATTGGGATATGAGGTGGGATCTTCTATCTTTTCTTTCATCAGCTGATCCTGAGACTATTTCAGTTAGCTTATCCTAGATTTCCTTTGCTGAGTTGCATTCAGCTAGCTTTTGGAAAATTTCATCAGACATAGTCTGTGCTAGAATGTTCATAGCCTTTGCATCTACAACTTTCCATTTCTTCATGTCAGCATTTGTTCCTGAGGGAGGTGGAACAACACTTGTACTTGTGTTCTCTGGAGGTCTTGGACACACTGTCAAAACAGAATTAAAAATGTCCTCATCAATAGAATTCATGTAGAGTCTAATCCTTGCCTTCCAAAGTGCAAACTTGGGTAGATTGCACACTGGAGGTCTGGTGCTAGATAATCTTTGTTTTGGGCCATGATTTGTGAAGAAATATTCTAATAACAAAATCAAAACAAGCAGATCTAACTAGGATCTTTAGGTTCAGGTGTTAGCCTGTGCAACCACTGAGATGTGGTATTTTTAACCAACCTCGCTCTGATACCAATTGAAAGTGTGAGTTAGATCTGATATACTCTAGAGGGGGGGGGGTGAATAGAGTATGATGCTTGCTAAAAAACTTTTACAACAGTTGTTGTATTCTAATGTGAATAGGGAAGCAAATAATAAAAGGTAAATATAAACACAACAACTATCTAATCACATAGCAACCTAGTCACAAACCACAGACAGAAACAAAAAGAAAAACTAGCAACCAGAAGACACAAGGAGCTATAGTGGTTCCCCAACCAATCTGGGTACATCCACTCTTCTACAACCCTAGGTAGGAATCCACTGCAGGATGAGTTGATCAGGTGTCCTGGGCACCAATGAGCTTTTGATAAGGTGCTCAAAAACCAAACCAGATTTTTTGATCAGCTGTCTTGCCACCAATGAGCTTTTGATAAGGTGCTCAAAAACCACACAAACTTTTGAAGGGAGTTTGAAAAACCCTTTACAGAGGTGGGGATGAGAGAGTGATGAAAGTCTTCTTTTCTCAATCACAGTGAGAAGACTATGTGGATTCAGTGATGCTTGTCAAAGCTCCCCCTGAGATCTGTAGTTGTTCAGGAAGTGAAGCTTTGCAGTAGGGTGATAGGCCTTCAGAAAATTGATCTCCAGCAAATAATGATTTCAGCCACAACTGAAATGTGAGGTGCCTGGAGTCTTGAATGATGATGACCTTGAACACTTGAATCAAAAGAGATCTGAAGATTTCAGTTTGTTGATCTCCTTTTGGTGTTGGTGTTCTTGTATGAATCTTGAGACTGAGAATGTTTGGAACCCTCTTTTTTTCTCTGTGTAATTGTTGTTTTTAGAGTTGTTGCAGAAATTGTTGTTGCAGAGAGTTTTTCTAACTTCTTGTTCTTCTTCTTGTGTCAGGAATATAAAAAATATTGTCTTTTATTCCTTTTTTTTCTGAATAGAAATGATCCTTTGTCCAAGATAGCCGTTGGCCTGTCATTAAATGACTTCCTTAATTGCAATTGTCTTCTGGAGGAAAGTCCAATAAAACATTCCTTGAAAATCCCTTGAAACTTGCTCCAGAATAAATGAAAACGGCTACAAGATCTCTGAATTAAATACTGACAATAATTCCTCAACTGTCTGAATTTGAATCTTGAAAATCGTTGAACTCTTCAGAAAAACGTCGAACTGAGCTCCACTATCGCCGAACTGAGCTCAGAGATTTGGACTGAGACAGAAACAGAGATCGTCGATCTGAGCTCAACTATCGTCGAACTGAGCTCAGAGATAGAGATCAAACTGGAGTCAAGATCGTCGAACTGAGCTCGAAGATCGTCGAATGGAGTTCGACGACTTGATGAAGTTGAGCTCAGAGATCATCAAATGGAGTTCGACGATTCGTCGAAGTGAGCTCACCGATCGTCGAATGGAGTTCGACGATTTGTCGTACTGAGCTCGACGAAATGACTTAGTTTCCAAACTGAAAAACCTGTTCTTGAGGGCAGCTTCTAAACCTAACTACTAACCCTTAGACTCAATTCTAATTGACCTTTAGATCTATACAATGAGGTCAAAACAGGTTTCCTAAGAGACATAGTGATCCTGACCCAAATCAGTAATATGGTGTTCCAACAAGCAACTAGGTAATTTCACCCTGGGCCCTGACCCCCACCCGACGAGAACCATATACCGAGAACCATCCCGCCTCTCACTCGGTGGGAGCTAAAGAAGAAAAAAGGATGAAGGGTCCCCTGGACCGACCCCGCTTCCGCCCTCCATGGGGCGCGAGCCTTCTCGCCGCCTCTGGGCAGAAGTGGGTCTCGGCTGGAGCTTGACGCGATCGTTCTCGTCTACTCCTAGGCGGGAGCTCTTCTGCTCTGAAGCCCAAAGCTAGCCCGAAGCTAGTCCAATCCGGGTCCTTGAGGGGGACCTTGGTTCTACCCAACGAATATGGAGTTGTACACAATCCCCGCTCTTTGCGAGCTAGCCTTGCGCTCGGAAAGACCCGTCCAGCCCCAAATATTCGGTAGGTACATGCTGACCTGGCAGAGAATCTTTTAGTTGACCCCACATATGCTCTATAAATACGTCGCTGAATTGGTCCCTCAGGCCATCTCTATCGCCCCTACTCCCTGCGTGAGCCTCCGCCAATCTGTGAAGATGCGCGCCAAACCCGCCGAAAAGCCCCTTTCAAAGGAGCTTCAGGCTCGTCTCGCGGCTGCCCAGGCGCGAGCTCGCGCCCGTTGTGACAAGGTTGCCCCCTAGCTGATGGGCAAAAGGCCTGCCGACGAAAGAGCGCCGGACGAGAAACTAATTGGTGAGAAGCCCGCCGGCGAGAAACCAGCCGGCGAGAGGCCAGCTGGCGAGAGGCCAGCCGCCAAGAAGCCAGCTGGCGAGAGTTCCCGCCCTAAGAAGAAGAAGAAGAAGGCTAAATCAGTAAGGTGAGATTTGCTGAGAGAAAACCGGGACCCGCCTACCCCAACTCCAAGCCGCGTCGATTCCCTGACTTCTTTGCCGGAGGTATGTTTTAGTCCTTTCGCATTTCCCGATAATGCGGTCTTTTCGAGAGTTTTCTCATAGCCGTATGTTGAAAAGAAAAACCACTCCTTTCACAGGGGTTGGCACCTAAGGATACCGCCGGCTTTCCGCCTTCGGTCACAGAAGTGGTCGGCCTCTGCAATGAGGATCCGCCCTCCGCTTCAGGGACCGCTCCGCTTAACCCTCCAGCCGACAGGACCAACCTGATACCAGAACTCACCCTCCCTGCCGAAGGGGTTAACCCTGAGCCTCCCGCCTCCTTGCCGAGACCCCATCTCTGACTATAGAGGGGATCCTGATCCCACACTTGGCGAGACCAGCCAGTCAGAGCGCATGACCTTTCGCCCGGGACGGGGCAAGCTGCTCCATCTGCTTTTTGGAAAAGGCGCAGAGGATCAGCCTGGCCCTTCTCACTGCCCGTCGGGGAAAGACATCTCTCGCTCTCCAGGTAAGCGAGAACCTCCCCACTCTTCAATCATCCTCCCCCCCTCTTATTCTGGTTGTTCCCGTTTCCTCAGAGCCGAAAGACCAAGAGGTTGGAAATGATGAGGAAGAAGAAGAAGAAGAAGAAGAAACATGGGGAGAATCGTCCTTCCCTTCCGCCGACGAGATGGAAGACTTTCTTGAGGGCCCAAGGAGTGGAAAGGAGCGGAGGCGGAGGATCACGATAGTCTTGTCGAAGCTCGCGCAACAGCAAAATGCCAATTCCGTAGCGGTGAAGAGGATTCACGAGACGATGGAGCGGCGACTTGCGGATGTTGAGCGGGACTGTGCAGACCTTCTTGGCGGGGCGGGATTCCATGATGCGGCTTCCGACGAAACCTCACCTTGGAGGCACATCGAGCGGATTCGAGATCAGCTCCGCCTGGCCAACCGGGGGCTAACCTCCCTGACGGCCTTCTCCGACCCTCGAGACCCTCCTCGGTCTGGACGGCGAGATCTAGGTCGTTGGCGGTGGGTGCCATACTGAGCTCTTCGGGCGATCCCTTTCTTTACCCATCTTCTTGGCCTACCTCTTCCATCTGTCCCCTTTTCACTTCTAGCGCAGGATAATTTCTTACAAGCAGTGTGTGTTACTGTTATTATTATTATATTATTTTTTTTATTTATTGTTGTCGAGGGCTCTCGCCTGGAGAGACTCTAACTATATCTGTGTTTCTTCAGTTCCCTTTTGTATGTTGTTCTAATACCTTGCGAATGCCTGATGCGTGCGTCTCGCTCAATGCTTCTCGCGTACTGAGGCTGTCCGCCCTTCCTCCAGTCTCCCTTGGAGGCTATCGCTTCCCGTCAAACCATGGAGAGCTGGCGCGGCAGGATGGAAAGCGAAGAATCGGAGTCGTTGACTTTTCCCCGCCGTATTTTTTCAAAAGAACTCATGATTACCCTGCTTTCTATAAATAGGTCGATCAACCTACCCCATTCCCCGCATTTATTCCAAAGTTCCGTCCAACGGTCAGTTGCTTTCTCCTTTTATTGAAAAGAACTCAATGCTTCTCGCGTACTGAGGCGTCCCCCCTCTCTTCTCTCCTTCCTCCAAGATGCCAGGCGAGAGCGAGGGTCGTTCCAAGTGCGCGCAATCGTTCCTTGATCATGACTTCCCGCCTTGCCGGCTCACGCAAGCGGAGTTCGTCACCATAACAAGAACTACATCCCGCCGGGGTTTACCACGCGGAAATCCGGGCATGAGGACAAGGTGAAAACTCGCGCCGGAAGGGGAGCTCGCCATTCCCCTGGAGCATTTCGAAGCGGGCCTTCGACTCCCCCTCTGGCCTGAGGTGCGCCAAGCCCTGCGCTACTACGGGGTGGTACTCGCTCAACTCAACCCCAATTCCATCGCCCTCCTTGTGGCTTTCGCCTGCTACATGCGGGCGGAAAGGATCGAGTTCAATCTATCGATCTTCCGAAAGTTGTTCAACTTCCGAGCCAAGGGAGGGTCGGTCTTCCTCTCCGGCCAGTCGGTGAAAACGGCGGGTCTCGCTAACAAGCACCACCACTTCGCGGAAAGGTTCGTCTTCATCTCGGGACCTTTCGGCAACGTCCCTCTAGCCGAGGTGAGTTTCTGCGAGATAGTGATGAGTCCGACGTTATTTATGTAATAGCCACTACCCAGGTTACTGAGGACGCCACGGTTGATTTCCCACTCGCGGTGCGTCCCATGTTAGGCGAGTTTGCGGACATTTTGCCAGACGAGCTCCCCGATGAGCTGCCTCGCCCTCGGGACATTCAACATGCCATTGATTTAGTCCGGGAGCTTTCCTCCCGAGCCTGCCCCACTACCGTATGCACCCGGATGAGCACGCTGAGCACAAACGGCAGGTTGACGAGCTTCTTCAGAAGCAGTTCATTCGCGAGAGCATGAGTCCTTGTGCGGTCCCCGCCCTTCTTACCCCTAAGAAGGACGGTAGTTGGCGTATGTGCATCGACAGTCGCGCCATCAATAAGATCACGGTCAAGTATCGCTTCCCTATCCCACGACTCGATGACTTACTGGATACTATGTCAGGTGCCCAGATCTTCTCCAAGATCGACCTCCGCAGTGGGTACCATCAGATACGAGTTCGTGAGGGGGACGAGTGGAAGACCGCCTTCAAGACCAAGGACGTCTGTATGAGTGGCTAGTCATGCCATTCGGGCTATCCAATGCCCCGAGCACATTCATGAGCGTTATGACGCAGGTGTTGCGGCCCTACATGGGCAAGTTTCTGAGGTCATTTGCTTGATTTTATCTTTTTGGATAATTTCATTACTTAAAAGTTGCGTCTGGGCGATAATGTGCCTGTACTCATCGAAATTGAACGCATAACTGTTGAACTCATATGGATTTTGTGAATCTAACGAAACTGATTGAGGTTATTTTCGAGGCTATTTGCTAGATTCCATCTTTTTGGATAATTTTGTTACTTAAAGTCGGTTCCAAACGTTAATTTCTCCTATACTCATTGAAATTGAGCACGAATAGTTACATTGAACTCGTATGGAGTTAATGAGTCTAATGAAAATCACTGAATTCGATTATGAGATCATTTATTTAGCTCGTGAGAAACTGATAGGTTTAGGTAATAGTCGAGTAACGAGTCATCTGGTCTCGACTAGACCGCTCATGCGGGTCAATTGAATCAAGTAGACTCCTAGATGGTTCAGTTAAAAAGTGGGATGTTGCACAGACGTCAACTAGACATCTGGAGAACTAACACAAGAATTTCCTATCACAGTCGACTTTTATTAACGTTCAGTTTTAAGCCCTTATCTCTTAACCATCATCTTAGATGAACTCATTAGACATATCTAACAAGCAATACCTTGGTGTTTATTGTTTGTAAATGATAATATTTTGGTGGATGAGGCGCGTCAGAGGGTAAACACAAAACTTGAATCTTGGCAAAACATTTTTAAAAAGAATAGTTTTAGGTTGAACATGACAAAGACGGAGTATATGAAGCTTAAATTTAACATTGCAAGAAAGACTGAAGACTTCGTTATTAAGTTGGGTGATTAAGATATTTCTTGCGTGAAGTGCTTTAATTAAATATCTTGGATCGATTGTTCAAAAAGATAGAGGTGTTGATAAAGATGTGATACAAAAAATCCAAGCAGGTTGATTGAAGTGAAGAGGCGTACCACGTAATAATAGAAATGAACGTACAAAATGGGAGTTGCGGAGATGAGAATGCTTAGGTGGATGTGTGGATACACGAGACCAGATCAAATTAGGAATTAATGTATTAGAGATAGGACATGAGTGACACCAATTACAGGAAGATGTGAGAAGCTCTGCGAAGATGTTTGAACACGTACAATATCAAAAATATTGTATAATTAATGATGATGGTGATTAATAAAATTATTTAAAATATTTCACATTGATCATCAAAGTTGAGTCATATGACAGGAAAAAGCCTTAGGTACTAGTGACCACTGAGCAAAATAAAAGTTCTATGATAAGTTGATTTTTTTAGGCATTCTCTGAATAGTCCCCGCAAGTCTAATAGTGTGATGATTCTTTAATCTGATCAGATCGCCCAGGAAGGTTGATTTGTGAAAAAGTGAAGCACGATCAAACTCTATGAAACTTTTGATTAATGACTAATTTATGCGCCATTCTGAGGAGAATCCAATGTCAGATTGAAGAATCGATCACATTGAAGGTACAAATTATTACTGCTTCCCATAAAATAAACAACCACGTACAATAAAAAGACAATGAAAAAAATTAAATAGCAAATAAACAATCAATCACATGCACAAACACACAAACTATATATTATTGGGAATAAGCACGGATTCTAAGCACAAACTAATATCCGCTTCACACACATTGATTAATCAACAACAACATTAAGAAAATCGACAATGAAAAAAAAAAGGGAATTGCAAATAAAATATGCATACTTCAAATAAAATAGAGAAGAACATAGAGCTAGCACACTGTAAACATGCATACTTAAAAGGTCTTGGCACACAAAGTCAATGCTTCTTCGGGCTCGACCCCATGATCGCTGCTTCAGAAAAGAAATCATGCATCCCCATATATGTTGCGCGGGTCTTACATACATAAGCCGGTGAAAGTATTCGAGGAAGTTTATAGGGTTTATGGTGTTTCCGCCTTGGGCTCTTCTTTTGGGACTTTCGGGGAGGTGGGGGCATGAGCATTTGGGGCGGTGGGGGCATTGGGGGAGGGGGCGAATTTTGGGGCCAAACCTTGTTCAGGTGATTCTGGTCCAGCACACTACAAACCCTACACAGGCAGTTCTTCCAATCATTAACACACACTTGGTAAAACAAGATGATTGAATCAACTCTCTGTGTGCGCTCTTCACATGCATTTTCGCAGCGGTCTTCAGTGCACCTATAACTGAGCAAGAATGGTATGCATCTGTCAACACATCTCATCGACGTCAGGAAACGGATGGCCAGGTGGCAGGATTTTATTTGCTGGTAATGACTATAAATAGGCATGGAATTCCTTGAATCTGACAGCGCGGAAGCATAGCAAGGTAGAGTGAGAAAGGAGCTGGTGAGCAGATATATTGCGGCTTCAATTCTGCGAACAGAATAAGCAGCGCGCAAACAGTAGTCGAGAGGCTGCGGTCTCCTGAAAGACGGGGAATAGTAAATTATTTGTTTTTTGCGGACAAAAATTCTAAAAGCCGCAAACATCAAATAGGGAATTGTCAACTTGCAAACTCTCCGAGGACAGCATCCTGGCGGAAAACAACATCGTCGTGCGAACTCCAAGGCAGGCGAAACAAGAGAGCAGTGGACTATCACTTGGCGAACAGTTATCGCGAACTGACTCAGCAGACTGCACGTTTTGCAGACTGAAAAGGCTTGCGGACAGGAGCTTCTCACAGAAACTCATTGGCGAACTCTAGTAGGAGAGGCGGTTAAGAAGTGTGGAGTTTGTAATACCCAAGTGTGGGTAGTGTGTGGAGTTGAATTGTTTTTGTTGTTGCTGTTGAAATCTCTTATTATTAATAGTATAGTTGTTTGGCCTCATTATTGTGTTTGTGTCCACTTTCATCGCTTCCAACAAAAATTTGTGCGCAGATCTTTCGAGCAGGACAACGAGCGCAGCGGGCTCGGATGGCAGCAGGGAAGAAGAGGCAGCGGCGAAGAAGAAGTATTAACACCCACCAACTCAACAAATTCCTACATAAAGTCTAACTGGACAGACTATCCGTATTTTCATTGCATAAAGTTCACAGTTCTCGATTAGAAGCTCGTTGAGTAGCATGCATGTTCTGCTTCCGTCACATATGCATTTCTCATTGATGTCTAAGATTGATCATATAAGTCACGCACTGCATGTTGATCGTTTTCGAGCAAGAACACGAGAACGAACTGTTGAAGTCAGAAATTGGCCTCAACGAGAGTTCGAAAGAAGGGGGCAGCCGACACCTACTTCTCTCAACCCCCGACACTGACTGGTTGTAAAGGACATTGAACTGACCCAAAGGCTCAGCAGAGAGGTCCCACCTCTTTCCCGGAAGATCTCTAAGAGCTTCCCCTCCAAAGTCAAAAGCTGTGCTGAAAGCTCCTCAGAAAGCACTAGAGAGTCTTAGAGAAAAATGAAAGCCTGCCTTTCTGAGTGTTGGAAGCGATAAAAATGGAAACCAAAAGACAAACGCACAAGCCACCAAGAGACAAATACACAAGATTTTATATAAAGATAAATATATCAAACTTTTACAAGGCTACAACACAGTTCCACTATGAGTTACAACTCAATACATGTCTACAACAAAAGCACGCACGTTAAAGCTCGCCAAAAAATCTCTTGGAGGTTGCTGCAATTCCTGTTCGCGAGGATTACGTAGCCCGCAAGGTTTCCGCAAACTTCAATTCGCAAGGTTGTTCACAACTGTCCGCAAAATTCAGTCCGCAAAATTAATGGATACATGCAATTAATTTCCCCTGCTCCTTTAATCTTCCGCGCTATACCGTTTCCGCATTTTTATATAATGGAGTCCGCAACTCTGTTGGTCAATTGGAATTTGGCAGATATTGAAGTCCGCACCTTTGATCAAAATGCTGTCCGCAGCTTTTGCAAGACCTTGCAATTCTTTTCACGCAGAAGTAGCGCAAACTTGCCAGGCTTCTGCACACAAATTTACCTCATATTCATGCCAATATATAGGCAACACCATCAAATAGGCATATGCCACGTGGCCTTTCTTTCACGCCATTATTAATGCGTTGAAAAAAAAACTGTCAGCCTCCACACAACCCTTCACGCCATATTATTATTATTATATATATATAAATATATATACTTTTGACACCTCATTATTTTTGCCTTTGATTACGGTCAAACTACAGGAATTTCGCCAACACTGAGGAGCCCCCTGTTGGACTTTGACGTCGTTGACCGGGTCAACTATTTTTTTTGGAATCTTTTAAATATGCTTTATATTCAATGAATGTAGATAGTGGTTAGGAGTGACATTTATTGTATTGCCACGTGTCCTATTTTCATTGATTTCATTTGCCTATATAAAAGCTTGGATGTAGAACTTTAAAAGATTGATGAGATAGTAAAGTTTGCCTCCCTTCTATTGTGGTGCACTGCATCACTGGAAGTAGTTAGACTTGAACGTTTTCTGTGTTTTGATTTTCACAGCGGTCGAGAAAGAGTGAGACAGTGAGCGTCTGTGCTGCCCGTTTGTGATCTCACCGAGCGAGAGGAGGAGCCGTCTCGCCTGGTCCCCTCTCGTCGGGATCATTTCGACGTACCCATCTCACCCGCGCCAGGGGGGCAGCTCGCCCGTGCACTCTCGCCAAGCCCGTCTCGTCCCGCCGGAGAGCTTCGTCTCGCTCGGGGCGTCTCGCCGAAACCACCTCGCAGGAGGCTTCCCGCCGGCCCATCTCGCCTGGGGTTGTGTCTGTCTCGCCCGGGCATCTCGCCTGGGTAGGCTATTCGCCGGTGTCGTCCGTCACGCCGGACATCTCACCTGCTTCCAAAAAGTGGTATCAAAGCGAGGTTCGACCCCCTGGAAGTTACTTGGAAGTGTTCAGTCAAGAGTTGAGATGAAAATGGGAAGCGCTATGTTGGGGCAAGTCCCCAAGTTGACAAAGACAAATTACGGGAACTGGAGTATTCAGATGCGAGTACTACTCGCCTCCAAAGAGTTATGGGAGATAGTTGAATAGGGAGTCGAGGTGCTTACTGCTGAAGCGGAGGCAGCGTTGACTAACGCTCAGAAGACAGCGTTGAGGGAAACAAAGAAGCGGGACAAGAAGGCCCTATTCCTATTGTACAGGAGTTGATGAGGCGACGTTTGAGAAGATCTCAGATGCTGGGACATCCAAGGAGGCTTGGGAGATACTACAACGCTCCATGCAGGGAGTTGATAAGGCAAAGAAGGTGAAGCTGCATCCCTTCGAGCTCAGTATGAAGTTGATGAAGATGCAGGGTTCAGAGAAGGTTGGTGACTACGTGACCCGTCTGCGGACGCTCACAAACGAGATGAAGAGGAATGGAGAGGTGACAGATGACGTAAGCTTTATGGAGAAGCTTCTACGATCTATGTCTAAGAAGTTCAGGCATGTGGTAGTAGCCATTGAGGAGTCGAAAGATCTCACCGTGATGACAGTAGATGAACTTGTTGGCTCGCTGCAAACCCACGAGTATCACATGCTGCAGGATGATGAGGAGTGGAGTGGCTTGGGTAAAGCACTCTAGACTCAGCTTAACTTTGTAGAAAACTCAGGAAGAGGAGGAGGCCAGCGTGGCCGAGGCTACCAAGAAAGAGGTAGCGGAGGAAGAGGTGGAAGAGACTTCGGAAGAAACCAATACAACCAGAAGGAGGTAGAACAACCTCAGGGTTGGAGACACGATGCAGGATGAAGAGGAAGAGGCCAAGGGAGAGGCCAAGGCAGAGGACAAGGAAGGGACCACAGAAGAGGCCAAGGAAGAGGAAGAGGAGATATGCCCCAGACTCAATGTTACAACTGTAATAAGTTCGGGCATATGAGCTTCGATTGTTGGGCTCCAAGGAAGGGAGGAGAAGCCAACCACTATGCTGAGGCAAGTAACATGGGTGGCGACCCGCTGATGTTCCTTGCCATCCAAGGTGCTGCAGGAGGGAGAAACGGAGTGTGGTACTTGGACACTGGCGCAAGTAACCACATGTGTGGAGACAAGGAGCTGTTCACCAGCCTTGAAGAAAATGGTGGTGAAGTCAGTTTTGGAGACGCTTCAAAGATATCTATGGAAGGAAGAGGAGCGATAGCGGTCACGATGAATGGGGAAAGAGGTGCATATCAACGATGTCTTCTACATGCCGGGCTTGAGGAGTAACATCCTAAGTCTTGGACAGCTAGTGGAAAAGGGCTATCGTGTCCTGTTGAGGGATAGTACCTTAGCTATGAATGATAGTCAAGGAAGAGAGGTGGTGAGAGTGAAGATGACGACGAATCGCCTCTTTCCTCTAAGTATGGATGCCAAGGAGACGACATGTCTTGCGAAGACAGGTGAAGAAGAGGAAGCTTGGCTATGACACCACCGGATGGGCCATCTGTGGTTCACAGGCCTGAAGTTACTATCCCACTCCAAGATGGTAGAAGGGTTGCCTATGATCTTGCCTCCTCAGAGGGTATGTGAGGCATGTACGAAAGGAAAGCAGAAGAGAGAAACGTTCGAGGCTGGAAAGTCCCGGAGGGCGACAAGGCAGCTGGAACTAGTTCATTCGGACATAGCAGGCCCGTTTGAGACGACCTTAGTTGGAGGCAGCAGATACTACATTACCCTCACGGATGACTACAGTCGGAAGTGTTGGGCGTACTTTCTGAGAGAGAAGGCCGAGGCGCTTGACAAATTCAGGGAGTTCAAGGCAATGGCTGAGAAGGAGAGTGAGCAGCCACTGAAGGTGCTTAGGACAGATAAAGGTGGGGAGTACACCTCTAGGCTGTTTGATGACTTCTGTAGAGAGTGGGGAATATCTCATCAGCTGACAGCGACGTACTCACCTCAGCAGAATGGCGTGGCAGAGAGAATGAACTTGACCATCATGAATATGACAAGGAGTATGGTGAAAGGCAGGGGTTGCCTAAGAAGTATTGGGCGGAGGTAGACAGGTGGCAGTGTTCAATTGAAAGTGCAGCTAGATCTGATATACTCTAGAGGGGGGGGGGGGGTGAATAGAGTATATGATGATTTTAAAACTTTTACAACTGCTGTTGTATTTTAGGTGTATGTGTGTGCAGGGAAGCAAATACAATAACCAAGATGCAGCAATTATCTAATCACAACACATTCATAGAGCAAGGTCAGAAAACAAAAAGGAAAAGAAAGCAACCAGACGACACAAGAATTTTATAGTGGTTCCCAAATCTGGGTAGTCCACTCTTCTACCACCCTGGTAGGAATCCACTGCAGGAAGGGGTTGATCAGGTGTCCTGGCACCAATGAGGTTTTGATCAGGTTCCCAAAAACCAAACCCTCAAGTCTTTTGGTGGGAGACTTGCAACCAGAATAATTTTGAAGGGAACTAAAAACCCTGTACAGAGGTGGAATGAAAGGGTGATGAGGTCTTCTCTTTCTCAAGTCAATGAGAAGACTTGTGTATTGTTGTTTAGCAGCTTTGCTCCCCTGAGATGTAGAATGAATCAGGAAGAATGCTGGAGCACTGCTTCAGGGTGATAGGTCTTCAAAGACCTAGAATTCCAGGTCCAGAGAAAGTCTCCAGGAACTTCTTGTGACTGATATGAATGTATTGTCTTTGAAGTTGTCCTGAGTAAAGTGCATATGAAGAAGACTCTTGATATTGATGTAGTGTTCTTCTTCTTCTTGATCAGTTTTTCTCTGGGCCAAGAATGAATCCTTTTTCTTGTATTGTCTGAATCACTGTCTGTCTTTTGTTTTTGTTGTATGTTGTATGATGTATGCTGTTGTGTGTCTGTATTACTGACTATTTCTATATATATCTCTGTCTCATAAGAAACATTCGAATTTTGAATATCGAGCAGTAATGGCAGACGACCTGGAAAGGAAGCAACAATTAATTATTTCCCCAACTGTTTCCATGGGAAAATGGCATGTAATAATCCAGGATTAATTGCGCATTCTAACGGTAGTATACTGTGAAGAACTTCCATTAAATGTCCAGGAATCAGCGCCATGGAATGAGACGGGAACGGAAGAAGACCTAGTCTGGAATCGTCGACCGAAGAACATAATTCATCGAGCTGAGTTTGAAGTTCGTCGAGCTGAGCCTGAGTTCGTCGAGCTAAGTTGAGTTCGTCGAGCTGAGCTGAGTTCGTCGAGCTGAGCTGAGTTCGTCGAGCTGACAGTCTTCATTCGTTGAACAAATAATCTTCAATATCAGACAGACATTATTCGTTGAGCAGAGAACCAAATTTGTCGAGCTGAGAATAAAATTCGTTGAACTGAGAAAAGTTCTGGACTTGGACGAAATACTCTGCATCTGCTGAAATGCTGCGTCGACACAACTTGTTGTCGACAGATTGATCTTGGTGTCGACACAAATCCTGGTGTCGACATAAGCTGGTGTCGACTGAAATCCTGGTGTCGACACAAATCGTCTGGTGTCGACACAAACCCTAAGTGTCGACACAGATTCTCTGAGTACAAAGATCGTCGAGTAGAGATTAGCATTCGTCGACCTGAGAAGCTGTGAAATTGAGATCCAAGTTCGTCGAGCTCAGAATATAAATTCGTCGACCGAAGCATGAAGCTGGACTTAGAGAAATTCTGAAGTAGTCCTGAAAAGCTTGATGTAGAATCCCGGTGTTCGTCGAGTAAAGAACATAGTTCGTCGAGCTCAGCACTGCGAATTGTCTCACGATCGTCGAGCGCAGAACTCCCTTCGTCGAGCTGAGTTCGACGAACGTCGAACTCATTTTACTTGGTCTGAAAAACTGATAGATCTGGAGTTCCTGATGATCTTGAAGAAGGCTGGTCCATCTGAAGTTGAGAAAGAGGACTGTCCTAGACTCTAAGACAAAAACTTGACCTAGACTATACATGATGGGTCACATCCTAAGTCAGTGAACCTAGCCCAAATCAACTAGGGATCCAACAATCTCCCCTATTTGGGTGAGGTCACTAACAGAGACTCCAAGCAAAGAATAAACAGAAAAACAAAGCACGATTAAGAGATATATCTGGCAGAGAATTTACAACACAGGCATCAGATATATATAAATACATACAGGCTTTGTTTTAATGCAATAAACAGTCTGAAATAGAAGCAAAAAATGAAATAACCATAAAATTACTTCTGTCTTCTTCTGTTTTGGCTTGACTTCTGGTGCTTTATCTCCTGGCTTCTTGAAAATGATTTCCCTATTGGGATCTGAAGCTTGAGCCTTGGTCATAGTCATGTCAGCTGCCCCTATGATGTTCAATGAAGTGGATCTGGGGACAACTGCTTCTGGGTGAAGATGCATGTACTCATCAACATTGAGTAGCTTGTTTGCTTTCCCAAATCTCTTCAGCTCATCTCTCCTGTACTGAGACATAGTAGTTAAGCCTGTTGTGTCCTTGCCTTCAGCTTTAGCTTTATTGATTAGAGATAAGCCAATGATCTCTTGGAACCTTGCCATTCTGGCTGTGTTGGCTGTTTCTGGATCTTCAGGAGGAGAATAGGGCCTTTCAGCTTCATGTTCCTTGGATCCCTGGTGCCGCTGCTGTTGTTGTTGAGGGTGTTGACTGCCTGAATATGGTGACCTTGGCTGACTACCACCAGAGGATCTCCCTGTTTGTCTCTGATAAGTTTGAATTGGAGCAGATCTCTGAGAGCCAGAGCCAGAGGCACCTGCTGCTGGAGGAGGAGGAGGAGGAGGATCCTTTCTGCATCTATGAACTGGGGGAGGAGAGTATCTCCTACTCTCTTCCTCTCTTTTTACTGATTCTTTGATAGCCACATCCATGCAGGCATCCCTTTGTAAGGAGCAACATTGTGCAGAATATAGTATGGAGTGTCTGCAGTGGGATTAGGCTTGGGAGCAGGAGGAGGAGGAGCCTTCCTTTTCTTAGAGAGCAACTTCTTTTTTTCTTTTGGCAGCCTCCTCATCTGATTCATCATCATCATCATCATCAGAATCTGAACTCTGAGGGTTGTCATACAGAGCATTCAACCTCCTCAGAGTGGCATCAGGAATGATAAGAGGTTTTTCTTGAGGGGGATAGAAGGTTCAGAGGGTGAGGGTTCAACAACAGCAGAGACAGAGCTTGCAGCTGCTGCCTTGTTCTCTTATTCATTGTCTGCCAGAATTAGCTCATCCAGATCAGGCATGGGAGAATCATCCATGACAAAATCTGGGACATGGCAAATTTTTGGAATAGACGGAGGAATTGGAACAACAGTAGGAGCAGCAAAGGTGTCACAAAGTTGCTTGGCAACAGCTGGACTAGCTGGAGAGGTATACTGGACAATAACCAAATATGGCTTAGCAACCTCTACTAAAGGAAGCTTCATGTATACAGGATCAAAGATATGAAGTATCTCAGATAAATTAACTGTGGGATTTATAAGGAGATCACCAGCAGTTGTTATTGAATCTACTGACTCATCAAAGCTACTGTCAGTGTTCATGAATTGAATAAAATCAATTGCTGTATCTGCATTAACAAAAACTGTATCTGTAGTATCTGTATCTGTATCAACTATATCTGCATTATCAAAGACTGTATTAACCTCTGCAGCTGCTGCACCAGCTTCATCATGGAGCATCTCCCCCTGCCTGGGTTCAGGAGAACCTGGAGCCAGGCCCCTGAATGAAGAGGGGGCAGCAGAAAGGGCTGTGATTTGTGCAGATAAAGAATTAATGGAATTTACCAGAGGTGTAATGGCCTCTGTGATGAGTGCTTGAATGAGAGGAGTCAGAGAGAGATGATGGAGGGAATGGTGGAGGAGTCCAGAAGTGGAGAAGAGTGGTGGAGGGGATAGAAGCAAAGGAGGAATGAAGAATATGTGGAGGGGATAGTGGAGGGAGAACAACTTGTGGTTCAGTGGGTATTGTGTAGGATGGAATAATGGATAAGTGTGGGGGAAGAGGGGATTGAGGAGGTGAGGGAATATGTGTGTCAGTGGGGGAAACTGGAGGTGTAGGGATATGTGCAAGATCAAGCGGTGGAGATTGATGTTGGGGTGGAGCCAATTTAGGTGTAGGAGGAGTGGGAATTCTGGTAGGTGGAATGGCCTCTTCAGTGTCAGGGTGGGGAGTGACCTTGACGGTCCTTGTGCTCTCAGAAGCATTGATGGAGGAGGAGGAACCCTTGGAGGGTTTGGTGATGGTCCTCTCCCATCTGCCAAACAAGGCGCAGGTGAGGCGCTTGCTGGCATTGATGAATGTGGTCGGGGAGACCAAACATTCACTGGCCTTTTCCTGGAGGAAAATCCCCAGGATTCTGCCGTAGCAGACTTCCTTCTTGCTTGTTTTCTTCTTGATTAGGTCAAAGAAGACCATGCCCCAGTCGACCTGACGTTTGTTGAGCACTGCACACATAATCAGGAACTGATGGCGAGTGATATAGTCATGTGCCGAGTGCTTGCCCATCAGAATTTTTCCTACAATGTCGGTCAAGAATTGATAGGCGGCTGACAGTTGCTTCTTCAGAAGCTTATTAGGGTTGCTGCCGGAGAAATCCATGACTTTCAACATATCAACATATTCCTCAGTGTCCATTTCCAAGTTGTCCTCACCATTGATCAGTCCAAAAATTTCAGAGAGTACTGCTGGAGACAGGGAAACGACAGTGTTTCCAATATGTCCTGTCAGATTTCCATCTTCAGAAACTGTGGCAGTGTACACCCATTCTCTTATCTCGGTTGAGTGTAGCTTGATGATGCGTGTCATGAAATCCTTGAGATGCAATTCTTCAAGTAATTCTAGGATATAAAGAAAAATTGGATCTGAATGTTGGAAGGACTAAAAGTCCATGGAGAATGCTGCATCAAACGTCATCGCCGCAAGTGCTTCTGGAGGAATCGCCATTGATGACCTGCAAAGAAAATCACAGAGAAAACGGCGATCAAGAGCAAAGGGACTGAAAGCGCGGGACGAAGGTCGAAGAAAACCTAGATATAAGATTTTCAGAATATGAATCGACAAGCTCCGTTCCACGAAAAGAGACAGATCTTCGAACTGAGATCGACGAAATAAGTTAGAGGTGAGTAGTTCGTCGAACTCATTTAGAAGAATTGAAAACAGTTCGTCGAACTCCGTTCGACGAAATGGTTTCTGAAGCAAGGTTCGTCGATCTCCAGTCGACGAAGATTGTTTCCACACAGAATTCGTCGGACTCCGTTCGACGAGAATCTCTCAAACTTTCCCTAATTCGTCGAACTCCGTTCGACGAACTCTGGAAAATTCGTCGAATGCAGACAGAAATTAATTTAACTCTTCTCCATCAATCATTCCCAGTTGATTTATAAAGAACAGATGAGTTTTCTCATCCAAAGGCTTGGTGAAGATGTCTGCTCTCTGTAGATCAGTAGGAATGTGGATCAAGTTAATTTTCTTTTTGTCCACATTATCTCTAATGAAATGATGTCTTATTTCAATATGTTTAGTCCTAGAATGATGAACTGGATTCTGAGCTATAGCAATAGCACTTGTATTATCACAAAATAAGGTTGAATTATTTAAGTTGATACCATAATCTAGGAGTTGGTTTTGTATCCATAGCATCTGTGAACAGCAGCTGCTAGCAGACATGTACTCTGCCTCAGCAGTTGATGTAGACACAGATGTCTGCTTTTTGCAAAACCAAGAGACAAGTCTCATAGCCAGGAACTGGCAAGTTCCAGAGGTACTTTTCCTGTCCACTCTACATCCAGCATAGTCAGTATCTGAGTATCCAGTTAACTCAAATTCTGGCTCTGCAGGATACCAGAGTCCTAAAGTAGGACAACTCTTTATATATCTTAAAATCCTTTTTAGAAAAATAAGATGAGATTCTTTAGGATTCACTTGGAATCTAGCACAAAGGCATGTGACAAACATTATGTCAGGCCTGCTAGCTGTTAAGTATAATAGGGATCCAACAATTGCCCTATAATGTTTCTGATCTACAGGTTTCCCTGCTGCATCAGAATCCACAACAGCATTGGTAGCCATAGGTGTTTTCATTCCTGAGGCATCACCCATCCCAAACTTTTTAATAAGCTCTTTAGCATACTTAGATTGGGAGAGAAAGATACCATCAGGGAGCTGCTTCACTTGGAGACCAAGGAAGTAGGAAAGCTCACCCATGCTACTCATCTCAAATTTAGAATACATGAGGTCAGCAAACCTCTTGCACATTTGGGATCACTAGACCCAAAAATAATGTCATCCACATATATTTGTACCAATAAGATTTGGTCTTATGATGTCTAGTGAAAAAGGTTTTATCTATGGTTCCTCTTGTAATTTATGCTCTGAAAGAAAGCTAGCTAGGGTCTCATACCAAGCTCTTGGAGCTTGCTTTAAACCATAAAGAGCTTTATGCAATTTGTAAACATAAGAGGGTTGAGTTAGAGAGATAAACCTGGAGGTTGTTCTACATAAACCTCTTCTTGAAGTACACAATTCAGAAAGGCACTCTTAACATCCATTTGGAATACTTGAACTTTTTGTATGCTGCATAGGCTAGGAATATTCTAATGGCCTCCAACCTTGCAACAGGGGCAAAGGTTTGGTCATAGTCTATTCCTTCCTCTTGTCTATAGCCTTGGGCAACCAGTCTAGCCTTGTTCCTTACTATATTCCCTTGTGCATCCAATTTGTTCCTATAGACCCATTTGGTTCCAATAACTGGGTAGTTATGGGGTCTTGGAACCAAATCCCAAACTCTACATCTCTCAAATTGATTTAGTTCCTCTTGCATTGCAAGAATCCAGTGAGGATCTTGCTCAGCCTCATGGATAGTGAGAGGTTCAATTTGAGAGAGAAAACAGGCATGCATCAAGTCTTGATTGATCTGATGTCTTGTCTGTACACCCCACTGAAATGTCTCCAATCACTTGAGATCTGGGGCGATCTCTAAGTGTAACAAGATCAGTTTGTGGAGTTGGTTGACACAAGCTTCTGTAAATAATTCCTCTTGAGGAATGGTACTGGCTGTTGATGGAAGTTCAGTTACTTCCTCTTAGACTTCTTCTTCACTATCTTCAGCAGCCTGTGGAGTGGGATGAGTTGGAACCTCTTGGGTAGGTTTAGTCTATCCATTGACTCACACATTGGTGAAACCTGCAAAAAACTATTGGTAGAAATGTCTTTCTCCTTATAAGACATGTTAGCTTCATCAAAGACACATGGACAGATTCTTCAATTTAAGGGATGATTTTTGAAAACCCTATAGGCCTTGCTTACTTGGGAATATCCTAGAAAAATCCCTTCTTCAGCCTTAGTCTCAAATTTTCTAATGTATCTTTTGTTATTAGTGTGGATGTAACATATGCAACCAAAAACTTTAAAGTAAGTGATTTTAGGTTTCTTTTCTTTAAGTAATTCATAGGGGTCTTATGTTTTTAGTTTATGTATAAGACATCTGTGTAAGACCCCTCCTCCCCGGATCCCAAAACACGACACGAAGGGGGAGTCTTATGCCCGGAACAGCCGCCATGCGGTAACATTAGCACACGAGCTAACCTGTACCACAAGACGCCTATTCGCCGGCTACACCATATCAATATAAATGCCACCCAACCAAATAAATAAGCAAGAGAAGTCAAAATCCACACTAAGTATATAATGTCCAAAAACATGAAATAATGAGAAGCTAAACATGCTTCTACAAAATATCAGAGTACAGCTAATCATTGCCAAACGGGCTACATCATAGTAAATCAAAATACTAACATCAGTAACCGACGGTATCAACGGCACCGTCACATCAGGCCCTGTCATCCTGGCCTGGCTGTCCTGCTGCATAGTCTGCGGCTGCTCTACCTGCGGCGTGACCCTCCTAAAAAGGAAGACGTAGCAACCGTTAGTCGAAACGACTAAGTGGTTTCACATCCGCTCCCCCGACGACTCCTCGGCACCGGGCGGAGAAAAGGAACAGGAGTATAGTATATAACATGTATGCAAGTAAAGGAGTATAAGCAGGTGCAAGGTACATGAATATAATGTATAATCTAGCAGTTCTACAAGCTAACATCATATACAACATGTGTAAGAAATCTACAGCAGGAAAGTAACTTAACTTATAAGAATGCCCATACAAACTTTTAAGTTAGGATCGGGTTACATAAATTAACTCATCGTATAGGAGTGCCCATACAAACTTATACGATGAGGATCTTGTTGTGCAATGTTATGAAATGCTATGAATGCTATGCAATGAACTCACCCATGCACCCCATGCAATTGCTATGTCGACACAGACTATAGTTCCCACTTTTTCGAGCAGGTAGCTAACCTCTCAGGCATCAGCCGCCGTGGCCAGGCGGTGACAGTAGAACGGGCACTTCTACTACTAGGCGGGTATCACACTACTTCACCTAGGCCTCCGTACGCCTCAACGCTAAGAACACAACAGCGGAGCCATGCGTACTATGGCCCAGCGGGGTCTTGGGTAGATGTGCACCAAGAGCACAGCCCGAACTGGCCTTGTGCGTGACCCGAAGGGGCCTCGGAAAAAAAAGGCACGAGGACACAGCCCAACCGTTCACATGGCGGAGGGGCCTCGGGACGTGAACACCGAGGACACAGCCCAAACCGACCAGTCTAACTGCCAACTCCCGTCGGTGTGACGACTAGCGAGCCTGTAGACCTGCCACACTATCCTTAACTCAGGATTACGACACCGCGTGTCGACTCACACCACATGCAAATACCACATCAACATATCATGGAAGGGGCCTCGGAAGTAAACACGAGAACACAGCCCAACCATCCATCCACACCTTATCTCAACACAACCAAACAAGTGACGGTCAACACCGCACTTACATCCCTTCGCAATACTACCCGTAGGGAGACAACTCTCTAAGTATTGGACTACAAGACTCATTTCATTAATCAAACATGTCCATGGCCATAGTATATTCATCAATATGACTTTCCAAATGATGACAATGTAATATAAATATGATGCGCATATAAAGATCTATCACACTTTTCATTTGATAATGTCATAATATAAACATGAAGTGCACAATTATCAATCTTTCAATTCCTACCAACTCAATTCGTTTAAATAATATTGTTTCTCAATTTGATAATATAAAATCTTGCAACAAATGAATAATCATTCATCCAAGCCAAGTATCTTGCATTATTATTCCACCGAATCAAAATCCATTTTCCATTAAGCCCAGAATTTAGGTGCAGGCTGAATCAGGACAACAACTTCGACCGGAGATTCCCGAAGCTACACGAATCCGGTGAAGACGTGTAACCCCACGATGGAAAGGTATTTCCGAGGTCTACAACTCTTGTATTCAGACATAAACCCAGATTTGACATTATCCCATTTGAAATCGGACTTGAAGTCCGCTGCGTACATAACACAGTTTCTGCATACAAGATTTATTGAACATTTTCGTTTAGACTTTCCCGGGGCTACAGACTTCGCCAGAAGTCTTGAAACCATTCGTTGGAAAGGTATTTTCAAGGGCTTCAACTTTCGTGTTTAGCCGAAAGCCCAGATTTGGCCATATCACACTTAAAAATGGTCATGAATTTGCTGCGCGCAGAATACAGATTCTGCACGCATCTTAAGGCGGAATGAACGGCATCGGTTCATCTTCCTCCTCAAGGCGATTCTTCCCAAATTATTCCAGAAAACCTCCTCCCTTATTCACCCTCAAGAGGCCAACATCCTTCACGAAACCATCCCTTATCATCACATTGAATAAGGGCGTGGTTGAAGAGATCTAAAACCTAAGACACAAGTCTTAGCATGGCCTTTCCTAGAAAACTCCTCCTCACCATCAAGACTCTCTTGAGTCGATGTCTCTCCTAGGAAAAATAACTATAGATCTGCACCAAGGGAGAGGGTAGGAAACTCACATTGGCTCCAGCGGTACCACCATTTCCGGCATGGATCTCGTAGTTCTCCTTGGCGGCATCTTCTCTTTCACGGCGATGGCGGATCTCCTCCGGTAGAACTTGCTCCAGCAGTT
This sequence comes from Platanthera guangdongensis, assembly GCA_039583875.1. NCBI lineage: Eukaryota > Viridiplantae > Streptophyta > Magnoliopsida > Asparagales > Orchidaceae > Platanthera > Platanthera guangdongensis. The sequence continues at coordinate 180,695,128 of CM077156.1, forward strand.
TTTCCTCTCACCAGGAGTTATCACAGGAATTAGGGGATGAAATGAGCATGAAAACGGCTAGGGTTTTCTGTCCCCCATATATATAAAAAGTGACACGGGTAGGGACACAGCCGTGTCCTTACCCGTGTCCTTCCTGGCGAAGCGGCAACGACAGTTTCCATGTCGGTTCAATATTTGACACAGCCGTATTACTGGCCGTGTCCTTGGCCGTGTCCTTCTCGGGTTGCATCTTGACGATCCATCAAAGTCGTCGACTCGACACATACGGGTAGGGACACGGCCGTGTCGCTACCCGTGTCACATGATGTCGACACAACTTGTCAGACTCGACACGGCGTGTCGAGTGTAACTCGACACACACGGGTAGGGACACGGCCGTGTCGCTACCCGTGTCACATGATGTCGACACAGCTCGTCAGTCTCGACACGGTCTGTTGAGTGTAATTCGACACACACGGGTAGGGACACGGCCGTGTCGCTACCCGTGTCACATTGGTGTCGACACAACTCGTCAGACTCGACACGGCGTGTCGAGTGTAACTCAACACACACGGGTAGGGACACGCCCGTGTCGCTACCCGTGTTTACTACCCTTGTCACTACCCGTGTCACTAGCCGTGTCACTACCCTGTCACTACCCGTGTCACTACCCGTGTCACTACCCGTGTCACTACCCGTGTCTCTCTGCATTGATTTCTCCACTTCTCCACAAGTGCAGTCCAATTCCCTGCACTTCTCAGGACTCGAGTCAACCCTCCTGACTCAAAAACACACACATAGGGGCCTAGAACGATTCGGGACGTTACATCTGTTCAGGACATAGTTAGCTGTGTTTACAGGCTTCTGCCCAAAAGGATAGATGCATGTAAGCATCTGCTAACAATGTACCTGCAGCTTCAATGAGTGTCCTATTTTTCCTTTCAGCAACCCATTATTTTTTGGGAGTTATAGGAGCTGAGAAGCACTGCCTGATACCTTCCTTCTCACAGAACTCATGCATAAGAAGAGACTCAAACTCTGTGCCATGATCCTTCTGATCAATGCAACATGAGTAGAGAACTCAATCTGTATGGTCCTGAGAAAATCTGTAAGAACTTTGAATGTATCTGACTTAGCTCTCAGGAAGGCTACCCAACTGAATCTGAAGAAGTCATCAACAATGACTAAGGTGTAAGACTTCCCTCCTATGCTTTGTACTGCAATGAGTCCAAAAAGATCCACATGAAGCAGATACAATATCCTAGGTGAATCACTTTTATTAATGGATTTGAAACTAGTTTTAGTTTGCTTGCCTAGTTGACAAGCCCTGCATAGGCTTTCCTTCTTGTAGGGACCAGAAGGTAAACCTCTAATAAAGTTGTCTTTAGATAACCTAGATATGTTCTTAAGGTTTACATGTCCTAGCCTTTTGTGCCATAACTCATTTTGGTTACTAGTGATATTGAGTAAACAAATATCAGTTGTGGCAGAAATGAAATCTACTAAATATATGTTTCCTTGTCTAAGTCCAATTAAATAGTTTGTTTTTTTATCATTTATAATAGAGCAAGAGGTAGAGTTGAAATGTACCTGATAACCTTCATCACATAATTGACTTATGGATATGAGGTTATGTTAAGTCCTCTTACATATGTTACCTTTTTGAAGGTCACTGCTCCAATGCTTACTCTTCCATACCCTTCTGACTGACCACTCTTCTGAGTCTCCAAATATCACCTTGGTCCTAGCTTGGACTTATAGCTGGAGAGATTTGCTTTGCTGCCAGTCATGTGCTTGGAGCAGCCAATGTCCAGGTAACAGGTCTGACTTAGCCTTGGACAGCTCTTCACCTATACCTGCATCAAAAAATAAAGCTCAATTATTCTTGACACAGGTTACCTTGGGTCCTTGGTTTGGCTGAAAAGTAAAACTAGAAATGACTGATAAGGCAGGTTGAGACTTATATCCTAGAGGGTGATATCTCCTAGGTGGGATTATCCAATCAGCTACTGGATTAAATGTCTTGTTAGCTGTTTTAAAATTTCTATAGGAGAAATGATTTATATTTGGTCGTTCTGAGATCGACGAATTATTGTAAGTTCGTCGACCAGAGTTCGACGAATGAGGATGAGATCGTCGACCTCCACTCAGAGAATGACCATGGTCATTTTCTGCGTCCCACGTTCGTCGACCTCTGCTCGACGAACCATATACAGTTCGTCGATCGTAGTAGGACGAATAATTATTTCTGAAGTTTGCGTTTAGCGTTCGTCGATCGGGGTTCGACGATCTTGCAGGATTTCGTCGATCCAAGTTCGACGAATTCTGCTGAACTTGGTTTTTAACAGCTTTCTTCTGTTTTTTGTTTCTATTGTCTAGGGGATTTGACTTGTTTTCTGACCTGGGTTTTTCAGTTAGTTTCTCTTCACCCTTAGCAGTGATAAACCTTATGGGAGTAGAAAGTATATTCTTCTTTATTATGGGGGGTAAACCTGATGAAGCACCCAAGCTCAGCCTGCCATTTAATCTGGCATTTACTGTGCTTGTGATATCCATCAGCTTGAGGCTTCTCCCATTGAGAGATTGCTCAAGTTGTTTTGCCTCACATAATTCAGATTTTAACTTGATTATCTGTTCATTAGCTAGTGTCAATTGGTCAGTTAGTTTTCTATTTTCTGTGCTTACAGATTCAAGGATTTCTAGTCTAGTCCTCAAGGTTTTTATTTCTTTCTCTGAGTTTATTAGATCCATGCACATAGTTTTAAATTCTACTTTAAATAAATCAGAATTGAAATCAAAACTAGAAATCACCTGATCAGCCTCTGAGTCTGAGGCACCTTCATCTTCAGAATCCTCTTTTGATCCACATTTGCTTCTGGAGGCATCTATTGCCATTAGGCACACCTCCTTGGATCTGACTTCTTCCTCTTCTTCACTGGAGCTGGAGGAGATGTTTTCCTCTTTGTGTCACTCCAGGACTCAGCAACAAATCCTTTGTCCTTCCTTTTATACTTGTTGGAGGAGGGTCTGCTGCTTTGTTTTCTTCTGGAATCCTTGTCCCTGCCCTTGTCCTTTTTCTGATTCTCTGGGCATTCTGAAATATAGTGCCCAGGCTTTCTGCATCCAAACACACAACCTCCTTAGTTGGTGTCTTGTCATATTTGGGCTTATCATCCTGCCTGGATGATTTTCTTCTAAAGTCCTTTCTTGTCATTTTGTAGAATCTTTTGGCAAAAAGACTCATTAACTCCTCATTGGATGTAGATGTTTCATTGTCTTCAGAAGCTTTGAGGGCCAAGCTGTGCTCCTTCCTAACTGGGGTAATTGCCTTCTGTTCTGCTGCCTCTCTTGATTTGACAAGCTGCTCATATGACTCCAGCTTGCCTAACAGAGATTCTGTTGAAATCACATTGAGGCTTCTGGCTTCTTTGATTGGCCAGATTCTGGAGTCCCATAAACTGGGGAAACACATCAGTATTTTGTCATTTACCTCAGTTAAGGTGATGTCCTTGTCAAGAGTCTTAAGTTCACTGATGATTGAACTTAATCTATTGTACATCTCAGCCACATTCTGTCTCATCCTTTTTGAAATTCTCATAGAGAGAAATGAGACTGGATCTCCTATCCTTTCTTTCATCAGCTGAGCCTGCTACCATTTGATTGAGAGAGTCCCAAATGACCTTGGCTGAGGTGCACTCAGCCACCTTCTGAAATATGTCATCTGACATTATTTGGGCCAGAATATTCATAGCCTTTGCATCAGCCATCTTGGCTTTCTTATAGGCTTCAGTATTGTCTGGAGGTGGTACTGCACTCAGATTAGTTGATGTGCTGGCAAAGGTTGCAGGAGCTGGAGGAACACCTGTTGAAATGACAGAAAAAATGTCCTCATCAATGGAGTTCATATATAATCTAATTCTTGCCTTACAGATGGCAAACTTATTAAGATTGCACACTGGAGGTCTGATGCTTGTATAATCCTTGTTTTGGGCCATGTCTGTGAGAAGGATAAGTTCAATAACAGAATAAAAACAAACAAATCTAACTAAGGGATCTTTGGGTTCAGGTGTTAGCCTGTACAACCAATCAGGTATGGTAATTTAACCAACCTGGAAGATGTGTAATTATTAACCAACCTCGCTTTGATACCAATTTAAAGTGCAGCTAGATCTGATATACTCTAGAGGGGGGTGAATAGAGTATATGGTGATTTTAAAACTTTTACAACTGCTGTTGTATTTTAGGTGTGTGTGTGCAGGGAAGCAAATACAATAACCAAGATACAACAATTATCTAATCACAGCACATTCACAGAGCAGGCCAGAAAACAAAAAAGAAAAGAAAGCACCAGACGACACAAGAATTTTATAGTGGTTCCCAAATCTGGGTAGTCCACTCTTCTACCACCCTAGTAGAAATCCACTGCAGGAAGGGGTTGATCAGGTGTCCTGGCACCAATGGGGTTTTGATCAGGTTCCCAAAAACCAAACCCTCAAATCTTTTGGTGGAGACTTGCAACCAGAATAATTTTGAGGGAATTAAAACCCTGTATAGAGGTGGAATGAAAGGGTGATGAGGTCTTCTTTTCTCAAGTCAATGAGAAGACTTGTGGATGTTGTGTTAACAGCTTTGCTCCCCTGAGATGTAGAGTGAATCAGGAAGAATGCTCGAGCACTGCTTGAGGTGATAGGTCTTCAAAGACCTAGAATTCCAGGTCCAGAGAAAGTCTCCAGGAACTTCTTGTGACTGATATGAATGTATTGTCTTTGAAGTTGTCCTGAGTAAAGTGCAGATGAAGAAGACTCTTGATATTGATGTAGTGTTCTTCTTCTTCTTGATCAGTTTTTCTCTGGGCAAGAATGAAATCCTTTTTCTTGTATTGTCTGAATCACTGTCTGTCTTTTTGTTTTTGTTGTATGTTGTATGATGTATGCTGTTGTGTGTCTGTATTACTGACTATTTCTATATATATCTCTGTCTCATAAGAAACATTCGAATTTTGAATATCGAGTAGTAATGACAGACGGCCTGGAAAGGAAGCAGCAATTAATTATTTCCCCAACTGTTTCCATGGGAAAATGACATGTAATAATCCATGATTAACTGTGCATTCTAACGGTAGTATACTGTGAAGAACTTCCATTAAATGTCCAGAATCAGCGACATGGAATGAGACGGGAACGGAAGAAGACCTAGTCTGGAATCGTCGACCGAGAACATAATTCGTCGAGCTGAGTTTGAAGTTCGTCGAGCTGAGCCTGAGTTCGTCGAGCTAAGCTGAGTTCGTCGAGCTGAGCTGAGTTCGTCGAGCTGAGCTGAGTTCGTCGAGCTGACAGTCTTCATTCGTTGAACAAATAATCTTCAATATCAGACAGACATTATTCATTGAGCAGAGAACCAAATTCGTCGAGCTGAGAATAAAATTCGTTGAACTGAGAAAAGTTCTGGACTTGGACGAAATACTCTGCATCTGCTGAAATGCTGTGTCGACACAACTTGTTGTCGACAGATTGATCTTGGTGTCGACACAAATCCTGGTGTCGACATAAGCTGGTGTCGACTGAAATCCTGGTGTCGACACAAATCGTCTGGTGTCGACAAAAAACCCTAAGTGTCGACACAGATTCTCTGAGTACAAAGATCGTCGAGTAGATATTAACATTCGTCGACCTGAGAAGCTGTGAACTTGAGATCCAAGTTCGTCGAACTCAGAATATAAATCGTCGACCGAAGCATGAAGCTGGACTTAGAGAAATTCTGAAGTAGTCCTGAAAAGCTTGATGTAGAATCCCGTTGTTCGTCGAGTAAAGAACATAGTTCGTCGAGCTCAACACTGTGAATTGTCTCACGATCGTCGAGCGCAGAACTCCCTTCGTCGAGCTGAGTTCGACGAACGTCGAACTCATTTTACTTGGTCTGAAAAACTGATAGATCTGGAGTTCCTGATGGTCTTGAAGAAGGCTGGTCCATCTGAAGTTGAGAAAGAGACTGTCCTAGACTCTAAGACAAAAACTTGACCCAGACTATACATGATGGGTCACATCCTAAGTCAGTGAACCTAGCCCAAATCAACTAGGGATCCAACATACTTACTGAATCGTTGCCCAACGAAGAGTGTAAAGTTCAAGACGCCGTTCGACGCGTGGTGTGGGTGGAAGCCAAGCGTGAAGCACCTAAGGGTCTTTGAGTGTGTGGCTTATGCCCATGTCCCGGACCAGAGGAGAAGGAAGCTGGATGACCGGAGCGAGAGTGCATCTTCATAGGCTACGCTCCTGCGAGCAAGACATACAAGCTGTACAACCCGGTGACGGAGAAGGCCATCATCTTAGGGTTGTGGTGTTTTGAAAGACAATTGCTGGAGCTGGGATGAAGAGGTGAGGAGCATCAAGGGGATGTTCTTCGATGATGATGAAGAAGAGGATGGTCAGGGAGATGAAGCTGAGATGGGTGGAGCTGAGCCACCATCACCACCCAGCAGGGAGTTAGGGGGAGCTCTCACCCCTTACACAAGTGAAGCAAGTACAAGCAGAGGAAGATCTGGTGGAGCAAGCACCAGTGGAACCAAGGATGATCGTCCTCACCCTCGGACAAGGAGGTTGGAGGAGATCTATGAAGAGACGGCTCCAACTCATAACAATTTTTCTTTATACTGTTTGTTTGCAGATGTCGAGCCATGCTTCTACGAAGAGGCCGCCCAAGAAAAAACTTGGAAAAGGATATGGATGTGGAGATAGCCTCCATCAAGAAGAATGACACCTGGAGACTTGTAGACCTTCCACTGGGCACAAACCCCTCGGGTGAAGTGGGTCTACAAGGTGAAGAAAAATAAAGATGGAGGCGTGGAGAAGCATAAGGCGCGGCTAGTCGTGAAGGGCTACCGTCAAGTCCAAGGGGTGGATTATGATGAAGTCTTTGCCCCAGTGGCGATGATCGACCTATCAGGATGATCATCGCACTGGCAACCCATCATGGGTGGAAGATCATGCAGATGGACGTGGTCTCTGCCTACCTGAATGGTTACCTAGAAGAGGATGTGTACATCGAACAACCCCAGGATACGTCGTGAAGAGACATGAGAAGAAAGTGTGCAAGCTGGACAAGGCTCTGTATGGTTTGAAGCAGGGGGCTCGCGCCTGGAATGAGAGGATTGATGCTACCTCCAGAAGCACGGTTATAAGAAGTGTCCCTATGAGTATGCTTTATACACCAAGGTGGAGAAGGGTGGAGACATGATGATCATATGCCTATATGTAGACGACATGATCTTCACCGACAACAGCCCCGTAATGTTTGAGGAGTTCAAGAGAACCATGAAGAAGGAGTTCGAGATGACGGACCTTGGTGAGCTCGACTACTTTCTGGGAGTAGAGGCAACAGAGAGAAGACGACATCATAATTTCGCAGAGGAAGTACGCAGAAGAGATCCTGAAGAAATTCAGGATGGAGGATAGCAAGCCTATCTCCACTCCCGCTGATCCAGGGCTGAAGCTAAGGAAGGATTCGCAGGAAAGAGCGGTTGACCCCACAATGTTCAAGAGTCTGGTCAGAAGCTTACGCTACTTGACCTTCACCAGGCCAGTCATCATGTACGCTGTTGGAGTTGTAAGCAGGTACATGGAGGAACCAAAACAGGACCACTTCACGGCAGTGAAGAGGATCCTAAGATATGTGAACGGGACTCGGGACCATGGCCTGAAGTACTCATCTGGAGGAAAGTTGAAGCTAGTCGCTACTCGATAGTGACTATGGAGGTGATGTGAACGACCGAAAGAGCACTTCTGGGTACCCGTTCAACATGGGAACCGCGACGTTCTCATGGAGTTCTAAGAAGCAGGCTACTATAGCCTTATCATCTTGTGAAGCAGAATACATAGCAGCAGCGACCTGTACCTGCCAGGCGATTTGGCTGAGGAATCTTTTGAGGAGTTACATCATACGCAGGATGGCCCGATGACTTTGTACGTTGACAACATGTCGGCCATCCAGCTCGCAAAGAACCCGGTGCTGCATGGGCGGAGCAAACACATAGAGACAAGGTACCACTTCCTCCGTGAGTAAGTGGAGATGAAGACGGTTGAAGTGAAGTATTGCCCTACCGGAGAGCAAGTCGCAGATATTTTCACCAAGGCGTTGAAGGTGGAGACGTTCCTGAAGCTCAAAGGCAAACTCGGCATGTGCTGCCAAGTTTGAGGGGGAGTTTGTTGACTTTGACTTCGTTGACCGGGTCAACTGTTTTTTTGGAATCTTTTAAATATGCTTTATATTCAATGAATGTATATAGTTTAGAAGTGACATTTATTGCATTGTCATGTGTCCTATTTTCATTGGTTTCATTTGCCTATATAAAGGCTTAGATGTAGAACTTTAAAAGATTGATGAGATAGTAAAGTTTGCCTCCCTTCTATTGTGGTGCGCTGCAGCGCTGGAAGTAGTTAGACTTGAACGTTTTCTATGTTTTGATTCTCACAGCGGTCGAGAAAGAGTGAGACAGTGAGCGTCTGTGCTACCCATTTGTGATCTCACCGAGCGAGAGGAGCCGTGCCGCCTTGTCCCCTCTCGTCGGGATCATCTCGACGTACCCATCTCCCCGCGCCAGGGGGGCAACTCGCCCGTGCACGCTCACCAAGCCCGTCTAGTCCCGCGGAGAGCTTCATCTCGCTCGGGGCATCTCGCCAAAACCACCTCGCAGGAGGCTTCTCGCCGCCCATCTCGCCTGGGGTTGTGCCCGTCTCGCCCGGGCATCTCGCCTGGGTAGGCTATTCGTCGGTGTCGTCCGTCACATCGGGCATCTCACCCGCTTCCAACACCCCCGTGGGTCTATTTATAGTCTTCACTGACCTGAAATTACTAAAGTACCCTTGGCTTGTCTGCCAATAGCCAAATCCCGCTGTTAAGAAATCCTAAATGCAGACCCTGGGGGCACATAGGTAATTTACTCGAGGGCAACTGGGTAATTTCACCATGGGCCCTGGCCCCCACCCGACTAGAACCATATACTAAGAACCATCCCGCCTCTCACTCGGCGGGAGCTAAAGAAGAAAAAGGATGAAGGGTCCCCTGGACCGACCCCGCTTCCCGCCTCCATGGGGCGCGAGCCTTCTCGTCGCCTCTGGGCAGAAGTGGGTCTCAGCTGGAGCTTGACGCGATCGTTCTCGTCAACTCCTAGGCGGGAGCTCTTCTGCTCTGAAGCCCAAAGCTAGCCCGAAGCTAGTCCAATCCGGGTCCTTGAAGGGGACCTTGGTTCTACCCAACGAAGATGGGGTTGTACACAATCCCCGCTCTTTGCGAGCTAGCCTTGCGCTCGGAAAGACCCGTCCAACCCCAAATATTTGGTAGGTACATGCTGACATGGCAGAGAATCTTTTAGTTGACCCCACCTATGCTCTATAAATACGTCACTGATTTGGTCCCTCAGGCCATCTCTATCGCCCCTACTCCCTGCGTGAGCCTCCGCCAATTTGTGAAGATGCGCGCTAAACCCGCCAAAAAGCCCTTTCAAAGGAGCTTCAGGCTCGTCTCGCGGCTACCCAGGCGCGAGCTCGCGCCCGTTGTGACAAGGTTGCCCCTGGCTGATGGGCAAAAGGCCTGCCGGCGAGAGAGCGCCGGGCGAGAAACTAATTGTTGAGAAGCCCGCCGGCGAGAAAACAGCCGGTGAGAGGCCAGCCGGCGAGAGGCCAGCCGCCGAGAAGCCAGCTGGCGAGAGTTCCCGCCCTAAGAAGAAGAAGAAGGCTAAATCAGTAAGGCGCGACCTGCTGAGAGAAAACCGGTGTTGGAACACCCTATTACTAATTTGGGTCAGGATCACTATGTCTCTAGGAATCATTGCTTGACCTCCTGTATAACTCTATAGGTCAATTAGAATTGAGTCTAAGGTTAGAAGTCTAGGTTTGGAAGCTGCCCTGAAGACCAAGATTTTCTGTTTGGAGACTAAGTCATATCGTCGAGCTCAGCACGACGATTCGTCGAACTCCGATCGACGATCGTCTAGCTTAACTTCGACAGATCGTCGAACTCCATTCGACGATCGCTGAGCTCAACTTCATTATATCGTCGAACTCAGTTCGACGATCGGTGAGCTCAGGTCGACGATTTTGACTCTGCTTTGGATCTTTATCTCTGAGCTCAGTTCGACGATCTTTGAGCTCAGATCGACGATATTTTGCTGCTGTATATTTCCAGATCGCTGAGCTCAGCTCGACGATAGCAGAGCTCAGTTCGACGATTTCAGATAACTTCAAGGATGTTTCTAGAGTCAAATTCAAATCAGTTAAGGAGTTATTCTGCATTCAATTCAGAGATTTCCTAGCCGTTTTCATTCATTTCTGGATCAAGTTTCAAGGAATATTTCTATGGACTTTCTCCAGAAGAGATTTTGCAATTAAGGATGCAATTAATGCAGATCAACGACTATTCTTGACAGAGAATGTTATTCTATTCTGTATCAGAGAATAAAAGAGAAGAATTCTTTTTTGAATCATCAGTAGAGATATACAGATTACAGAGAGACTTCAAAAATATTCCGTCTCAAAGAATTCTCAAGAACACTCATCCAAGAGATCAATCTTTTCAGAAATCTTCAGATCTCTTTTAGTTTCAAAGTGTTCAAGCCAACATAATTCAAGACTCCAGACATTCAATATTTCAGTCATTGCTGAAATCATCTATTGCTGGAGTTCAATCTTTGAAGGCCTATCACCCTCAGCAAAGCTTTTCTTCCTGAAGATCTCAAGGATTCAGGGGGAGCTTTGACATCAACAATCCACATAGTTTTCTCAGTTGTTTGAGAAAGAGAAGACTTCCATCACTCTCTCACCCCCTCTCTGAAAAGGGTTTCTCGAACTCCCTTCAAAAGTTTGAGCTTGGTTTTTGAGCACCTTGTCAAAAGCTCATTGGTGGCAAGACACCTGATCAAAAAATCTGCTTTGGTTTTTGAGCACCTTATCAAAAGCTCATTGGTGCCCAGGACACCTGATCAACTCATCCTGCAGTGGATTCCTACCTAGGGTGGTAGAAGAGTGGATGTACCCAAGTTTAGGGAAACCACTATATTTCCTTGTGTCTTCTGGTTTTGCTTGTCTTTATGTTTGTTTCTGGCCTTGATTTTTTCTGTGATTAGCTTTTGTTTAACTTAGTTCTGTGATTAGATTTGTTACTGCTTCCCTGCTCACTCTTATTACAACAATTGTTGTAAAAAGTTTCAAAGCACCATATACTCTATTCACCCCTCTAGAGTATATCAGATCTAGCTGCACTTTCAATTGGTATCAGAGGGAGGTTGGTTAAACATACCATACCTGATTGGTTGTACAGGCTAACACCTGAACCCAAAGATCCCTAGTTAGATTTGTTTTTCTTTTGTAGTTTATTATTAGATTTTGTTTTCACAAATCATGACCCAAAATAAAGATTATGCTAGCACCAGACCTCCAGTGTGCAATCTATCCAAGTTTGCACTTTGGAAAGCAAGGATCAGACTGTACATGAATTCTATTGATGAAGATATTTTTAACTCTGTTTTGACAGTGTGTCCAAGAACCCCAGAGAACACAAGTACAAATACTGTTCCACCTCCATCAGGAACAGATGCTGATATCAAGAGATGGAAGGTAGCTGATGCCAAGACTATGAACATCTTGGCCCAAACAATGTCTGATGACATATTTCAAAAGGTGGCTGAATGCAATTCAGCTAAGGAAATTTGGGACAAACTCTCAGAAATAGTCTCAGGCTCAGCTGATGAGAGAAAGGATAGAGATCCCATCTCATCTCTCAATATGAAATTTCAAGAAGGAGAAACTGAGTCAGTGGGAGACATGTACAACAGGCTAAGTCTAATTGTCAGTGAATTCAGGATATTGGACAAAGAGATCTCTCTAACTGAACTCAATGACAAGATCCTAATGTGCTTCCCTAGCACTTGGGATTCAAGAATCTGGCCAATTAAGGATGCCAGAAGTCTGAATGAGATCACTACTGAAGCTCTATTGGGTAAGCTCAAATCTTATGAGCTACTCATCAAAAATAGAGAGGAAGAACAGAAGGCTGCCTCACCAGCCACAAGAAAAGAGAAGACCATAGCCTTCAAGGCAACTGAAGATCTGCCTGAAGATAAAGCCACAGGCAATGATGAACTGCTCAGTCTACTGGCCAAAAGATTCTACAATGGCTAGAAAGAACTTCAGAAGGAGATCATACAAGGAGCAGGATAAGCCAAGGTATGACAAGTCCATTAACAATAATAAAGATATTATTTGCTTTGGTTGCAGGAACCAGGGCACATAGTTCCTGACTGTCCAGAGAACAAGAACAAGGACAGAAGCGACAGGAAAGAAAGAAGAAAGGAGAAAGACTCCAAGAGGAATGACAATGACAAACCCTCATCAAGCAAAAATAAACATACAGAAAGGGATTTGTTGCTGAATCCTGGAGTGAGACTGAAGAAGAGTCAGAAGCATCATCCAGCTCCAGTGATGATGAAGATGATGCAGAAGAGAAAGAGTTCTGCATGATGGCAATCAATGCCTCACAGCACAATTCAGAAGAAGAGGAGTCAGAGTCAGACTCAGAGACTCAACTGAAAAAGATCAGGTAATTGGTTCTTTTGATTTTAGTTCAGAGGACTTTAAATCTGAATTTAAAGCACTGTGTTTAGACCTGCTAAAGTCTGAGAAAGAAATTATCTCTCTCAGAAATCAATTATCTGAACACAATACTTTAAAGTCAAAAAACCTCAAACCTCTCTCAGGAGTTGGAGTGCTGTAGGGAACAGATAGCCTCACTGAAAAGTGAGCTCTATGAGGCCAAAAGGCTTGAAGAATCCCTCAATGGGAGAAGCATCAAGCTGATGGACATCACAAGCACAGTGAACTCCAGATTCAACAGTTCACTGGGCTTGGGTGCTTCATCCAGCCAACCCATAGTTCTAACAACTCCAATCAAATTCATTTCTGACAAAGTGTTGAGATTATATTAGCAAGCAGGACACGTGTGTATGGGACCGCATGTTTGGGCTTTCCCCATCGCGTTCCAGGTCTGGGTGTTGACCCCGGTGGGCCCCCTTGTGTGGCGGAATATCCCTGCGGTCCTGTGGTTGGGGTTAATCCCACATCGCCCGCAGACTTCTCCACTTTGTGTTCATGTACCCCGCCACCCTTCATCTCACCACCTGGGTTTTGAGATGAACTAATGGGTTGGCGGGTTCTAACTTGGTATCAGAGCAGGTTGTCCTGCTGCGGGGGGTGTGTTGAGATTATATTAGCCAGCAGGACACATGTGTGTGGGACCGCTGTTTGGGCTTTCCCCATCGCGTTCCAGGTCTGGGTGTTGGACCCGGTGAGCCCCTTTGTGTGGCGGAATATCCCCGCGGTCCTGTGGTTGGGGTTAATCCCCATCGCCCGCAGACTTCTCCACTTTGTGTTCATGTACCCCGCCGCCCTTCATCTCAACACCTGGGTTTTTGAGATGGAACTAATGGGTTGGCGGGGTTCTAACTGAAAGGGAGTTGTAGAGGTTGCTAGGAAAAATTCTGATCTGCCCAAGAAAACTAAGTCCCAGCAGAAATCGTCGAACGGAGATCGACGATCGCGACTGAAGATCGACGATCGCCGAACGCAGCTCGACGATCTCAGCCACAATCGTCGAACGCAGCTCGACGATCTCAGGCAAAATCGTCGAACGCAGCTCGACGATCTCAAGTACCTGACCTCACTCATAGTCGACCGTCGAACGGAGCTCGACGATCTGACCCAAGATCGTCGAACGCAGCTCCAAGATCGTCGAACAGAGGTCAGAGCTCTGGAAAATTTTTCAAAGGCAATCAAAATTGAATCCTAAGGGTCCTTCATCCCAAGTCTTTAACCCTTATACTGAATGGATTATACCTCCAAGGAGATATCATCCTGAAGGATATACGAGTCAACCTGGGATGTCTTTCATTTCAGAATTTAAAGGTTATCAACCTAGGCTCAAGGTAAACTGGGTCAAAAACAAATGAATTGTCTTATGTGCAGGTGAAGACCTATCCAACATCTAACCAGCAATGGTACTTGGATAGTGGGTGCTCTAAGCACATGACAGGGAACAATGACAACCTCACCTCCTTTAGAGCCAGCTTGGACCCAAGTTATCTTTGGTGATTCAAACTTTGGACAGACTAAAGGATATGGTGCAGTCCAGATTGGATCAGTAACTTTCAAGAAGGTAGCTTATGTGGAAGGACTGAAGCACAACCTAATTTAGCATCAGTCAGCTGTGTGATGAAGGCTACCAGGTGACCTTCAGCAAAGCCTTATGCAAAATCAAGTCAGAGGACAACACAACTGTGTTGACAGGTAAAAGAAAAGGTAACATCTATCTAGTAGATTTTCTTTCAACTGATGTAGATATCTGCTTGTTCAATTCTGTATGTAGACCAAATATTTTATGGCATAAGAGATTAGGAACACCTAAACCTTAGAACTATTGCTAGGCTATCCAAGGACAAACCTTGTTAGAGGACTACCTTCTTCTGGCCCTACAAGAGGAGAGGAACTCTGCAGGGCTTGTCAATTAGGCAAGCAAACTAAAACAGCTTTAAGTCACTTAATAAGAATGATTCACCTAGGATATTGTCGTTACACATGGTATCTTTTTGGACCCATCACAGTACAAAGCCTAGGAGGGAAATCCTACACTTTAGTAGTTGTAGATGACTTCTCTAGATTCACTTGGGTGTTCTTTCTAAGGAAGAAGTCTGATAACTTTAAGTGTCTGACAGAGTTTCTCAAATGTATACAATTGAGTTCAATACTCACATTGCCCTGATCAGAAGTGATCATGGGATAGAGTTTGATTCTCTTCTTATGCAAGAGTTCTGTCAGAGTGAAGGGATCAGTCATACTTTCTCAGCTCCTAGAACTCCTCAACAAAATGGAGGTAGCTGAAAGGAAAAATAGAACCCTATTGAATCTGCCACTATATTGTTGTCAGATGCTCATCTACCTCTATCCTTTTGGGCAGAGGCAGTGAACACCTCCAACTATGTGCTGAATAGAAGTCTGATACATAACTAAAGGGAAAGACTCCCTATGAATTACTCAAAGGGAAGAAACCTAAAGTTGACTATTTAGAGTCTTTGGTTGTATTTGCTACTTCATAATAATGACAAGAAATATTTAGCAAAATTTCAAGCTAAAGCTGATGAAGGAGTGTTTCTGGGATACTCCATGATCAGCAAGGCTTATAGGGTCTATAACAAATCATCTTTAAAAATTGAGGAATCTGTTCATATTCATTTGATGAATCTAACATGTCTTTCAAGGAGAAGATTTCTTCTACCATAGAACCCTTGCAGGAACATTTCTCTGGTTGAAGACCTGAACAAGTTACAGGTTACTCAAGAGGATGAAAGCAGTGAAGATGAAGAAAATGCTCAATATATTGAAGAACAACTTGAAGAGCCAGTTGTTGTACCACAAGAGGAAACAACAACACTGGTTGGTGAACAATCAACACCCCCGTTGATTTAGTAACATCAAGAGACCATCCAATTTCCCAAATAATTGGAGACATCTCAGCTGGTGGCAAACCAGAAATCAGGTCAACCAAAACCTGTTGCACACTTGCTTCCTATTCAAATTGAACCTCAGTCCATTCAAGATGCAGAGCAAGATCACACTGGATCATTGCAATGCAAGAGGAGTTGCATCAATTTGAGAGAAACAAAGTATGGGAACTAGTGCCAAAGCCTAAGGATCATTCCATTGTTGGAACAAAATGGGTATTCAGAAACAAACTGGATGATCAAGGAGTAATTAGAAGGAACAAGGCAAGGCTAGTTGCTCAGGGATACTCTCAAGAAGAAGGAATCGACTACGACCAGACCTTTGCACCAGTTGCAAGACTAGGAAGCCATCAGAATATTTTTAGCTTATGCAGCACACAAGGCTTCAAGGTATATCAGATGGATGTCAAAAGTGCATTTCTTCAATGGAAACATCAAAGAGAAGTATATGTCAGACAACCTCCAGGTTTTATCTCTCCTAATATCTGATTATGTTTT